>ML795409.1:35266-62542 GCA_009831015.1 Picea engelmannii
TTCAACAGAAGTCAAAATGAACCAACACTTTATACCAAAACAGATCAACATGGTAAAATACTAATTGTATGTTTATATGTTGATGACATGATTTACACAGGAAATCTAGAGCTAACAGATTTCAAGCATGCCATGCATTCTGAATTTGAGATGACAGATCTTGGCATCATGAAATATTTTTTAGGCATTGAGGTTCATCAATCAGCCAAAGGCATTTTTGTCTGTCAGCAAAAGTATGCAACATACATCATCAAAAGGTTTCGCATGGAAGGATGCAATCCAGCAGAAACCCCCATACCTTTAGGCACAAAATTAAGCCAGAAAGATGAAGGTCCTACTGTGGACTCTACTTTATACAAAAGTTTGGTCGGTAGTTTGTTGTATCTTACAACAACTAGGCCTGACATCATGTATGCAGCTAGCCTAGTTTCCAGATTCATGGAATCACCCAAGGATTCACACTGGAAAATGGCAAAATGAATTTTGAGATATGTAGCAGGAACACTACATTTTGGTTTATGGTACACTGAATCTGATTGTAATCGACTTTCTGGTTACACAGATAGTGACTTTGTAGGCAGCCTTGATGATAGGAAAAGCACATCAGGATATGTTTTTCAACTGGGCACGAACCTGATTTCATGGACATCGAAGAAGCAGCCAATTGTATCAATATCTTCTGCAGAGGCAGAGTATGTTGTAGCTACCTCAGCTTCTTGTCAAGCTGTATGGCTTAGAATATTATTGAAAGACATGTCACAAACAGAGAAGGACCCAACTCCTATCTTCTGTGACAACACATCAGCAATTGCATTATCCAAGAACCATGTGTTTCACAAGAAAAGTAAACACATTGACACCCAGTTTCATTTTATATGTGAGCTATTCAACAATGGTGACATTGCACTACAATTTTGTGGTTTTCAAGATCAGCTTGCTGATATCTTCACCAAGCCACTAGGAAAGTCAGTTTTTGATTTTTAGAGACAGCACTTAGGCATAGTCAGTGCCGATGATTGTAACTGTTGAGTCTAAGAGGGAGTGTTAAATATATTGTACCCTCAACAGTATGACCGTACACTGCCAGCTGTACTGGACAGTTGTACTTTCTATTTTTGTCTTGCTTGAGCATATATAAGATCAGTTATTTCCTATTGTTGGTAACTCTTCAGTACTTCAACTTACTTCAGTTATGTTCTGTACTTCTTCATACATTTAAATATACTATTCTTTTCTCTCTGCATTTCTCTTTGCTCACTGTGAGACAGTTTATCGAGCGATGATATATTTCTCACTGTGGCATGGTTGATTTAGTAGTGATCTATAAATTGAATTTATTGTACATGTCCAAAAATCCAATTCCTAGCACTATCATTATACAGTATATCTATATTCAAATCACAAAGACAACGAAAACTTTTGATTTAACACAGGTTGATTTAAAGACACTAAAAATACATAAATCCAATTCCTATCATCATCATTATACAATATAGCTATATTGAAATCACAAAGACAACGAAAATGTTTGATTTAACACAAGTTGATTTAAATACACTAAAAAGACACAAGTTGATTTAAAGGGTGTAGGAAAAATTTAAAAACATAGACCAAAGTAACCAAATGAAAAGAACAACAGGGAGCAGAAAAGGAGATGTGCACAACATAGTTAACAATGCACAACTCTCCACCTGGTAAGGAAAAATTGTTCAAGAGCATCTAATTGATAGGAAGGGAAATGTGTGAAGCACAATTAAAAACCAACAACCTAGTAATGCATGTTTTAACCTTACATCGAAATTGAAACGTGGCATCAGTCGATGACATGGTTCACATTGCACTAATCGTACTTGCTAAAAAATTTCAAAATGTAAAAAGTTAATGAACATGTAAAAGAAAACATGTTAACTCATGAGTATACTTCGTGGAAATTGGAAACTTGGCTCACTAATTTCTTAACCCTAAAAAGTAAATGTGAAAAAGTAAAGAGGTTAATGGATGCCTTTATAAATGTGAGGAAGTTATTAACATTAAATATCATTCAGCTATTTGGGTGTAAGACTAAGAATATGCTAGCATCTTTAATTGTTGGCCATAAGATTGGAATTTTTAATTAAAATGTTGATTAATACTCCGATTTTGATAGGGGGGATGCCTATCGACGTAATTATCCATGAAGGTGTAAAATGTACTCCTGAGTAGAAATGTTAGGGACCGAACCCCTCACATATGTAGCACAATATATTCAGATGTAATAAAGGTCAATATTAATAAGGCCTTGCAATAAGGTAGAATAAGTTGAATGTAAGAAGACCTAATAGAAGTTTCCGCTTCTAGAAGGATCTTCCTCTAGATGGTTCTTTTGATAGACATATTTAGTATAAATAGGATTCGAGGGTATGAGAACCCTAGATGATATATTATTGTAATAGAGCTCTACTTGACTGGAGGTTTCCCCCTCGAAGAGGCCCCTGAACATTGCTCTCAGAATCAAAGTGTTATTTTTGGTGTTATTTTGATATCATTTATGTGTTATTGTGGTGTTGTTCTGGTTATATTGTTGTTTATCTACCATTTCTAGAATTTTATTTCTATTTTGCATTCTTTTTATATCTGGACTATTACAAGTGGTATCAGAGCACTTTCCTCGGCATAAAATTGTGGGTTAATTTTTTTTCAGTGTAGAGATGTATTCCGATGTATTTAAGCTACATAGATATTTCGTTAAGCACGTAAACCCACGGTTGAGGGATTCATACACGCAAGAAATATAGGTGGTTCTTAAGCGTACATTTTTTAGCCACCCTTGTAACCCCTGTTGGTACCCCTTTGAGTGGTAGCGCATGAGACAACACCTGTATACAGATTGGCCTAGATTTCCTAAATCCCTCTTTAGATAAACCGATCGGTCACCTGACTGCTATATTGTCACCGAGAAAAACACTCAGGAAGATACTCTCTAGTACCTGGGTGGTCAGGTAGTACGGCTAAGGGAACTGTCTAGCCTCCTTAGTTGGTGCCCTAAGATATTGGACCCAGTACTACTGTTGAACCCCACACGTATATTAGAGAGCTATAGCAAAGGGAAAACCCTTGTTTGTAGAACCCTTGAATACCTAACCCTTGGGGGAGAAAACAAAACATAAAACAGACAAGATCTATTGTCACGCAACTGTGTTCAAGTTGTCAAATAAATACACATTTATTCCTGGTTAAGCATTTGGGCATTTCATCACTGCAGTATTATTCAGACCAGAGTATAACTCCGCAAGTGTAAAAAAAAAGAAAAAAAACTCTGGAAATTTTTGCACCATTATTTGAGACCTATTCCATTGGATTTATATCTTCTCCCTTATCACATTCATACCTATCATTTTTCAACATAATTTTTTACCCCGCCCACCCCTTTTTGGTTCCATTATCATCATGGCCCATAACCATAGCCAAGACTTGGAATCTCACTTCAACACCTTGTAATATAATTTCATAAAAACCCAACAAGAAGTGAGACAACTCAGTGCCAATATTTCCACCATCAATCAAAACATGCACTCCTCCATCACCGCATCAATCACCAAACTCAAAGAATACATCAAACAATACATGACTACTGAGCTTGAATCTATCGTTTCGATGATCTGCACCAAGCTGCATATCCCTGCAGATTCTCCTTTATCTGACCCACCTTTCCATACCGAAGTCGAAACTTCCTCTCATTCCCATAATTTTTATCCCCATCACTTTCAGCGTGACCTATGCCTTCCACCGGTGGATGTGACCAAATTTGATGGCTCAGATCCCACTAGTTGGGTAACTCAAATGGAACATTATTTCTCTTTATACGACATTACAGATGATTTGGCCAAACTCCGATATGGTGTTCTCCATCTATATCAAGAACGTTGGCAATGGAGAAAAAATTATCGTTAAGGGTATATTGCTTGGACACACTTTGTGGAAGAGATTTATGAACGCTTTGACACTAACACCAACCATTTAGGCTGTTTGACAAATTTGAAACAATCTGGAATAGTGGAATACTTTATAGCTTCTTTTGAGCGACTGTCGTTTCGTATAGAGGGCATGTCTGATGCTTTTTTTCGAGAGTTTTTATCAGTTGCCTCAAGGATGAGATTTTTGCCCATGTCCTCATGGCTCGGCCTCAGAGTTGGGTGGAGGCTACTAAAAGAGATAAGGAAGCACAACAAATTGTCTCTTCTCAAAACCGGAAACCCCCATTTATTCCTCGCACTAAACCAGTAAATCCCACTACTCCTTCAGCTCCACTAAAGATCCAAAAATTGACCAAGGATGAGATGGATGAACGCCAACTCAAAGGCCTTTGTTATAATTGTTATGACAAATATTTTCTGGGCCACAAGTGTAAGGAAAAAAATCTTTTTATGGACATCTCAGAGGATATTTCGGAAGAGGATGTTGAAACTCCCCTTGTGTCCGAGTCACCTGAACCCACTGACATAACCCCTCCCTCAGACCCTCCCTAAGTAGAACCAGTCATTTCCCTAAATGCTCTCAATGGCTTCTCTTCCCCCCAAACCCTCAAGCTAATTTGTTACATCAAGCATAGGAAGGTCATCATTCTTGTTGATAGTGGAAGCACCCATAATTTTATTTATCACCACATTGCCCAAGAAACCCATTGCTATATCCATGTAGTCAATAATTTCCAAATCATGATTGTCAATGGTGGCTCCATGAAATGTGGAGGGAATTGTGAAAATGTGCATCGCCAAATTGGTGACTACCACTTTAAATCTCATATGTTTTCTATCGACATGGGCTATTGTGACATTGTGTTGGGTGCAGGCTGGCTAAGGACTTTGGGTCCCATTCTCATGGATTTCAAGGAATTAACCATGAAATTCAACCAGGAGAGCTGACAATATAATTTCCAAGGCATCACCTTCGGTTCACCTGAGATCATTAGTTCCCATCGCATGGAAAAGATGCTCAAAAAAGGCCATTCTAGCATTATTGCCCAACTCCATGCCATACAAGCAACTGAGACAACCTCTGTGCTGCAAGACCTCCAATCTATCCTCTCTAAACATCAAGTGGTATTTTTCACTCCCCAAGGACTCTCTCCTACTCGTGGTGTTCATGATCATTCCATTCCCCTTGTACCAGGAAGCCATCCTCCCAATATTCGTCCCTATCGCCACCCCTTTTCCCAAAAAAATGAAATTGAGAAAATGGTTCAAGAACATCTTAACACAGGCGTTATCCACCCTAGTACAAGACCCTACTCTTCTTCTGTGGTCATGGTCCTGAAGAAATAAAGTTCTTGGCGCATGTGTCCTGACTTCCACACCCCAAACAAACTCACCATTAAAGACAACGTTCCCATTCCTGTCATTGATGACCTCTTGGATGAATTGAGTGGTGCCCAGTTCTATACTAAACTTGATCTTCATTTTGGCTACCACCAGATCCGTATGAAAGAGACAAACATTCCTAAGACTACCTTTAGAACTCATGAGGGCCACTATGAGTTTTTGGTCATGCCATTTGGTTTGTGTAATTCCCCCTCCACCATCCAAAGACTCATGAATCATATCTTCCATCCTTTTCTCTGTCATTTTGTCTTAGTTTTCTTTGATGATATCCTAATCTATATAAAAACCTAGACAAACCATCTTTCTCATGTAGATCGAGTTCTCCATCTACTCTCTCAGCACTGAATTTTCCTAAAACAATATAAATGTGCTTTTGGCACCTCGAAAGTTGAGTACTTGGGTCATCTTGTTGGCAAGGATGAAATCAAAGTGGATTCTAAGAAGATTGAAGATATGCAATACTGGCCTCACCCAAAGACTCTCAAAATATTGTGTGGATTTCTAGGCTTAATAGATTATTATCGCAAGTTTCTTAAGAATTATGGAAAGATTGTGACACCTCTCACTGCACTCCTTAAAAATAATTCTTTCACTTGGACTCCAATAGCTGCTCAGGCCTTTCAAACCTTGAATATGGCCATGTGCACCATTCCAGTCCTGGCCCTTCCCGATTTCACATAGACCTTTGTCCTTGAATATGATGCTTCAGGGAAAGGAATTGGTGTTGTCCTTATGCAAGAGGGTCGACCTTTCGCCTTTACCATCAAAGAACTGTTTGAACAAAATTTGGTCAAATCAATTTATGAAAAGAAAATTTTGGCTATTCTACATGTCGTTGATTTGTGTCTCCCTTATCTATTGGGGAAATGCTTCCAAATTAAGAAAGATCATCAAAGCCTCAAGTATTTTATGGAACAACACATTTCCTCCCCAGAGAAACAAAAATGGGTGACTAAGCTCTTTGGATATGATTATGATATCATTTACAAGAAAGGAAAAGACAATGTGGTTGCAGATGCACTTTCCCGAAAATATGAAGATGAAGGATCCATTTTTTCTCTCTACTCCATTGTACCAAATTGGCTCCAAGTCGTTCTCCAGGAATGGCTACATAATCCCAAAAGTTTGCATATGATACAACAATTGCAGTCTAGTTCTCCAGTCCCCCTAGGGTAATCTTGGATCCATGATGAGCTTCAATACAAAGGTCGTTTGTATTTAAGTAAACAGTCAAAACTTAAATCCATGGTACTTTATGAACTTCATGCTACACCCATAGCTGGGCACTCCGGGTTTACCAAAACCTATGACAATGTCAAACGTTCTTTTTTTGGGGATGGTATGAAACAAGACGTTCATAATTTTGTAGCTGAATGTGATGTTTGTCAATGTAAAAAGGGAGAAACAATCAAATCTCCTGGCACACTACAACCGCTTCTGATTCCACCTTCTATTTGGAGGGATATCTCTATGGATTTTATTACAGGCTTACCTAAATCGGGAAATAAATCAGTCATCATGGTGGTAGTCGATCGTCTTTCCAAGTATGCTCATTTATGTGCTCTTCAACACCAATTTACAACATCCATTGTGGTTTAACTTTTCATGGATCAGGTCTTCAAGCTTCATGGCATGCCACATTTTATTGTTTCTGATTGTGACCCAAATTTCACCAACAATTTTTGGCAAGAACTGTTCAATCTTCAAGGCACCCAAATGCATCTCATCACAACCTATCATCCCCAAAATGATGCTCAAACTAAAGTTGTAAACAAGTGTTTGGAAACATATTTGAGATGTTTTTCATATGAAAATCAAAATCACTGGGCTCAATGGTTACCCCTAGCTGAATGGTTGTACAACACTTCATACCATACAGCTACCCGCATGACTCCTTTTGAATAATTATATGGACCAAATCCACCTTGAGTTCTCTCATATTTACCAGGTATCTCGAAGGTCCAAGAGGTTGAAAAAACGCTTACAGTTCGAGAGGCTATTCTCTATACCCTCAAAGAGAATTTGTTCATGGCCCAGAATCGCATGAAGAAACAAGCATATAAAGGTCACTATGAACGTCAATTTACAGAAGGGGATCAGGTGTTTCTTCGACTGCAAACTTACATTAAAACTTCTCTCAAGGTCAACCATTTTCAGAAGTTGGGGCCGAAATTTTATGGTCCTTATACCATTCTCAAGCGTGTGGGACAGGTGGCCTATCAGTCAACTTTGCCCAGTGATTCTAAGCTACATCCTATTTTTCATGTTTCATGCTTAAATAAGGTTATTGGAACTAAGTTCCAAACTCAAACCAACCTTCCCGAGTTGAACGAAGAAGGATCCATTTGTCTATAGCCACAAGTTGTTTTGGACCAGCATGACCATCACCTGTGTCAATGAACCATCAAGGAAGTGTTAGTCCAGTGGAAAGATACAACTCCAGTAGATGCCACTTGGGAACCAACTACCATTCTGCAACAATTTCCACATCTCAATCCTTGAGGACAAGATTGGTTTTAAGGGGAAGGACATGTTAGGGACCTAACCCCTCATGTATGTAGCACAATATATTCAGATGTAATAAAGGTCAATATTAATAAGGCCTTGCAATAAGGTATAATAAGTCGAATGTAAAAATACCTAATAGAAGCTTCTGCTTCTAGAAGGATCTTCCTCTATATGGTTCTTTTGATAGACATATTTATTATAAATAGGAGTCGAGGGTATGACAACCCTAGCTATGATATTATTGTAATAGAGCTCTTCTCGATTGGAGGTTTCCCCCTCGAAGAGGCCCGTGAACATTGCTCTCAGAATCAAATTTCTCTTTTTGGTGTTATTTTGGTATCATTTCAGTGTTATTGTGGTGTTGTTCTGGTTATATTGTTGTTTATCTTCCATTTCTAGCATTTTATTTTTGTTCTACATACTTTTTATATTTGGAATATTACAAGAAATGGCTAGTGTAAAGTAATTATTTATGAAGGTGTAAAAGGTACATCATTATATTGTGTATTTGTTGAATATGTTTGTTTTATAAATGAGGTTATGCATTAGTTTTTGAAAATATATATTTTTTTGTTAAGAGACTTTAATAGTTGTGGGAGACTCTAGAGTGCAATATATTTTTTTTTCTCAAGAGACTTTAAGAATTGTGGGATACTATGAGGCTACGGTAAATGCTTATTAAGAGGTTATTAGAATTCTATCACGTTCTAGTCCCACTTCCAAGGCACAACAATAAACCTGATGATACTTGAGCTCCCCTTGATCTCCCGTATCACATGCTCGGGGTCTTGGGGATGTTGTAATTTAAATGGAACAATCTCATTTATCCTAGGCAAAGTGGGATAATGAACCATTTCTCTTTTATATGATGGAAGGGTCATAGGATGTCACTCTAACTAGTTGGCCTTTACTCAGAATGCACTCTAGTTCACAAGTTGGCGGTTGGACTTCTCGTCATTATGTTTGCTCTGATTGTTTTGGGTCTAATTTGTTTCCAATATTTGAATGTTGAGTCATTGAGAATATTTTTTTACAATCAGTGTGGAGTTGTTTTTCTAAATTGGGGGAGTTGTATATTAGGTGCTCTATCTGTGAATCTTAAACCTCATAATTTAGTTTCACTCCTACTTTGGTTGTATGGTTTTTGGTGTTGTTACTCTCATCTCTATGCTGGTTTCGTACAAGAATACGTAGGTTTAGGGTGGTGTCTTTATAGAATTGATAAGATACAACTTTTCGTTTTGTATTTTCCCTTTAGTTTCAGATTAATCATCACGGATAACCAAGATTTGCAAGAACTGAGGGGGATTCTTAGGGATCATGAAGAAATGATAAGAGGAATAAAAACAATTATCTTCTCTTTTACTTCTAAATTCCATGACAGTGAACAAGCATGTATCTCTCAAATAATAGCTATTATGAGTACTATGGTTGAGGTTAAGGATTAGCTTGCCATTCTTGAACCAAATTCTATATGATAAAGAAAATTAGTGGTGAATTTGCACAAATATGCTTATCCTAGGGCATAGAATTAGCGGTTGATAATGAACTCAAGTAAAGACGAATAGAAGGAGGAGGATACTTTGCAATAGCTCATTTAAGATATGGAAATCATAAACCAGGAATCAATGCCAACTAACATAGTCCTAGAATATGCCACAAGCCACCATGTATTTCATTAAGTAAATTTTGTTAATTCTATTGTCAATATTTTAGGCATATTTTATATAGAACATATAGTAGTAGTAAGAAATATGAATTTTTGTCAGCAAGCATATGTAAACTGTTGGATTACTGAGAGGGGGGGTGAATCAGTAATAGAGAAATTTAATCCTTTTTAACCACAAAATGAAAGTGTTATATCAATGTAGAATTATCATCCAATAATTTCAGAGTAAATACACAATGAATAAATGAGAAATCATACAAATTCACAGTACACCAATGTTTTTACGTGGAAATCCAAAGTGGGAGAAAACCACAGAATTTTTTTTCTTATATGTCCTTAAGAATTACATTCATTGGAAGAACCGACTTCCTTTGTTTTCCAGCTGAAGCCGAAAGGAGGATCCAACCCCCTAGTTTCTTAGGCTACAACCTGAGTGAAACTCCAACTCCCCAATTCTCTGGCTACAACTAGAAGGAGGCTACAACCCCCTATATTCTTCAACAACAGTCGGAAGGTGGATACAACCACCTGTCCTTGCCCCATCCAACTACCCTATTATAGAAGTAGAATGATGGAACCATTGTCACACTATCACTGTGAGATATACTATTGTAAATGTGTACCAATCAACCTACACCAAACAACATGTAACAAAATGTACCAAACAATCTGTAATCAACATGTACCATGAACAAGTGCATCAACCATGCACCAACCTGTACCTCAACGTATACCATCAACAAGTGCATCAACCATGCACCAAATATGTACCAATCATGCATCAAATACACATAAACTATGACTCATCAAGATGTACTAGAATCATCAACTATACAACTCATGTATGTCCCAAGTCATCAACTACTTGTCTCAACCATATACCCAACATGTACCTCAACCAAAATCCCTCATTAGTTTCATCATCCAAATCTGATTTGTAACTCTGTAATAGACCTAGTGCATCTGATAAATATCTCCCCCTTTTTCATCAATGGAAAAGGTATATTTCCATCCGGGGTTGCTCCCCCTGACTGAAATCTTCCTAAAACTGATCTCCCAACCTGAAATGTCCTCTTTATGGTGATTCCTCATGTAAATATAAGACATATAAGATAAGCATTCAAAATAATTCATTTTGGAGTAGAAATTACTCTGAGTCTCTAACGAAGATACTCAAAGGATTCCCTTGGAAGAGGTTTTGTAAATATGTCTGCCACTTATTATTTTGTTCCCACATATTCAACTCCGATGTTCTTCTCTGCAACCCATTCCTGTAGAAATTCATACTTTATTGGAGTGTGCTTCGTCTTGGAGTGCATCACCGGGTTCTTTGACATACTTATGGCTCTTGTATTATCAAAATAAATTGGAATGTGTTCATCATACTCAACTTGTATATATGTCAAAGTTTGTTTCATCCATAGAACTTGAGTACAACATCCTGCTACTGCAATATACTCTCCTTTGGTTGTATATAAATATATTGATGATTGTTTCTTGTTTAGCTAATATACTAAACACTCACCCAAGTAGAATGATGTTCCACTGGTGCTTCGTCATTCATCAATGCAACCTGTCCAATCTGCATATTTGTAGGAAATAAGTGATAGATCCTTTCCTTTTGGATACCATAATCCAAAATTTTATGTTCCTTTGAGATATCTGAAAATAATCTTCACTGCTAATACATGTGATTCCTTTGGTGCTGCTTGAAATCATGCCACCTGTCCAACTATCTGCATTACATATGGTATGGATGTTGTCACATATAGTAAGATACTAATCATTGACATGTATTTCCTATGGTCTGTAGACTTTGAATAACCATCTTTTCTCAACTTGCAACTGCTTTGCATGGGAGTGGTAACTGGTTTTCAATCTTCCATTCCGAACCTATTTACTGTTTCTCTGATATACTTAGTTTGAGAAATAAAAATTCCTTGGTTTCTTTGACGTATCTGAAGACCTAGAAAGAAGGATAGTTCTCCTAGTAATGACATTTCAAATTCATTCTAAATATACATTGCAAATTTCTTGATGTAGTGGTTGTTGTCTGCACTTCCTTTTTCGAACCCTGCTTGTTGTATATATTTATCCAGTCTAAAGTACCATGCTCTAGGAGCATGTTTTAGACCATACATGGCCTTATTCTATTTACACACATAATATGTGTTCTATGACAACTAAAATACTTCCGGTTTTTTAATGTAGACTTTTTCTTCGAGTTCCTCATTAAGAAAAGTTGATTTCACATCCATCTGATACACTTTAATATTCTTGGAGCATGCATAAGCTAAAAGAAATCAGATTGCTTCCATTCTGGAAACTGGGGAAAATGTCTCTTCAAATTCGATTCCTTCAACTTGTGTGTATCCTTTACATACCAATCTAGTTTTGTTCCTTGTAAAATGTTCATCTTCATTCAATTTATTTCTGAAAACCCACTTTGTGCCAATCACATTCTTATTCTTTGGTCTTGGAACTAGTTCCCAAGTGTCATTCTTCATCTATTTGATCCAATTCTTCATCCATGGCCTTATTCCAAAATTCTTCCTTGCTGGCCTCTTCAAAAATGCTTGGTTCAATCATAGATAAGAGTGTTAAGTGTGTTTGTTTTGGTGAATGGATTCTTCTTCTAGTCTCAACTCCTGCATCTTTTTTTCTGATAATCTGATTTGAAGGATGATTCTTCTATACTCGTTTATTAGGTTTCTTTGGAGGCAATTGTTGAACTTTCTCTTCTACCTATGTTTGATCCTCTTCATCTTCCCCTTCTACTTCTTCTTCATCTTTTGCTTCTTCTTTGCAAAGTTGTTCCATTGATTCATTTCCTTCTTCCTTTAATTCTCGTCCACATGTTTCATCAATTGTTACATTGATGGTTTCCACAACTATGTTCAACCTCATATTGTAACACTTGTATGCTTTCCTTGTACTTGAGTAACCAACAAGTAATCCTTTGTCCAGACGAGAATCAAACTTTCCCATTCTGCCATCTTCTCTCTTAATGTAGCATTTGCTTCCAAATACTCTGAAGTGATTCACATTTTCTAGTCTTCATTTCCATAGCTCGTAGGGAGTTTTGTCATTGTTGTTTATGAGCATTAATCTGTTTTGATTGTGAAATATTGTATGCACTGCATGTGTCCAAAAAATGTCTGTCAATTTTGAATCCATTAGTATTGTTTAGCCATTTCTTGTACTGTCATGTTCTTTATTTCAACAACTCCATTCTGTTGAGGTGTCCTACCAATGAATAATTTCTTTTTTATTCCATGCATGCTTCAGTAGTCCATAAATTACTTTGAAGTGAACTCTCCTCCCTTATCATATCCCAAACATTTGATTTTTGAATCCATTTCATTTTCAACCATTTCCTTGTAGACATTGAAGTTTTCAAAAGATTCTAACTTATTCCTCGGAAAGAAAATTGTAATCATTATTGTATAATCATCAACTAATAACATAAAGTATTTCTCAACTTTTAAACCCTTTGTTTTAGTTGTTCCAACTATATCAGTATGAACAATTTCCAGTGGTCTTGTTGTTGAATATTCCTTTGATTTGAACGTGGTCTTTGTTTTCTTTCCTTGTTGATAATGCTTGCATAAAGTGTTGGTTGGTTTTGTGATCTCAGACATTTCTCTAACTTCTTCCTTTTTGTTGACTTTGAAAATTTTATCAAAGTGTTTTTGACCCAATCTTCTGTTCCATAGCCAAATTTCATCTTCCTTTCATAGAAAACACTTTTCATTTCCAATTTCACTTAATCCATATATGTTTCTTGAATTTCTTGCATCTATTGCAATCAATTTTCTTGAACCTTATTTTCTTATCTCGCACTTCTGTGAATCGAAAGTAATTTTATGACCTTGGTCACACATTTGACTTACACTTATAATATTATGTTTCATATCTTCTACTAGTAGAACATTTTATGCCTTGGTATTATTGTTTCGAATTTCGACTGTGCCTTTTCCAATGATTTTAGTTGAATGATCATTTTTGAAGGAGATTGATTCATCTCTTTCCTTTCTTAATGTAAGAAACATGTCTTTATCAATCTTCATGTGTTTTGAACAACCATTATCAGCATACCAACCACGTTTCTTCTTATTAGCTTGTATAGAGAGTGTGCATTCCTCATTACTATATTGATTATGTTTTCTTATCCATGTTCTCTTCTGAGGTTCCTATCTGTGACTGTTGTAGTTTTTTTGTGGTTCTCTAGGAGGGACTTTCATTCTATAATTTTTGGCCATGTTTCCAAAGTTGTTTCACTTGTAGCATTCCACTTCAGTGCTCAATGATTCAAACATTTTGTATCTTCTTCTCCGTGTTTCAATAGGCCTTCTTGGATAACATTTTTGTGTATGAATTTCAAAGTTGTTTATGTTCCTCCTATTATATCTGCAATTTACAACTTTATGTCTAAAATTATTGCATGCATAACATAAACTAAAAAAAATAGTTTGATACCTGGGAGTTGAAGATATTTTGAAAGGAGTCACTTTTATGAATCCTTCTTCTTCCCGAGGCCTATTTGTTTCTATCTGTCGTTGATTCTAAAATCTGAATCTTCTCGGTGGAGGAGTCTCCTTGTAATCTTCCTTGTGGGTCTTCCTATCCTCTTTGATTGTTTCTGCATAACTTTTTGGATATGTTTCTTGTTCTGTTGTTTTGAAGATTGATCCATTTTCTGTCTGATTGTATCCAAGTACATACTTGTCATGATGAGGCTTTTGACTGCTGATAATGTCATCCAAAACTTTTGAGTTGTTTTGCATACTTTTCTTTTGAATATTCTTTCTCAATGTGACAATATATGCTTCCAAATTTCCAATGATCTTGTCTCTTTATTCTAGTTGTTATTTGAGTTCTTATTCAATTATTTTATCTTATTCTATTTGAACCTTCAATTTCATGATCATTTGTTCTAGTTCCTAATTGTCTTATTTCTTGTCTAGTTATGCTTGTAGCTTCTTCTTTTTCTTCTTTTCTCTTCTTATAACTTCTATGGCACTCAACAATTATTCTCAGTAGTAAACTTATTCCTATTCATATTCTTCTTCGATGTCTTATTTATCAGAGTCTTCTAGTTCCATGAATAGAACTCTTTCTGTCTCACTGTCATTGACATCATCTTCATCTGATGAGGAGATGTCTTCTTTGGTGCATAAGATTTTATTGAAAGGTTTATTTTTGGTTCTTTTTCCTTTATATGATTGTTTTCTATTTGAGTAATCTTCATCATTCCTCTTATTTTTCTTATGGGGAAATATGTTAGAAAAATGGCCAATTCCATCACAATTAAAATAAATCAATGGAATCTTACCTTTATATTTCTCGTTGGTTCCCTTGTTCAATATTTTGATAAAGTTGTTCACTTATTCTTCTTCATCTTCTGAGAAGTCATTGTTGCTACTATGTTCCTTTTGATTTCCCTTTTTCTTTGACCTTTTGGATGATTCAAAAGTTGCTTATTTTATATCTAGATTTTCCTGTTCAATTCTTATTTCATATGTTGTGAATATTTCATGTAGTTCGTCCATGCTTATTGAGTCTAGATCTTCTCTTTCTTCTAGTGTTGATATCTTAGGATCAAATCTCATAGGAAGAGATCTTAGTACCTTTAGAAAAATTACAGATTCTTCAATTTCTTCTCCCAATCCTATGATTGCATTCATTGTTTCATTGACTTGTAAGAAGTAAGCTGCAATATTCTCATCTTCCTTCATATTTAGTTGTTCGAATTGACCTCTATAAGTTTGAAGTTTTGCTTCTTTGACTTTTCAATATCCTTTATAAATATTTAGAATTTTGTCCCAAATATATTTAGCGTATTTGCAATGTACAAATTTGGTATATATTGATTCACCGAGACCATTTAGAAGTGCATTTGTGGCTTTGGAATTATTTTGACTGAGTTTCATTACTTTTTCACTTGTTGGCAAAATTGTTGGTTCTTTGTATCCATCTACTACTGATTGCCAAATTTCAAATTCATGTGCCTATATATATGTTTTCATCCTTCTGCTTCATAATGCATGATTTTGTCCATCAAACTATGGTATTTTCTTTCTATACATGTTGTTTCTCTCCATTATCTACCTTTCAGTGGTTAAATTGATTTCTGAAGGAACCTTCTTTGATATCAATTGTTGGATTACTGAGAGGGGGGGTGAATCAGTAATATATAAATTTAATCCTTTTTAACCATAAAATGAAAGTGTTATATCAATGTAGCATTATCATCCAATAGTTTGAGAGTAAATAAATAATGAACAAATGATATTTCATACACATATACAGTACACTGGTGTTTTTACGTGGAAACCGAAAGTGACATAAAACCATGAATACTTTTTTCTTATATGTATTTAAGAATTACATTCATTGGAAGCACCAACTTCCTTTGTTTTCCAACTGCAATTGGAAGGAGGCTCCAACCCCCTAGTCTCTCAGGATACAGCCTGAGGGAAGCTCCAAATCCTCAATTCTCTTGCTACAACTAGAAGGAGGCTACAACCCCTTATGTTCTCCGGATACAATCGGAAGATGGCTACAACCACCTCTTCTTACCCTGTCCAACTGCCCTATTGTAGAAGTAGAGTGATGGAACCACTGTCACACTATCATTTTGAGATATATTGTTGTAAAATTGTACCAATAAACCTGCACCAAACAACCTGTAACAACATCTACCAAACAACATGTAATCAAACTGTACCATAAATAAGTGCATCAACCATGCACCAACCTGCACCTCAACATGTACCATCAATGAATGGATAAGCCATGCACCAAATATGTACCGATCATGCATCAAATACAAATAAAATATGACTCATCAAGATGTACAAACATCATCAACTATACACCTCATGTATGTGTCAACTCATCAACTACTTGTCTCAACCATGTACCCAACATGTACCTCAACCAAAATCCCTCATCAGTTTCATCATCCAAATCTGATTTGTAACTTTGTAATAGACCTGGTGTATATGATCACATACCTGCAAACATTCCTTAACTTTAACAACAAGGGAATAACATTTTCATGAAACTTTACTTTAGTCTCACATGACTAATTTTGGATTAGTCAACAACCCTAACTTGAAATAATCATAAATATGTACCTGTAATGAATAAAGATATGAAAATAATACATAATGGTCTTTAGTGTCTTTTATGAAATTCCTCCAGGTTTCACTTCTTGGAACCTCTCAGAAAAGGAGTTATAGAAAAAATGACATACCTTGTTGAATTCTGGGTTATTCTAGAGAGTGAACTTGTAGAGTGTTCTCCACTTGAAATATTTTTTGTATGGATATAAAAATGGTGTAGTGAATACTATAGATTGTATTTTAATCAAAACATTTGGTCGCACTGAATTTGGATCCGTTATGAATAAGTTATGACATTTTTACCCGAAACATTTGTTTTATACTAGTTTCAGGACTAGACACAAACCCTATTTTCCACAGAGTGTAACTCCAAAAATACAATAACCCATAAGATAAAATGATTATCACAACTACTTGGATATGTTTTCTCAATGGCCTCCATATATCACAGTCTGAATCATTCTAGAAAAAACATTATTGTGAAAATGGTGAGATGACCTGTAAATAACATACCATAGAAAGCATCATCAAAAGAATTTATCCTCCCTTGAATTTCGACCTTGTTTACTTCACCTTCCCTCTGAAATTCACCTTAGATATACTTTGGTTACCTCAGTCACTTGTAGATATTCATTATTCTCAAGGTTAATTGAAATTAGAGACTCTTTCCTCTTATTTATACTTTTATGTAGCTTCCTTAAGGGGTTAACCTCTAACCATGTTAAACTACTTTCCTTATTTTATGGCTAACCCACTTCTAGCCCCTTGTCCACTTAGTAATTTATCCATTAACTTTATTATTTAATCAATTTCTTTTGTATCCACTTTGACTTATAGTACACTCATCACTTCATTTTATTATTTAAATAATTTCTTCTTTGCAACCACTTTGACTACTTTGACCTTTTGGGGCTTCTAGATGACTCATGAGGGTTCTCCAACTTCACATGACCATAACTCTCTAACCGTGAGGAGTTATGTGACGTTACACATACCACCACAAATGGAATGACATGTACTATCCATATAGAATATTATTACCTTCAAATATATTAAAACACATACCATTATACATCCAACAAACTTGGGTCCATTACCCAAACTGTTGTGCTATCGGAATTCACTGCCAGACTTTTTTCAAGGGTTGACATCAATGACAACCAACAAAAATAATCAACATAACTCTATAATTTTTCATAGATTTTTTTATGTAGGGGCATCGCTGGAAATCTTGTGGAGCAAGACCTATCAGCGTCTGGAAATTTGTATGGGATCTCAATGCTAGCATTTAGAATAGATATTTTGAAGCCACCTTAACTCAGCACCATAATTAATCTTCTTAGACATGCTTGAACTCAGCGCCGGAAAAATCCCATGAGACATGCTTGAATGATTACGAGTGAAGTGGGAGTTTCAATTCTGGCTCTGGAATGTGACCGGTCTAGATAGTTGTTAGGTTACGTTATAGAGTAGACAAGTAGTCAGGGGGAAACCTAAGAGTCCTCTGAGATAAATAGAGGTTTTGTAGGCCCAAATGAGGCTAGTTGCAAGTTAGTAGGAGATTTTAGATTTTAGTTGTAGCCATTTTAAATTTTGAATATAACAGAGGAAAATTGATCCAAGGCATGGTGTGGACATTTTTTTCAATTCTCTGTTAATTTGTTTCTATGAATGAATGAATGAACCTCATTATGAGTAAATGGAACTTTGAATGCTAACATATTTTCAATTGTTTCTCTTATGTTGAAGTAGTGCAAGGTGTGTACACAGAACGCAGGGAGTGCGTTGGCGGAATCTGTTTTGATTCCAAAGCTCAGAAGATATAGCATGAAACTTTCCCTTTGCAAGGAGTGAAAAGAGACTAGTGCAAGGAGTGCACAGTCATACACAAGAACCAAAAACCTTGCGTAAAGATCAGGTGCAAGGAGTACAGAGATCCGAGATTCGACTGAGGGTCGAAGGGGCTCTGCAAGAAGTTGAAGAACCAGAAAAGGAGTATGACAAGAGGGAGAGAAGAATTTCACTTCGAGGAATCCTTAGGAGTCTGGGTGATCGAAGACCGAGAGACACAAGGAGTGCGCAAGAGTCGAAGCCTTCACAAGACCAAGAACAAGATAAATGATTCTTTTCATAAGTGTTGAAGAGATCCAAGGGGTAGACTCATCAAAGGAACAAAGGTTTGAAACCTCTGAACAACCAAAAAACCTTCTAAGTTAGAGGAAGGCGTAAGCACAAGGGGGAAATGATCTCAATCGTTCGATATGAACGCTAGAGAATCAGAACCTTCCATCCAGAGGGACGCATGGAGAACGACCAACATTTCACTGACTTTAACCTGGGAGAATTCAAGGGTCAAGTTGTAAGAACTCGTGAGATGAAAATCGCGACTCGATCTGAGCTATTGGACCCAGGAGAAATCTAGACCCTTGGTTGTCCGGGACAAAATATCAGCATTTCAGGGATTAGGAGATTTGGGGTGACAAGTCTTTCGACTGTGTGAGTCGTGAAGTCTCGAATTCATTGTGACCGTTGGATTGAGGGAGAATGAGTGAGCGGACTTCGTGAGGCACAAAGTCGCGAAACACGAAATGTCGACTTGATCACAGTCATCGGCCAAGGGAAGATATGGAACGTAGATCCCAGATCATCGTGATTTTATCTATTGGGAAAACGGAAGTAATGACACTCCCATAGTCACGAAACGTGAAACACCGACTTGATCACAACCGTCGATCAAGGGAAGATCTGGACCGTAGGTCCCGAATCATCACAATTTTGGTTATCGAGGAAACAAAGGTTGTAAAACTCCCATAGTCGTGTGCAGATACCCGAATCGTGAAATCGCGATGCACTTTTTGAACAAGAGGGTGGTCACATCCATGGTCACGAGAAGGAAGGAGGTTATCCAGAGGTGAGATAGTGCCAATTTTTCATTGATATTCATACAACGCTAAAAACAAGGTCGTAGGTCTCATCCAACCTATGTGTTTTTTAGGAAGGACCTATGTAAGGGGGTTTGGGGTCTAGCAAAGGCACAAAGAGTCAATCTGACTCAGTTCTTGATCAATCCTAGAATGGGAGGTCACACAGCCCTTACAAGAGAAGGGGGGTTTGCATCAAGTGGTATCAGAGTGAGGTTCTATCTGTAGACTGCAAGCAAAGGAGAAGAGACAAAAAAAAAAAAAAAACTCGAAGTTTTACTCTGTGTGTGACAGAAATTCAACACAATGTCATCGAGGAGACGAGAAGAACCACCTTTATCCAATCAAGTTGTAGAAAGGGATATGCGATAACTTCGTGCAAGGTTAGAGTCGATGGAGCCAACACAAAGACGAGAACCTGACACTGGAGACATCAGTGATGCAGAGAGCGAGGAAGCCATGAGAGAGAATGTTGTTGAAGAAGATGCAGGAGAGGAT
The DNA here is from genome assembly GCA_009831015.1 of Picea engelmannii. NCBI lineage: Eukaryota > Viridiplantae > Streptophyta > Pinopsida > Pinales > Pinaceae > Picea > Picea engelmannii. The sequence goes on from ML795409.1 coordinate 55,350, forward strand.
GTTGTCGAAGAATGCTTTCTAAGAGCAGTTTCCATATTAGGAGGTAGAGCCAAGATAGAGGTCCCAATGTATAAAGGAAATTTGGACATGGAAGAGTTGTTGGATTGGATAAGATCCATGGATAAACAATTCGACTATGAAGAGGTCAATGAAGAGAAAAAGGTGAAACATGTTGTTACCAGCCTAAAAGGACATGCAGCGCTGTGGTGGGATGAACTGTAGGCTAAGAGGAGAAGCAAGGGAAAACACAAGATAAAGAATTGGGACAAAATGGTAGCCAAGATGAAGGCTAAGTTCATGCCCAAATATTATCAAATTAATCTATTCAATAAGATGAAAAACCTAAGACATAAAGGGATGACAGTTAAGGAATACACAGAAGAGTTCTATAAGTTGAACATTAGAACTGGAAAGAGAGAGAGAGACGAAGAATAAGTTTCCAGATATATAAATGGCCTAATATACGAAATCCAGGATGAGCTCTACATGATGTAAGTAATAACAATGGAGGATGCTTATCAGTTTTCATTGAAAGAAGATGGGAAGTTGGCCAAAAAACAAAGCCAACGAGGGAGAGGTAAAATCCCAACCCCAAACGAAAGAAAGGGAGTTATCCATGATAAAGAACATAAGTGTAAGGATGAGGCTAAGAAACCACATACTCACTTGGAAAGAGGAGGAAGTTCCCGAGAAAGACAGGGTGGTGGGAGAAGTTCTTTTATAGGAAGAGGAAGAAGAGGAGGAGGAGACGTAAGATGTTATGCCTATGGAAAGACAGGGCACATGTCTTGGGAATGTCCCGAGAAAAATAAAGAAGGAGGAGGTGAATCTCACATTTCATAAGCACAGAGGGGGAATGTTGAAGTAGAAGGAGCAGAGGATGGAAGATCCTTGATGTTGAGGAAGGTTCTCTTAAAACCAGAGGAAAAAGTTGAAAGGCCAGTGCAGAGGAACAACCTCTTCAGAACAACTTGCAAGACTAAAGACAAAGTATGCAAGGTGATAATATATAGTGGGAGCACTGATAACTTAGTATCCACAGATATGGTGGAAAAATTGGAGCTGGAGACAACTGCACATCCGAAACCATACAAAGTCTCGTGGTTTCAGAAAGGACACCAGGTAATGGTTACTAAACAATGCTTGGTTGAATTTAAGATAGGAGGATATAGAGTTCAAATTCTATGTGATGTAATTCCCATGGATGTATGCCATATTCTATTGGGAAGGCCGTGGCAGTTTGACAGGAATTTCATTCATGATGGGAGGAAAAATACATACACCTCAGAGAAGAATGGTAGAACACACTTGTTGATGCTAATAGAGGAGAATAAATTGAAAGAGGAAGCCAACAAAAGAATACTTCTCATGAGTGGGAAGGAACTCCTGAAAGAACATGAGATGCAGTTCATTGTGGTGAGGAAATCTAGAGTTATCCTTACGAGTACATCGATGGATGATTTTCTTGAAGAAGTTCAGGAATTGCTAAAACAATTGGTGACATAGTGGTGGATGAGATGCCTAACTCATTGTCACTCGTCGGAAGTATCAGCCACCATATTGACTTGATACCAGGAGCAATTCTACTAGACAAAGAAGCATACAGATTGACACCTCGAGAGAATGAGGAAGTGAAGAACTAAGTCCAGGAATTGTTAGACAAGAGTTTGGTTAGAGAGAGATTGATTCCATGCGCAGTACCAATTGTGTTAAGTCCAAAGAAGGATGGAGGATGGAGAATGTGCACATACGTGAGAGCCATTAACAAGATCACCATCAGTTATAGATTTCCTTTACCAAGAATGGATGATTTAATGTATTGTTTAAGTGGATAAAATTTATTTTCGAAAATAGATATGAAAAGTGGATATCACCAGATTAGGATGAGTGAAGGTGATGAGTGGAAAACAAATTTGAAGGCAAACGACGTTTTGTATGAGTGGCTTGTTATGCCATTTGGATTAACGAATGCCCCGAGTACTTTTATGAGACTGATGAATGAAATACTGAAAGATTTCATTGGCAAGTTTGTGGTTGTGTATCTGGATGATATACTAATCTTTAGTAGGAATAAAGAGGAACATTTGAGGCACCTGGCATTAGTGATGAGGAGGCTACAACAGAAGAAGTTGTTGATCAATCTGAATAAGTCCTCTTTTATGAAGACATAGATCATTTGTTTGGGTTTTGTGATCTCTTCAAATGAACTGAAGATGGATCCAGAGAAAGTGAAAGAAATCAAATAATGGTCGTCACCAGGGAGTATGTTCGAGGTAAGGATCTTCCATGGATTAGAAAGCTTCTATAGGAAGTTCATTAGAGACTTCAGTGGAATTTGTGCACCAATGATGGATACAGTTAAAAAGAAGCACAAGTCTTTCAAATGGACAGAGGAAGACGGAAAGAGCTTCACTATATTGAAGGAGAAAATAACAGAATGACCAATTCTGGTCTTATCGAATTTTGAAAAAAAAAATTAGGTGAGATGTGATGCAAGTGGAGTTGCAATAGGAGCAGTTTTTAGTCAGGATAATAGACCTATTGCCTATTTCAGTGAGAAGCTGAATTTGACCAAAAGTATATACTCCACGTATGATAAGGAGTTTTATGCCATAATTCAAGTCTTGAAATAATGGAGACATTATCTTGTCCCACAAGAATTTGTCTTATGTAGCGATAACCAAGCCTTACAATTCATAACCAAGTAGGAAAAATTGAATCAGAAGCATGCGAAATGGGTTGAGTTTATGTAGAATTTTACTTTTGTCATAAAACATATTATTGGGAATGTTGGCAAAGTTGTTGATGCATTGAGAAGAAGATGATTGATTCGATAGGAATTCCAAGTGAAGACCTTGGGGTTTGAACACCTTAAGGACATGTATTTTGATGATATAGATTTCAAGGAAGCATATGAAGCATGTACAAACCTTGTGCTGAGAGACAAAGGCCATTGGACAGAGTACATGATTCAAGAGGGACTGTTGTTCAAGAGAAATCAGTTATGCATACCAAAATGTTCAATGAGGGATAACATTTTGAAAGAAAATCATAGTGTAGGATTGGTTGGAAATTTCAGCCATGATAAAATGTTTGCACAACTGAGAAGTTCATACTATTAGCCAGGTATGAGAACAAAAGTGATAAATTTTGTGAACAGATGTAGAATCTACCAACATGCAAAAGGGAAGAGATAGAACATTGGATTGTATCAACCATTTTTAATACCAGAGAGGCTGTGGGATGCAATAACCATGGATTTTGTTTTGGGACTGCCAAGAATGCAAAGTGGATTGATTCCGTATTCATGGTGGTGGATAGATTTTAAAAAATGGCACATTTTATCCCATGCTAGAAGACCAGTGATGTAACACATGTTGCAAATATGTTTTTCAAGGAAGTTGTAAGACTTCACGACCTACCCAGGAGCACTGTCTCAGACAGAGACACAAAATTTGTTGGTCAATTTTGGAGGACACTATGGAAGAAGTTGGGGACATATTTGTCCTTCAGCTCAACTTATCATCCTTAGATAGATGGGTAGACTAAGGTGGTGAACAGAATTTTGGGAAACTTGTTGAGGATTTTGGTCACTAAGAACCATAACTAGTGGGATCAGATCCTGTCACAAGTAGAATTTACATTCAACAATTCACCAAACAAGAGCACTGGAAAGATCCCATTCCAAATATTATATGGAATGAAACCAAGGGGGGAATCTGAGTTGAGAGACTTGGAAAAGAGTGAGATTAGGAGCATTTGAGTAGAAGATTTTGCTACAGACATGCAAAAGCTCCATAGCCTGATCAAAGGAAAGTTGTAGAGTTCTAATCAAGAGTATAAGTGTAGAGATGATAAATACCATAGAGAAATTCGATTTGAAGTGGGAGATCAGGTTCTAGCACATCTTAGGAAACAAAGGTTCCCTAGAGGAACACACAATAAGTTAAAAATGAAAATGACAGGACCATGTAAGATCTTGAGGAGGTTTGATGCAAACACCTATGAGATTGAGCTTCCAAACGGTGTGGGCATATCGCCCATATTCAATGTTTCAAACTTGTATCCTTACAGGAAAGATGACATAGGGGGGTCAGAAAAGAAAGAGAAGATCTAGTGGGAAAAGCAAATTCCTGTGGCAGAGAAGCCACAAATGGAGAAGATTGTTGATTAGAGAATTGGCAAGAAGACCAGGAGGAAAACATATTTCAAATATATTTTCAAGTGGAAGGGACACCCAAGAGAAGATTCCAGTTAGGAAAATGAAGCTACTATCCAAAATCATGGAACGCTAGTACATGAGCTCATGGACAGGAGTCCATTAATTTTTTTTGTCGAGGCGAGTATGATGCAAGAGCATCACTGGAAATCACGTGGAACAAGACCTATCAGTGTCTGGGAATATGTACAGGAGATCAACACTGGAAGTTACAATAGATATTTTGAATTCACCTTAACTCAACGCCACAATTAATCTTCTCAGACACGCTTGAACTCAATGCCAAAAAAACCCTATGAGACACGCTTGAATGATTACGAGCGAAGTGGGAGTTTCCACTCCGTCTCTGGAACGAGACTATTCTAGATAGTCGTTAGGTTAAGTTATAGAGTAGACAAGTAGACAGGGGGAACCCAAAGAGCCATCTGAGATAAATAGAGGTTTTGTATGCCCAAATGAGGCTAGCTACAAGTTAGCAGGAGATTTCAGTTGTAGCCATTTTCACTTTTGAATATAACAGAGGAAAATTGATCCAAGGAATGGTGTGGAAACTGTTTGCAATTCCCTGTTAATGTGTTTCTATGAATTAATGAATGAACTTCATTATGAGTAAATGGAACTGTGAATGTTATCATAGTTTCAATTGTTTCTCTTCTGTTTAAGTAGTGCAAGGCATGTCCACAAAACACAAGGAGTGCGTTGGCGGAATTTGTTTCAGTTCCAAAGATCATAAGATATAGCACGAAACTTTCCCTTTGTAAGGAGTGAAATGAGACTAGTGCAAGGAGTGCACAATCATATGAAATAACCCAAAACCTTGCGTAAAGATCTCGTGCAAGGAGTGCACAGTCATATGCAAGAATCGAAAACCTTGTGTGAATATCTTGTGCAAGGAGTGCATAGATCCGAGATTTGACTAAGGGTCAAAGTGGCTCTACAAGAAGTCGAAGAACCCTAAAAGGAGGATGCCAAGAGGGCGAGACAAAATTTTCTTCGAGAAATCCTTAGGAGTCTGGGTGATCGAAGATCCAGAGACGCAAGGAGTGCGTGAGAGATGAAGCCTTGAAAAGACCAAGATCAAGAGCAATAACGCTTTTCATAAGTGTTGAAGAGATCCAAGGGGTGGACTCATCGAAGGAATAAAGGTTCGAAAGCTATGAACAACCATAAAACCTTCTAAGTCAGAGGAAGGCATAAGCGCAAGGGGGAAAATATCTCAGTCGTTTGATCCGAACGCTAGAGAATCAGAACCGTCCATTTGGAGGGACACGTGGCGAACAACCAACATTTTGCTGACTCGTGCCTTGGAGAAGTCAAGTGTTGAGTTGTAAGAACTCGTGAGATGCTAAATTGTGGCTCGATTTGAGTCATTGGACCCAGGAGAAATCTATACTGTTGGCTGTCTAGGATGAAATATCGACATTTTGGTGATCGTGAGATTTGGGTTGACAAGTATTTTGACTTCGCAAGTCATGAAGTCCTAAAGTCATTGTGAATGTTGGATCAAGGGAGGATATGGACCGCCAAATCTACACCATCAGAATTTCAGCAATCGGGAGAATGAGTGAGTGACTTCATGAGGCACGAAGTCGCGAAATGTAAAACATCGACTTGATCGTAGTCATCGACCAAGGGAATATCTCGACCGTAGATACCAGACCATCGCGATTTCAGCTATCGAGAAAGTGGCTCTCCCATATTCATGAAATGAGAAACACAGACTTGATAACATTCATTGATCAATGGAAGATTTGGACCGTAGGTCCTGGATCATAACGATTTCCTTTATCAGGGAAATGAAGGTTGTAACACTCCCATAGTCACGTGCAGATACCCGACTTGTGAAATCACGACGTGATTTCTGAACAAGCGGGTGGTCACAACCATGGTCATGAGAAGGAAGGAGCTTAGCTAGAGGTGAGCTAGTGCCAGTTCTCCATTGAGATTCATACAATGCTCAGAAGAAGGTCATCGGTCTCATCCGACCTGCACGTTTTGGAGGAAGGACCCGTGTAAGGGGGTTTGGGGTCTAGCAGGGGCCCAAAGAGTCAATCTGACTCAGATCTTGATCAATCCTAGACTAGGAGGTCGCGCAGCCTTTAGGAGAGAAGGGGGGTCTGCATCATTTGTGTAACTTGTTTGAAACTATATGACATTATGTATGTTATATAAGTGTTTTTTAACTATGCTACAACCATTTTGATAATATAAATTTCCTAGTTTTGGTAAAAATTTATACTAATCCTGAAATTTTAACTCCTTCGAGGGAATGCGATTTTTTAATAGAGAATGGAAACTTGAAAGTGATCAATTAAACATTTTCATTCAAATTTATAACTTAATTTTCTATTATAGTGTTGAGATTAGGTGTAGAAAAAAATACAAGAAATATAGTTTATAGAATGATTGGGTGAATATAGACTAATGTTGTAAGATTATGATTAGAGAACATGTGTAAAATTGAATTATGTTGACAAAAAATATTTTTATCAAATAGAGGTATGAGAGTTATGAATTTTATTTTCAAACTTAATTGATATACATTTACTGAAGAAACTTCAAATACAATATTCCAAAAAACTTTAAAAGACTTTCTCAATCTTGATTCAAGGGTTGCTAATGGTGTTACTGATAACACCAAATTTGAGTTTGGGGGTTGAACTTAAGGTTTTGTAAGGAAACATTGCATATTTTTAAGGGCACGATTGTCAGAGGTTGCAAATTCCAAAAACAAATGTGCTATTGTTAAGCCCTAATATTGGCTCATTAACCCTTAATTGGGGCATATTAGATTAGTAATGTTATTTTATTTATGTCGGCTTGCTCATTAACCCTTAATCGGGGCATATTATATTAGTAATGTTATTTTATTTATGTCGGATTTAGGCCATTAGTTGTAATTATACCTCCTAGTCTCCTATATATACCAAGGAGACATTTTCATTTTGAATCATCTTGTACTTGAACATTTAAG
>ML795409.1:64528-81116 GCA_009831015.1 Picea engelmannii
GCTTATTTGGTGTAGAAGGTCCCTTTTTGGGTGGCATGTTGGCCAAATATCACTTTTGAGTCTTGATTTTGAGGTGGTTCTGCTAGACAATATTTATTCTATTCTATCTCCCAAGTTTCGGCCCTTCTGGGTATGAAACTTTCCTTTAGGTAGTTCTCTGATATTTCTTCTCTGCAATGCCACAGGTCTGATCAAAATTGGATGTGCCAAGTGGAATTTATGGTAACTTCCTCACAACTTGCATATTTTTGGCCTTTCCAGAAGATATCACTTGTATAGAATTCCCCACACAAAATAATTGATATCAAATTCTGAAACTCGCACCCAAAATACTACAGACTGTCCACGATCCAATGCAACCAGTCCCACTCAATTTGGATACTCTAGTAAGAATTTATGATTGTTTTACTTGGAACACCTTCTTGAGACTAGTCAATAGGACTAGTTAGATACCCTATCTTACACAAGGTGTATATACAAATTTATGATGACCCAGCAGCTGAAATTTTTACCACACATTCCTTACTAATTTCTGTAAATTTCTTCCGAAGTTCAGGGTCTGAAACATTAAAGAAAAAATTTTATGGCGAAAATTCCACAATGACTCATTTCAGGATGATTCCAGAACCCTATCTTGTACAAGCTTTATCTCCGAAAGCATAAGGCCTCAGGAGATGAATTTTGAACCCAACGTATCTTGATCTGTGTACTAAATACATGGATCAAGGTTTTAGTACATGAATCAAGGTTATTCTACCTTGATCCGTGTACTAAAACCTAACATAATTTTTAATTTTTAATTTTTACCTAACTCATTGTGTAATTTTTTTATTTGGTGGTTAATTTTGAGGCTTTTGGTGCAAAAATATGGGTTTCTGGGGATAAATTTTTCTTTTTGAGGTTGCAACACTTTTCAGATTAATAATTATGTTTGATAAGGAAAATAAACACCAAGGTACTCAACCTCTAAATCATCCCTCAAAGAAAATGTGTTCAGGTTGATAGGGGAAGACCTATTAGAAGGTAGGAAATGATGTGATTCCTCCAAGAAACAAAGGATAATGTTATGAAGGAAGGGGTAATATATGGGGTTAAATGTATATGATATTACCCCAAGGGGGGGCATATATGGGGATAAATGTACATGTTATTATGTGTAAATATATATGTAATCGGGTTGACCTAATAATAAAGGGGCCTCATGTGTAGTACATGAAGATTTATATATGGAGATCATGTATTCATTATAGAGGACATGTGAATTGTGATGTATTAGTGTATTTGGTTATTTGGACGATTTTCTCTTATTATCTGAGGATTTATTATGTAACTTATATCTCTTATATATATTGGACTTTTCCTCCATGCTCACATTGGTGTACATGGTGTGTAACTCTACTTTGTTATGATATAATTTTATTATTTTGGTTCATAACATTTTGTATGAGAGAATTAATCCTAGGGTTTTGCTGCTTCAAGAGAGTCATATTGGAATTGTCACTATAATTTTTTTTTTATAAAGTTTTAGACAATGAATTTTGTGTTGAATGGGGAGAAATATCATAATAGAGGTAGTCAAAATTTCAGGTTTTTGGTATTTATAATTTTTGACATATAACCTATGGAAGATAGGGTTTGTGACTCCTCTTGAATTCAATTTAAAAAATATCATCTTGGAATTTTCTCTAGACCTCTTTTTTTGTGAAGTTTCGAACTGTGAAATTTTCAGAATACAAAGAAAAAATAGGAAAGTTCTCTTCATCCAAATTTCATGTTCAGGGTCATTTTACTTTCAAAGATATATTATGTGGAAGGAAAGGACTTTTACTAACCTTGAAATCAATATCAAATGAGTCAGTTTGGAATTTTTTCCATAAAAACATTTCATTCATGTTTCATACATTGAAACTTGCATAATATTTAGAATGTATAGTGAAGTTCTCTTTGTACCAATTTTAGATTCTGGGTCATTTTATTTTCAGAGATACATCTTGTTCAAGTTACGTAGTTTTACTAATCTTGAAATCAGTTTTAAAAGAGTCATTTTGGGAGTTTTTGTATAAGTGTCATATCAAACTGTGAAATGTTTAGGATGCTAGAGAGAAATTTCCAAGTACTAGTAATAAACATTTCATATTTTGAATCGCTTTAATTGTTGAGATATAGGTTGTTGAAGGTAGAGGTATTCAACTAGTCCTAAAACTGATCTCAAATCGGTGTTATAGGTAAAATAGTTATATCTTCTTCACTAAAGATACAGATTCAATGAAACCAATTGCATTGGAAAGAGGAAATTCCCAAGTGTTTCAGGTACAAATTTTATAATCATATCTAAAATATTGTACATGTGGTATTCTATACAAGTTCACTCTCCAGAAAAGGTTAAAAATAAGAAATATTTGGGAAAGTTACCATAAATTTCATTTGGCACATCAAATTTTGGTCATACTTTTGGCATTGCAAATAATACATATCATAGTAATACAAGATGAAATTTTAGACTTATAAGGGATTAAATTTCACAAATAAATCATAAGGAAGGTCAGCCAGAAGGACAGACTCTAAGTAAGTGTTTCAAAGATATGTTCACTTAAAACTATCATAACTTTGGATGAGGATGTCTTAATCACATTATTCAAAAGCCATTGGAATATTATATTGGAAAAATAGTTATAAGTATTTGAGATCATTGTTCCTAATATACTGAATTTGTAAGTTAAATTTTTGGTAGACATCAATTAAGAAGCAATTACAATACCTACCTTTAGTGGAGATGAAGATAAATACCAAATAAAACCCATGGAATGGTTGAGAATGATAAATAAAATTGAGTTCAAGACTTGTTTGGAAAGAACTTGTGTTTTTTGGTGAAACTTAGAAGCGATGGATGTGTATTGATGAGGATACTAGATGGAACTTCACATGGGAAGAATTTGAAAAAATCTTCTCAAATACATGGATCAAGAATACAAAAATCGAGTCAATGTATATAATTCAAGATGAATTAAAAGAATCAAAAGAAGAGGTCAAGAAGAAGAGTGATGAGCTATATATGATACTAGACCTTAATGAAACACTCATTAAGGAGGTTCAAAAATAAAAACATTGAAAGAGTAGAAAAGGGAAGTTGTAAAAGGATGAGACAAGGGAAGATTTGAAAAAGAAAAATAAAGATATATGTAGATTATGAAAGAATAATAAAAAACTATTGGATGATGTTAAGAGATTTAAATAAGAAAAAAAAGAATTAACAAAATCCAAAAGAAACAACGATCTTGGATGAAGAATATACCAAAAGAATTGAAGAGGAAATTTTAGGAAGGTTGAGGAATCTCTAAATACAGATGACGTAAAATAAGAAATGCAATCTAGAATTGAACAAGGATGTCAAAATTTGATAAATGGGGCCACATTGTAGCTTAAAAGGGAGAAAGAATAAAAGATTAAAAAAGGTTTCCGAAAGATAATTAAAGAAGTTGAACTCTATCTAGATGATATGCATGACAAATATGATGGTGTTAAATATGAGGATAGAGTAAGAAAAGACCAAGAAAAGATGATAGAGGGTGACATTGTCTTTGAAAATAAAATAGATGGAATGCATGTGTAGAGTGAAGGAAAAATATCAAATGTGAAACCATATTGATGCCCTCATTACCAGGAAAGATTTCAAAGATGACAAGAAGGTCAATATCAGTATTATCAATTAATAATATAGATAAATTGTCAATATTCATGGAACAAGACATCAAAAAACCACTCTTCAACAAGCTATTATCATAAACCAAAAACCACTAAAAATTGAAGAAGTTACAACAACAATACATGGAACCAAAATAAAGGAAATTATAAAATAACTAGCCACGAAAGGTTAAGGCCGAAAAATAATTGATTTGGAATGGATGGATCATCATAAGTGGAATGAATAAATCAGGAACATAAGAAAATAATATTACTTGGTTTCATAACATGTGAAGTCTTTAATTGCAAATATTTGAGGACAAATCTTTTTGAAAGAGGGTATTATGTTATGACCCAAAGGGGGCATATATGGGGTTAAATGTATATGATATGACCCCAAGGGGGGGCATATATGGGACTAAATTTACATGTAATGTGTATACGTATATGTAATAGGGTAGGTCTAATAGTAAAGGGGCTTCATGTGTAGTGTGTGAATAAGTATATATAGAGATAATGTATTCGATATTGAAGACATGTGAATTGTGATGTATGAATGTATTTAGTTATTTGGACGAGGTTTTGATATTCTCTAAGGAGTTACTGCATAACATATATCTCTTATATATATTGGATTTGGTTCATAACATGATGTATACTTATACTTTATTATGATATTTTAGGAATTTGGTCCATAACATATAGGGAATATTTTAATGTGATGTAAGGATTAATAATCTATATAGGGAAAGGAATAACATGGTGATGTGATGTAAGACTTCCATTTACATGGAGAAAGTGTTACAACAATTTTTTCCTCACCCCATGCAACTTTACTGGATGGCCTTTCCATTTCTCTATGCAAACTTGAAGTTCCCTTTTATATATTCCAAAGCCAAAAAAACACATTTTCCCACATATACGCGCCCTATCAGTTAGACAACACGCATATATGAAGGTTGCTCCACTAAATCCTATGCACATCGGGTTTGGTGCTCAAAATTAAAAATTATGTTAGGTTTCCATGCCATGTCATGAGATCCATGATCCTTAACCTTCCATATAATGGAAACACTCCAACTCATCCTTTTAGTTCCATGCAAAGGCTATAAATTGAGCCATACTAAAGTCTTGGGGGAGAATTCAACTTTAAGAGCAAAGACACTCTAGAGAAATCTCACTTCATATTGAGTCTGCATCCCTTTATTATTGAAATTATGAACCCCTTGTTCAGCCCCCAAGATATTCCTTCTTTTTGATGGATAACCTCATTGTCTCCTTTATATGAGATTTCCTTTCATGGAGGACCTAGGGCCTTGGAATAGGATTTTGTGAGTAAACTTGTCTAAGGCTATTAATCCAAACATATGTGTCTAACCAGGGAGTGGTGAAACCCATTGTGTAATTAGTGATGTCAGGAGGCTCCGCTCACACCAGAGTTAAGCATGAGGTCATGTGAAGTTGGTTGGAAAGATAACCCTGTAATACCTTCTTAAAGTTAGAGATATTTCTAGGTTTTTGTTCGTATTTGGGGGCCTTTATAGTACCTTTACCTGTGTGAGAGGCGGTTCTTTCAATATTTCAATCTTTGTTAACTTGCCCATATGGTGGACTAGACTTATGACTATTCACTTACGCATTGGTTATATTGTGGTGAATCAATTTTATTGACATAGGTAGCCACATAAGTTACTTGCAGGGGTTATTCTACAGGTACCCTGAGTCATATCATGGTTGAACATAACACAACCTTTATGGAGGATTACCTCTCCAAGGGGATCTGACTGACTACGTCGTTAAGCCCGCAAGGGCGCTTATAATTGATTCTAATACCTCAAATATTTTGAAGTGTGTTTGAATCCCCTCTTGGGAGAGACATACCTACTCTAGTGAGGGAGGCCCCTTTTTAGCTATTATATATTTTTTCTGTGAATTTGGCCTTTTTTCTTTATTTTGGTGTGCTCTTTGATTTTTAATTAGCCCTGGGATTTGGTTTTATATCTCGATTCTTGAGTCATCATGGAGAAAGACCATCTTCCTCACAGGTCTCGTCATTTGTTGAAGTAACCACCGCATCTTGATACTTTACCAAAGTTTCTTTCTAAATGATGTAAAGTTAATAAACGTGGTACACATATCTTCACCTCCTAGACTTGTGATAATCCAATTATGAGTATTGAGTCAAACCCGAATGTCAACGGGAGTCCCTCGACTCCTATATATTATGTGATTAGTGGGATTCCTTTGACTCCTTCAACCTCGACAATTGGGGTGGCTGAGAACCCTGCCCCTACTGCTACCCAACCTATGGATTACACTCCAACCATAGGAATGAATCCTTTCGGATCTATTTTTGGTACGTCAGGTTACAATTCTCAGTCAATACCTTTGGTTTCTAATCCATTTTATTTTTGTATGCCCAACATGATGTCACAACTCTCATCCTCTATTCCAACAACTAATGAAAATCCTAGTTTTGGACCTCAGGGCATGGATCCTATGTATGCTCCTCTCTCGTTTGGTGGAGGTCATATTCCCCAAATGAATCCTACAGTTGGAGGTTGGCCTCCTCTTTATTATGGGTCTAATATTAGTCTCAATGCTTCTGGTTGGAGTGCCCAACCGGGAGGACAAGTCACTTCATATATTCCATATGTTACCCCTTCTTCCAACATGCCAATTCTAAAAAACACATTTATTATGGTGAATCCCCCTCTGTCCTCCGGATTTCCATCTAGAGGAAGTCAATTTCACTCTATGGGACCCATAACCCAAAGTTCCTTTGGTTGGGGGAAGTGTATATAACCCTCATTATGCCTCTTTCGTAGGTATGGTTCCCATACAACATTTTATGAATAAGTTTGGAGGAGGATATTATCCTACCAGACAGGGCCATGGTATATACTGAAACCCTAGATGGTCTGCAATCCCTCAACACCATTTTTTCCCTAGAGCATAGGCCCAGATGCTACAACCCTAACTCCCTTTTATGGCCGTGCTTAATCTACTAGATTTTTCAAAATTAATGAACGACTACATGCATCACGATCTTTTATGGCCTCCCATCGCCACTAAGCTCCCTTTGTACATTCTAAAATTTGAAGGAAAGACTGGCGAGCATACGGCTGATCATGTCATTAAGTTTCATCTTTGGTACTCATCCAACTACCTTAATGAAGTTTTTATTCGTTTGAGGCTATTTCAATGCACCCTCATAGGGTTCGTCGTGAAGTGGTACATTGAGCTACTGGGGGGCACATAGAAAAAATTTAATCACATGGTTTTGGTCTTTCTCAGCCACTTCTAGTTGTCGGTTCGTTATGATGCTGAAATAGAAATTTTGTCCTTCTTTCACCAAGATAAGGCCATGCATATCTCAAACCATATTCAAGAGTGGAATAGATGGAAGAAGTTGATTAAATCCTACATTCATCCATATTGTTTGTTGGAGTGGGTCCTTAAGTCCTTATTTCCTTATATTTCGAAGGATGTTTCTACATTTGGAGTAACATATGAGGAAGAATCTATTTTCAAAGCCCATCAACTAGACCTAATATATGCTCAATTTGGGATGTTGTATGAAATTCTTCCTGACGCACTACAGTTGAATTATGACCCTAGAAAAAATCATGGGCCTCATGGTGATGGCATCATAGGCTCTACAAATGCTAAGTATACAGACTTGGTGACCTATAACAAGATTTGGCATTGTCCTCCACTCCCACTTAGTCAGTGGATGTGAATTTTGTACATTCATTGACCAAACCAAATGGTAACCAACAACCAAGAGAGAATATAAGGAAAGGGCGAGGTAATAATCGTAAGGGTGGGAAAAATAATAATAAATCCAAGTATGACACTAACAATGATAGACCGAATAATAATCTTGGTGAGGGAAAGAAAGAAAAATGGAAGGTGAAGTTTCCATGTAAACTTTGTAAATATGATCACCTTACCCACCTATGCCCCAAAAGTGAGGAAGCCTCGAGGATCTTGTCATAGCCTCCCACTGTGCTGACAAATCTGTTTCCGCATAATCAACACATGGCTTCAGGGTCCTCCAACACCGAAAATGCATTGAGAGGGAGTCAAAACCTCTCGACACATGAAGGTGGTCATCTATGTGTCAATATAGTCAAGTCTCAAATTGATGTAGCCACTCGATCTCGTCATTATGGTTCTTCATAGAGTGTTACAGTTCCAAAGTCTCCCCCTCCATCGAAAACACCCTTACAGATAAAAAATATGGAACCTTCACCTCGTATTCTAAAAGGACTAATAAAATGCTCTGTCCACACTCCTAATGCTAGAGATGCCCAAAACTATTTGATTGTCAAATATATGGGTCAAACCCCTTGTGTGATGTCGGATTTCGAGCTTCTCCAAACGTGTCCTTCACACATGAATGCCTTGTTATCTTCTTTAGGATCTCTAGACTCATGTGGATTGAAGGTTATTAAGTTTGATGTCATGAATGTTAAGCATCACTTACCTTACCATGTGGCCTTTCAAATCCATGTGTAGTACACGAAAAATTACCATCAAGTGCACTGTGATTGATGAAGGTGCAGCAACATGCGTGATGTCCCTAACATGTTAGAAATTCATTGCCTCTCCGACACTATCCCAATCTATGACTATGTTGACTCCATTTAATGGGAGTTCATTTCGACCCCACAATATTCTTCCCACTTTTCCGATCAAGTTAGGTGGAAAGACAATGTAGGTTGATGTTGAAGTGGTGGATGCACCCCTTGACTACAATTTACTACTAGGGTGTAATTGGACTTATGCCATGACAACAATTGTGTTGTTTGTTTTTCGCACTCTATTTTTTCCTCATGAAGGGAAAATAGTGATGATTGATCAATTTTCCTTCGCGCATGCTAGTCCTAATGCATCAGTTGGACCTTATGTCCTAGTGATCCAAAATTCTCAGCAAGAAACCGAGGATGTTAGTGTCAGAATGTATTCCTCTCTCATGAGTATCTTTTATTTCATGGCACCAATCCATCACATTCATGCCATTTCCAATAAATCTTCGTCATTGATGAGGTCCTTTCCTTTCCGTACTTTGTATTTCAACGAAACTTGGACCCTACCTTCCCCGACTATGGAATACGAAGTTCAGTCGCACATTTGTATATAAATTCCATTGTCAGTGACATAAGTTTCATATAAGGTTATTCTTAATGCTATTGTTGAATTGAGTCCTTTCTCCTCGTAGAAGGATAAGGAGGATCCTTTTATAGAACCTGTATGGGCCACCCAATCATATTTTTCACATGATTTCCTCGATGATACTTTATCTTTAGATGAAGCCATCTTAGAGGCCATGTATGATCCTGATAGGCCTTGGGAAAACATGCATCATCACTCCTATTTCCTCCCAGAACTTGTTAGGATCAAAGAGGATGAATTTATATCTACCTTGAGTGATATGGTTGGTCAAGTTGTGGTTCTACTAGATACAAATGGTATTTATGACGAAGGGAACATGGTGAATATTTATCCTGCCGTAATGATTGACATCTCTCTAATTCCTGGAAAAATTGAGAACATATATATCTGTGTGGATTGTTCTCCTGGAGAAATTCAGATCTACACTGATCTCTTCAAAGAATTTCGTGACATATTCTCTTGGTCATACGAAGAGATTCCAAGGATCGACCCCATCATTTTTGAACATGAGATCAAGACTCAATTGGATACTAGACCTGTTCAACAACATCTTAGAGATGTTAATCCTAGGAAGGCCCCTGCTATTAAGGTAGATGTAGAGAAGCTACTTAATGTTGGTTTCATCTACCCGGTTCTCTTGAATGAATGGGTGTCCAACCTCATTCTTGTGAATACGAAGAAAGGAACCATATATGTATGTATGGATTTTTGAGACCTGAACAAGTCTTTTCCTAAAGATAAATTCTCGACTCCTTTCATTGACTAGATTTTTGATGAGTGCATGGGAAGAAAAGTTTTTTCTTTTATGGACATATTTTTAGGGTATAATTAAATTCAAATAAAAAATGAGGATCAACATAAGACAACATTCATTTTTCCTTGGGGTACGTTTGCATACTGGAAAATGCCTTTTAGCCTTAAAAACATCGAATAAACCTTCCAATGCTCCCTGAACTTTGATTTTCATGGTCTCAAGCATATTTTCGAAGCTTACCTAGATGATATTTCTTCTCATTCTCGCAAGAGAGTGGATCACTCCACTCACCTTCGATTAGTATTTGAGAGATGACATTACTATCACATTCATTTGAACCATCAAACGTGCATATTTTTCATTAGGTATGGCCGTATTTTATGATTCTTAGTATATAAGCATGGGATCATGGTAGATCCTATAAAGGTAGAGGCAATACTTTGATTTCCTCCCCCATGCAACATTCGACAACTTCAAGGTTTACAGGGGAAGGATAATTTATTTTGTCGGTTCATAGTGAAATATGAGAATTTAAATAAGGGTTTCATGCGTCTTTTGAAGAAAGATACTCCATTTATGTAGGATGAGTTAGTCTGGGCATATTTAGATTCTCTTAAGAAAGCCTTAGCATTGATGCCTCTGTTGAAGCCTCTAGACTTTAGTAGAGACTATTTTATTTATATCACCGCGTCTGAAGGGATGATTGGTATGGGTATTGTTCAGGAGGGTGATGAGATCCATGAGCACAATGTCTACTATCTCAGTCGAAACCTAGTCGGTCCTGAACTTAAATACTCTCACATAGAGAAACTAGCCTTGGTCGTCGTACATGCAGTTCAAATATTATGGCATTATATATTACTTTTCAAAAATATCGTAGTTGCAGATATAAATCCATTTCAATACGTCCTCACCACGAATATCATAGGGGGGAAATAAAATAAGTGGATTGTTATTTTTTAAGAATGTGATCTCAATTTCACTTCAGTAATGTCTAAGAAATCTCTAGTTTTTTTCGAGTTGATATCATACTTCCCTCGACTAGATGAGGAAATTTTTCATGATGATTTGTTCACAGATGAACATATCTTCCTTATATTGTCTTTAGACCTCTGGTATGGAGACATTCTAATTTATCTTCAAACCTTGAATTTATCCCAACATTTGTCGATAGACAATCGACGATGTATACGTCATCGGGCTAAAAAATACCTTATCATCGATGACACTTTGTATAATCGAGGAGTAGATAATATTTTGCATCATTTCTTGAATCATGAGGAAGTTGAGTCGATTCTCAATGACTATCAAAATGAGGCTTCTGGTGTTCATTTATTTGGGATTGCGACAACCCAAAATACATTGTGAGACAGTTATTTTTGTCCATCAATTTTTAAAGATTGTGTTGAAGATGTTAAGGAGTGTCACCCTTGCCAACTGTTCTCTTGGAAAATGCACTCGCAACCAACCCCTCTTCACCCATTCATCATTGTCGGTCCCTTCACCAAGTGGGGGGGAAATGTTATAGACTACAACCCAGCTTCGGCTAGGGGGCATCAACATATCATTGTGGCCATGGATTACTTAACTAAATGGGGAGAAGCCATACCTACCATTAAATCTAATGGTAATAATGCAACATTCTTTGTATTCAACCAAATTATAGCCCAGTTTGGAATCCCAAAAGAGATTGTCAATGATCATGGCAACCACTTTCAGAATGAAATGATGAAGGAGTTAGCATCAAAACTGGGGTTTAAGCATGTTAATTCTTCCCCTTATTATCTCTAGGAAAATAGAAGTGGTGAATAAATCTCTCAAGACCATCTTGCAAAACGCTGTCAGCTAGAGTAAATCTGACTGGAATTTGATGCTTTACCCTATGCTTTGGGCATATCAGACCTCGGTAAATACTTCCACATATTTTTATCCTTTTCAGTTAGTACATAGCGTGGAGTTGATTCTTTTGATTGAATGTGAAATCTCTTCCCTCAAACTGGAAATTGAGATCCTACTTGACACATTTGATCTTGAAGAATGCGTTGTACACCTAGAATGTCTCAATGAGCAGTGTCGAGATGCCTCTATGAATATCAAAGAAAATAAACAACATATTAAGGTTTAGTATGATATATATGTCTCTCCTCGTTAGTACACTGAGGTATCTTGGTTCTCCTGCATGACTAAGCCAAAGAACCGTTGGGGGCAGGAAATTTCAACCCCATGTGGCATGGTCCTTATATCGTGTGACGTGTATTATAGAAAGGAGCTTATGAATTGGAAGATTATGAAGGGAATATGTTGGATCAACTTAGAAATTGTCTCTACCTTAAAAGGTATTACACTTGAGCCCTCAATCGTAGGTGTGAAATTTTTTATACTAGTGTATCTTAGTGTATATATATCTTTTCCTTTGTGTCATCATCTTGCTTATCAATTTTTCCCTTGGTTGGTAGATGTCAATGGAGTCTTCAGTTTACATAGGATTTGCAGATGGTGTCAATCGTCATACATGAAACATGGCTTCCTCCACTTGGGTCATTTACTCACTCGAGAGCCAACTGGTGTCTTCAGGTGGCATTTGTCTGGAGCCATCAATGATTAATGTGGCTGAGTATAGTGCCTTTATAGAACTATTACGCGATACCATTTCACTTGGTGTTCGATATTTAGAGGTTTTCCTGGACTCCCAGTTAGTTGTATGTCAATTAAACGACAATTACAGTGTGTGAGACCCTACTCTGCTCTAACGATTCCTACGAGTACAACTTTTGGAATGATACTTTGATTTTCTTACTTATAATCACATACCTAGAAGTTCTAATCATGTATCTGATGCATATGCTAATTATTTTTTAGATTGGAATTCGTCACATAACTAAGAAAAGAAAACACATTCATGCATGTAAACATTGTAACATATATAAGTAAAGCCAAAGACCACATTTTTTTATATATATTTCATCTTTTCAAAAAATATGGTTTCATAGTACAAAATGGTGATCACACCCTCAAAATACATCTATGGTCGGTATATAGTATGACCACGACATCTACACCTATGGCATAAAATGCGTATCATGATAGCACACTATGGAATTTGCAAGACGCCGGAAGAATCGCACTCGTGCATGGGGTACACCCACCACCTTTCGCTGCAAATCCTCTGTTAGATCCTCCACTTGAACCATAGAAATATTGTGTGTCAATCAAGATAGGTTCCCCTGCAAATTCTGCAACACTCTCTCTACATTTCCTCCCATGTACTAAGCTCCCCAACTACTTCGTTGATGTTGTGGGAATCCCTCTGGCCGTCGCAGACCTACATATGTGTAGCAAATAAATTTTTAATAATTGATACCATACAAAAATATTTGTGTTTTTTTTATTCTTTTTAAGAAACAAACAAAAAAATGAAATATATAAAAACATTTGCTACCAATATCATCGTAGGTGGAACCTAGTGGAAAAGGAATATTTGGATCCCCTCTATAATTGATCCTGAAATAGGAGTAGTCATCAATGGCTATGACCTGTCGACGCCATCGGAAAAAGACTCATCATTGTAGGGGGTGGGAACCCTACCATCTCCTAGTCGCTTCATCACGTGAGTCCATCGTGACATGGTTGTATCGCGCGATCCATGTGGAATAATATCTACTCTAGGGCTCAAGCCTGGAATCCTATCAAAGAAAAAGCTACACAAAATGGATGAAAATCCAAAATTTTTCTTTTTCCCTTGTTTGAAATTTGTCAGTTGGCTCTTCATGTTAGCAAGTAGTGAGGTACACAACTCATAAATAGTGGGTTATAAACACTCCACCACATAGAAAATGAGTGGCCTTGATTCCTAGTGCAACTAGGCCAACCCCTAAATCCATGTAAGTACAAGTACGACAAACTGTAAGCTCAGGATCTCGATCACCCTGATTGGGAGTTGGATCCCTACTTTATCTGTGCCTGCAACACAGTGTGTGGCAATGTATTCATCCATGGTCATACCACCTCCATCCCCTCGGGCCCTAAGATTCATTAACTCTCCCCGATGAGACAATCCTATTATAAAATATATATCGTCCACTTCAATCCTAAATGGTTTCCCATCGAGGTTGAAGGCCTTTGTTTCTGGATCCTAGTAGTTTACGAGCATCTGGAGTAATCTCACTTGAGCCCTCATTACTTTGAGATCCCAAAATTTATAAAGGACACATATTTTTAAAGCTTATTGGGCCCCTGCATCCCTTTCCACTGATGCATATATCTCTTCATACTCCCTCTCCCTCCATTCAATCACCTCATTGCAAAGGAAAAGTCATTTTTGAGTTAAATCCTTTTAAAAAATTGTTCATAGACTTGTACGCGGGCTAACATGCTAACAATCACGTATAGGTCCGAATATATGTGGGTAGGATTTTCTTTTCCCATGTACATGGAGGTGTGTACATGACCCAATGAACTATCACCTGCGTACACCCTAGTTTACATGTTGTGCACTCTAAAAATAAAAAATGAGGACTAAATTTGAAATTCAAACCATTGAAAGTGAAGAATAGGGTATTGGCACTTACTTGGTCCAGATCGTTTCTTCCATTGATCATAGCTCTTGTAATCGACACTTGAATATCGTGGGGAAAATGGCCTAAAATGCACTATGTGTGTGAAAAAACTCAAATGGTATGGTAAAATGGTCTGTTTTTGCTATTAGTATAATTTGTTTTACCCACTTCATATAGTTTGTGTTGATGTTTTGATCTTATGGACTAATAGTATAGTGGAAAGAGTTGGTTTTGGTGGTTCTGTCCAGGATTTTTTGTGGTTTCTAGTGCTATACCATCCATTCATGCCTTCGACAAGTATTTTATTTCACCAACATATAGGATAGGTTGTCACTTTGTTTTTCATTCTTGCATCATCCTATGACCGTGATCTATATTCCTTACGTATGAACCCAGTTTTTTTTAGTGACACAGAACCTTCTTACTACTGCTAGAAGTGTCATTATTAAGTGGTAGAGGCTTAGCAAACATGGGTGCCCTAGTTATAACCTTTGTGTCATTTGGTGCCCATGCAGGGAGTTTCTTATAGTTCTGATATGAATTTGAGTTTGAACCTCACATTTTTACTCACAATCATTCTAACTGTTAGTTATGGGACTCCCCCTGAGTCTTGGTTAATCTCTTTTTTGACTCTCTAAAAAGAAAAAATATTATCGAGTGAACTTGTATCTTTCACACTCGTTAAATGGATTTGAAAGGACATTTATTTGGTGTAAGTATAACCCTTTTTGGACCAAGTAGACTACTTATGAAAAATGAATACTCTAGTCAATATTGGCTAGAAGAGTTCTCCTAGGTATTATTTTACACTTTTTCGGGCCTAGGAGACTAAATCTATGAAAAAGGACATTATTTTGAGTTAAGTTGTAATCACATTTTGTCATCCTGCTTGCAGTATTAAGCCTATTTTTGGTTGGCACTTTCTCGTTATAAGCCTCTTACCTCAACAATTTGCATCATTATCCAAGCAGATCCCTTTTTGTATCCTTTGCAGCTAGACACCCTGTACCCTAAGAGGAAACATTTCCCCAAGCGTCCATGTCGCACATGCACTTCCTTGCATTGAGCATAGGTATGTTCCACTATTTCAAGACAATTGCTTACTCATGACACTCATTTCCTCCCCTATATCATAACATTTCTTTGCCTATGAAAAACAAATGACGTGAGAAAAAATAATATTATCTTGTATCAGCAACAACCGTGTCTCCTTTGAACATAGCGCAAACTTTTGATTCCACTGTCATCCAAATTTTGGGTTTATCATGACCTTAAGAAGTTGAGTTTGTTACTTAGATTTTACTCCTTTGACAGGTTATTCTTCTAGTCCCTATGGAGAGTTTGTTGATGCCTCCTGCATCACGAAGTTTTATCATCAAGTCTACAATTCTCGAGTTATCCATATGTCTCATGCTATTATTCAAAGGAAGAATATAAGCTTGTGTCGGCCATTTCTCAGAACTCTTGAATTTGCATGTCATCCATACCCATAGTGTATCTCAAAGCCACATGAAGTTGTAGTCTTACCATGTACCCTGGTCCTACTTTCATTATGGGTAGGTAGCCTTGAACCCAATAATAGGGGTGATTTTAAGAACCCCCCCTAAATTCATATATATAATAAATGGGCAAATCCCCATGATAGCCTTGAACCCAATAACAGGGGTTCTTGCAACAATCACCTTTCAAGAATTTGAATTTTAATCACATTAACATGGGGTCAAGAATTTGAATTTTAATCACATTAACATGGGGTCAAGAATTTGAATTTTAATCACATTAACATGGCGTTACTCGAGTGTCTCACTTTTATACTATTAGAGAATCTTATATCCTTCTCGATAGTTGAAGGAGATGGGTTGGGTCTATGTGGTAGTATTAGTAATTATAATGTTGTCTTTTAAATTTAATCCATTTTGGATTAAATGATAAATTTATTTTATATATATATAAAAATATTAAATAAAGGATAATTTTTTGATAGTTAATTTTTTTTTTAGATAAAATTGTATAAGAGTTTATGAAATATTTGACATTTTAAGTGAATATTTTATCCATCAACAAAAAAAATATATTTTTTAATAGTTAAATTAAACTTAATTAATCATTTAGTAAATGAAATATATTTTAAAATAAAATCCAATATATAAAAAAATAATATTAAAGTTAAAATAAAACATATTATGTTAATTTTCTTTATATATATGGGGTGTGGTGGGGTGACATTAATAGAGAAAATATATTATATTTTCTCTATTAATTCCATGGGAGGAGGAGCACTAATAGAGAAAATATATTATATTTTCTCTATTAATGTCCTGGGTGGGGAAGCACTAATAGAGAAAATATATTATATTTTCTCTATTAATGCCCCCCACCCTCATATATGAGGGTGAGGTGGGGGGAATTAATAGAG
>ML795409.1:81300-95526 GCA_009831015.1 Picea engelmannii
ATATATATATATATATATATACTCTCAATCAACAAAAAAAAAAAAACATTTGATAAAATGCAATACATTTTTTAATTATTTTTCACCTATATTTTATTGTTTTACTTACCTAGGAGATTATAAGCTTTAATTTTCTTACAAGTTGAATGGAGTCTTATAATTACAATACGGTTTTTAATTATTTTTCATCTATATTTTATTGTTTTAATTAAGACTTTATAAGCTTTAATTTCCTTAATATAAAGTTAAATGGAGTCTTATAATTAAATATATTTAGGAGTACATAAATTTCATGGTGATAGGTTTAATGTTTATAATGTACATAGTACTAACATCACACAAGATATTGGATACAAAAATAAAGAATAAAAATATAATTATAAAAGCATGTAGATTAAATATAATTTATAAAATAATGCATTGTGTTTGTTGATCTCGAGTTTCTCCTGCACGCTTCTCTACATGAGCCTCCCTATGCTTTCTTCTCCTAGACACCATGGCTTCAGGAGGGGGCTCTGAGCCTCCTTCTCCCCCCCCCCAGAGCTCTTGGCCTTCAAAGAATTGGTAGAAGCCTGTACCAAACAACCAATCTCAG
This sequence comes from Picea engelmannii, assembly GCA_009831015.1. NCBI lineage: Eukaryota > Viridiplantae > Streptophyta > Pinopsida > Pinales > Pinaceae > Picea > Picea engelmannii. The sequence continues at coordinate 81,896 of ML795409.1, forward strand.
CCTCTAAGGAAATAATTGTGAAGAAGATGGATGTCATATCGTCAGTCAATCTCCCAACTAAAGATCCCTGTCATGCTGCCTTAAACATCGATGAAAGAGGCCCGATCATTCAGTTTACCGGTTTATGGCCTTGTCCAATAACCATAGAAGCGTGGATTCATAGGAACTGGAGACCTCTTGTCTGAGAAGGCATCAAGAGGCATTTCGTTGAGAAAGGTTATTATGTTTTTATTTTCGACAATGCTAAAGACAAAAATCTAATCTTCAGAAACATACCTTATTTTATGGGTCCCTAAGGGTTGTACCTGAACCAGTGGACTCCAGACTTTGATCCATCTCAGGATGTGCCCTCGGCGGTCCCAGTCTGGGTGCATCTTCCACACCTACCTCTGCATTGTTGGAGCCTGAAATCCCTATAATCGATTGGGAATGCTCTTGGAAAATACATTGACAGAGAAGAAAGGAAGGATCACTACTCCTACGTGTGAATCTGCATGGAGGTGGATCTGGAAATAGGGCTCCTAGAGGCCATCAATATAACAGTGGCAGACTAGTCACATGTGAAATAAATGGACTACGAGAAGATCCCCTTCAAGTGCAGGTATTTCCATGGCTATGGTCATTTCACAAGAAATTGCAAACATTAGGCAGAGGAGGAAGAAAAAAAATCGAAAGGGGAGCAATGGACGAAGGTTCAGAAGCCGACCCCTACAAAGAAGATCAGTAAGCCTTGTTCGAAAGGGACTTCTGCATGAACCATTGTGCCCAATACAATGCAACCTCTAGTGGTTGGGAACCCAACTCCTATACAGATAGAATCAACTTTGAACCCTTTCGAACCTCTTAACTCCCAGGAAGAACCTCCGATGACAGCTCATGATTTGAATCAACAGGCCTCCCCCCCAACATTGGAAGAAAAAAATACACGTGCTCTTTCCACTCAATCATAAAACCAAGTAGAAGGCTCCTCTTCCCCCTCATATGTAGATATGATAAAGAAGAAACCTCCAGAAATGTCAGGATCTTCAGAATATGATACTTTCAAAACACCATCAAAAAAAGAAGGAAGGAAATCCCTCAAAGAAGAAAGAGAGGAAGAAGCAGAGAGACATAAAATGTAGAGTAGCCAATCCACTCTCGAAATGTCTATTGGACGAAATACTAGAGCCAGGCAACCCAAGGGAGGCCCCTCTTCTTCCCATCCAAGTAAATAATGTATCTAGTCTCTTGGAACTACAGAGGCTTGGGGAATCCTATCAAAATCAAATCCGTGAAAGATCTATTGAAGACAAAATCACCAGAGATCCTCATGCTCCAAGAGACAAAAATAGAAGGGGAAGCCCTTCTATACCTAAGTAGAATGAATTGGAAAAGAAATGGTGGAAAGGTTGTAAGTGCAAGGGGAACTTATGGAGGGCTCACGATGATCTAGATTCAAGACCAATTTCACCTTCAAATCACCTTCGAGACACATTACTGGATCTATACAAAACTCCGCCACAAAACAAGTAAGATCACTATCACTTTGTTTAATATTTATTTTCTGGTTCTATTTGTGGAGAAAAAACAATGCTGGCAAACTCTTTTTGACATTGTAGAAGCATACTCACCCAAGAATATTATAATAGCATGGGACTTAAATATAGTGTTGGAACCAAAATAAAAATGAGGGGGCATAATTAGCAGGGATCATATGCTCCCCCTTGTAGAGGATCTAATACAGCAGTGGTACTTTCTAGATATAAAACCAAACAAAGGTTTATACACTTGGACTAATAATAGAACATGGGCTGCTCACATTTCTTCCAGGATCGACAGATTCCTAGTGTAAAGTACCCTCTTGTTGGATAAGAAAGTAGTGACCACCAAAATCCTCCCAAACATTATCTCATACCACAAGCCCATTCTCCTACAATTGGATGAGGAAGAAGACTTAGACCCCATCCCTTTTAAATTCATCCCTCAATGGATTGAGTAGGAAGAGTTCATGGAAGTAGTAACCAAATCTTGGTCCACTCCGGTTATTGGCTCACCAAGTTTTGTTTGGGAACATAAATTAAAAGAAAAAAATTCAACTCTTAAAGAGTGGGTTAAATTCCCTCTAACCCATACTCTGCAAAAAGGAAAGAGGTTTTTCAACAGTTAGCATATTTTCATATGGACATGGAAAGTCAGGACATAACCATTCAGAGCCTGGAGAAGGAACAAGTTTCCCAGCATGTCTCCCATAGATCTTTCCGACATGAGGATGAGTACTGGAAATTAAAGTCCCAAAGCCTGTGGTTGGCAGTCGATGATCGTAACACGACCTTCTTTCATAGGCAGTTCAGAGTCTGTCTCTCCTGAAATCACATATATGAAATCACTACAACTGATGGTACAGTCTCCAAAGGTTTTTCTCAAATAAAGGAAAAAACAAAAATTCATTTTTAGAATCTCTACTCAGAGGATGGGACAAGAAATTAAGGGGTCTCCACTGACTTCCTTTCCCATATGCCTAATCTTGTCAGTAATGAGATCAATGAAAGTCTCTTGAAACCTTTCATTGAGGATGAAATTAGCAAGGTTGTTTTGGACATGGAATTCAACAAAGACCCGGGCCCTGATGGATTTTTCATTCACTTCTACAAATCTTGATGGATAATTATCAGGCCAGATTTACTGAGAATGGTTAAATCCTTTCAGCAAAAGGCCAAGGTGGGAGGCAGCACCAAATCCACTTTTCTTACCTTAATCCCTAAATAATTAAACCCAGTCTCTTTTGACATATTTAGACCTATCTTGTTGTGAAATGCCTCCTACAAAATCCTCTCGAAGTTGCTGGCAAATAGACTAAAACCCCTGCTTGGACAACTCATTTCCCCCACCCAAGGGGGTTTCGTCAAAGGAAGGCATATCCTAGATAATGTGATTCTTTTACAAGAATACATTCATTCAAGCCTCCAAAGGAAGGAGAAAGGAATGCTTATCAAGCTTGACATGGCCAATGCATTTGATCGGGTCAAGCGATATTTTATGTACAAAGTGCTGCTCTCTTATGGTTTTAGCCCAGAATTTGTAAATCTGATCAAAGCCTGCATCGACAAGCCCTCGATCGCCCCTATAGTAAATGGTAGAATTGATAATTACTTTCAATCATCAAGAGGGATAAGGCAAGGTTTACCACTATCCCCCTTCCTATACATTCTAATGGCAGACTGCATGAGTAGAAAACTAATAGCTGAAAGGAACATTATGGAAATTTCAAGCATTCGACCGGTGAATGTAACAGAACCAATCAAATATTCTTTATTTTTTGATGATTCCTTTCTGCTGGGAGGAGATTCCCTTCGGATAGAAAGGGCTTTCAATGAGATTATTCAAATTTTTTGTTGCATCTCAGGAGCGTTGGTCAACAAAATAAAGAGTTTTGTGTATGGATGGAACACGAATGAGAAAACCATTCACAAAATTGCTCATATCTTGGGATTTATAGGATTTGTTTCCTAGGAAAAAATCAAGTACCTAGGTCTTCCTCTAATGCTGGGAGTAAACAAATCCTCTCTATGGATGGAATTCATCAACAAATTCAAATCTAAAATTGTAGCACGGGGAGGACAGTGGCTTAACAATGCTGGCAAACTGATTCTCTTCAAAGCAGTTTTGACTTCCCTCCCTTTATATCAAGCCTCCTTTCTTCTTCCTCCAAAGGCGATCACAAAGAAGATATCTAAGCTTATCATATACTTCCTTTGGTGAGGAGGCAAAGGAAACCAGATTAAGTTTCATTTAGTCAGTTGGGACATTGTAAAATGCCCGAAGAGAGAAGGAGAACTCCAAATAAGAGACCCGTGTCTGGCCAATATCACCTTAGGAGGTAAAATCCCATGGAAATTGTATTCCAACAGAATTCACCCTATCAACCTGATCCTCTAGAAGAAGTATCTCAAAGGAACTTCATTGAGAAATTTTTAGAATGATAATACCCCCAAAGTCACCCCACTATGGAACCTTTGTAGAAAAGGTCTCAAATTCTTAAAAAAAAAACTTTTCAGAATCCCCAGGAATGGAAAAAGAAATCTGCTCTGGACTGATAGTATAATGGGAAAACCACCTTTGGAAAACACAATGGAACTAACACAAATTCGTGTGTGTATTTCCCAGCTCGAGCTCATAAGTCTAGTAGATATCTCGGCATTGGATAAAGATAGATTCTGGGCAGATTGGGTATTCCCTGACTTGCCAACATATCTTCTCCACCAAAAACACCTCCTCCTCGAAGTGTTGAAAGGGTCTACTCATGTAAGCATTCATGGGACCGATTGTTGGATATGGGGGAACAATGGAATGTACACATTTTTCCAAGGCCATGCCACTTTACAAGTCCAATGACCTCCTCTCCTCAATCCTTCAATATGGAAGAAAGTTTGGGACAATTATGGCCTCCCAAAAATCAATTTTTTCACCTAGGTGCTCCTTCACAGGCACATGCTGACTAGAGAAAATCTAGAAAAATGGGGCATCCATGGGCCTCATAAATGCATCTTATGCAGAATGGCCCTGGAAAATTTAGATCACCTCTTCGTGGATTTTCCTTTTTCGCAATTAGTTTGGACACACACGCTCCAAGGCCTCAAGGTGATCGTACCCTCTTAGATCGTAGTCAACAGTATTTTTGGATATTGGCAAGACCGGTATCCAAGGGTGATAAATTATAAATCAATGTCGAACTGGATCTGGTCTTCCATCCCCAATTTAATCTGCTGGAAGATCTGGCTCGCAAGAAATGATCTTATTTTTAACAATACATATCACACACCTAATATGGTAGTGGCCAAAGCCAAGGCTTATCTGTTGGAAACACTGAACAATCACTCGACAAATCTTGACACCTCTCTCACTCTAGAGGAGAGAAACTTTATGGGCACCCTCTTGAATCAGGGCAAGATGAAGATTCTAGCCCGTCCATCTTCAAATCCCTCTTGGCACATAAGAACTTTGGACGAAGAATTCCAAGCCTAGTAGAGAAAGAAAAATAAGGTAATAATCTTCTTCGACGGTGCCTGCAAAGGGAATCTTGGGACTGCAGGAGCTGACAAAATTATTTATTCCTATGATGGTTCCTGCAAAGACAACTTCAGTTGGGGGTTAGGGAAAAGCACAAATAACCAGGCAAAAATTCTTGGGCTATTGTTATAGGATAAATTGGTATATTCAGACACTAACTAATCTCCCTAGATCCACTTGGATCTAGAACAAAACAGGACAGGACATGATGCTTTCCCTAAGTTACTATCATTGAATTTGTCATCAAAGAAGGAATAAGTGACATACCTTTAGATATCTCTTCCTTATGTCTTTTTTGTCCCTTCTTCTCTTTGACAGCCTTGTAATGTTAGATCTACAAACAACACAAATTGACCAAAGTGAAACAAACAATAATACATTCAATGAAGACTTAAACATGTGATCAATGAGTCATGTAATAAAATAAGAGTGATTTTATGGGAAAGGGACATGCCACTATATTATATTAAATGAAAGTAGAAGATACAACCAGATTGCCTTGATGATGCAAGCTCCCTTTCGGTGGTCCTTTGTTCCAACACACACACTTGCTCCAAACTTGCATGAAGAAGATCCACTATGGCTTGATGGACACATGGAGGCCTCAAGCACCAATTCAAACAAGATTCCTCACACAATTTTGAACCTATTATTTCATCAATTCGCTATTCAATATTGCTTAACCTCTTCCTTGAGAAACCTTTCATTATATAGGAGAAGGAGAAATGGTTAGATGGATGAGGATGATCCCACTAAATCTAAGGAGTCAGTAGGATGCCAACCATGAAAATGCCAACTCATTTTCTAGAAGATCCTCTTTTAGAACCTTCGTAACCTTTTCTTCCTTTTTTATCTTTGAATCATGTTCGCACCTTGTCTATAGAGAAAACTGTGAACCCCTTGCAATCCAGGTATAGATAAGCCTCCAAGAATCAGGTTTTTCGCACCCTGCAACATATGCAACCTGCGAACTCATTATAAAAATATGTGTTGTAGAGGAAGACAACAGTCACTTTTCTCATGCAAAAGGTCCTTATGAGAGCCTGAACACATAACTGTAGAGACGTCACCAGAGTGACCAAAATAATGTATAACAGAATGCTTCCCAAAGTATGAGGTTGGAACTTGTGACAATCAAAATACTTTGTAAAATGCGTGTGTGTTAGAAAGAAGGATCACACCTAATCAGAAACCTGCAAACAATCAAGCATATGCAGATTATAATACCAGTTCTAAGGTAGGCATTCCCATGCTTAGAATATAAGTGAATGAAATCACAAATGTAGGCCATGGCCACCAAACATACACCATGGATCCATGTCATCAAAATGCTACATAGCCACCAAGAATACACTGTGGATCTACGTGTTAGAAGACTCAGATTAGGACATAGCCACGTGACATACAAAGTGGATCTATGTGTCAATACAAATCATAAATACTCCATCGCAACTTGGACCAAAAATGAGGAGACCTGGGGTCTTCAATCCCGTCATCTAAAAGTATGAATCTAGCCATGTGATTACAGATGTCGAAGTCAAACATGGTAGAAACCACTTGATTACCGGTCATTGATGAAAACCGTTAACAAGTTCAAGGGAAATAACCATTGATGTCAATGACTCCCAAGGTACCTAAGTACAATCCAAACGAATGTGAATAAATGAGTTGAAGTCGAACACTCGATGGAATATCTTGATCAGGGGCCAATGATGTGAATCCACTGCCAAAAGGGAAGAGACCTTCCATTAAGGTATGCAGGCTCTAAGGTACTAAATGATTTCTAAGTCTTATTCCTGGATAATGAGTTGGAGTTGATGGAAAAAGAATCATCACATGAGGGCCTTAATGTATCCCCCATCAATGAAACAAAATAAGTAATAGATTTTAGGGTAAGTCAAAGTACGAATATGATTTTATACTAACACAGGGAAGGCTGACATGGTAAGAATTGACAACTGCATATGGATGACTCAATGGAGGGCTCATTTGGACTTCTCTTGAACATATGAATGACACGACAATGGTATTGGTAGCATTGACTCAAAGATGACCCAAGATATGACCTTGTAGAAAGTCAGACGAGAGACAAATGGATTTCCCAACCCAGATTCAAATAACGAACAGGGGGTGTCATGTTCAAGGGTGACGCTTACTTCCACTACTACAAATGCGAAGGCACATCCCTTTCCCAAAATTTCCCCCACCATTTCTAGCGAGCACCTCTTTATTTTTACACAAGCTTGAGGAGGATAACATATGCTTGTTGATGTAAGCTCATCCTTTGGATGAGTCCCTCGGAGTATGTTTAGCAAACCTTAGGAAGGAGTGGTTTGGTCCCATAAGGGATTTTCGATGTTTGTTTAACGAGTCCAAAGATAGAAAACTCGGGGGTTTTTCATGTTTTAAGAATCTGAAAAATACTTAAAGAGAACTCTTCCAATTCATTTTTTGTAAATTAGTTCGACGAGACTGAAAAAGTGATAAACTATCGCTCACCGAACATTTTCTTCAAATACTTTTACGAGCGTGAAAAGAACAAGATCGCTCGGCTATCTTTTCATTTTTATGGAGCATGAAAAGAGCTTAAAAGATACTCCTAATTTTTGTTGTTTTTGTGTTACCATGACGAGTACAAAAAGATGACAAAAGTATACTCAGTTGCATTCTCATGTATTTTCGAGCGCGAGAACAAACGAAGACTGAGCTCAAGGTTTTTCCTACAAAACCCTAAAAAAGGTATTCGTACACATGATAGATAAAAGAAAAAATATTCATACACCGTCGTTCGGGCTTATAGGTCATCTTATCTGCGAAAAAACATACTCACAAAAGCCATTAGGGTATTAGGTTTTTAGTCAAAATAATAAAAATAATATAAAAAATCAAAAACTTGTTCAACACACCTCTTTTTTTTTCCAAATTTCTTCGGTCGATTGAGGGATGGACAAGCGATCATTCAACAAATGGTCTCTGTCAACGAGGTAATCTCTTGACTGTTTAACTTTTTCATGGATTAAATTTGATTTTTGTTGGCAAATTTTAGTTTTTTAGTCTGTTTTGGGGTCGATAGGTGCATGTAGGAATTCTCGTGGGTGGGCCATTCAGAACCTGCAAAAACCTAAGGTTTTTCCAGGTGGGCTTCAGAGCACCTACAAGAATCTTGTGCTATGTAAAAGCTTCACCTGTGAGGGCCCAAAAATGGATTTTTGTGTATGCTTTTGCTCAATGAAAATTATTCAGGAGGTAAAATCGAGTTCTTAACTTACTTATCATGGCTCCATTGCAGGTATTCACCATCATGATGTTGTAATGGAGGGAAAGAGAACACAACGAGGTTGATTCCATTGCCATAAATGATCTGGGTACAGTCGTTACCCTCCGGGAGTGTGGGATCTTAAAACATTTCAAGATCCAGGGCATGAGATTCCAACTCGGCTTGTTAGAGTACATGTTCCACATGTGGGGTGTGGATAAACAAGTATTTCATGTAGGGGTCCACACGCTTACACTAGATATCGAGGATATCTATTTTTTGATGGGGTTGTCATGACAAGGATCCCATGCGACTCCGGCCAGAGGTAGAGGCGGTGGTGCTCCTATGAGCGAGTATGTTCTCTGGATTGTGTTCCTGAGGTGGAGAGAAGAAAGGGTAAATTTTTTATCTGGGGTGTTTGAGATCTAACCCTAAATACTATCTTGTTTACCATTACATGCATGGCCGGGAGCGCGGCTCCGCACATGGCTCTCCAAAGCTATTTCCAGTATGTAGTGGAGTGCACAGAGCCTCGGGTTTTTAACTGGTCGGACGCGATTCTTCATAGGATGAAGAGTCAACTGACAAAGTGCAGAAGGGGTGATCTGAAACAATTTAGGTATGGGTCTATTTTGGTTTCTTTCTTCCTTGAGAGGGTTCCACTACTGTTTCTACATGTAGATTTGGGTTTACAGGCCCCACGGGATCCAAGGATTATGAGGTGGTGTAACCTCATTGCTTGACATGTTGCAGGACCTATAATCAAATATAATAATTTGTTTCTTGACTGGTTGAGGCCCCTGATGATGATGATCGGTGACTATGCATATGTCGGCTTGGATTTCTGAGGAGATATGTATTTGGTTCTACCTGAGGATGCTCAGTGGGGTGACTTAGGTAAGAAGTACACATTTTGTTTTTTAATGTTTTTGTAAATTTTATTATATAAAATGTTTTTATGCTTTTGATCTAAGGACCAATAAAAAATCTCTTTTGATGACACAGATGTGGGGCCATATCAACCTCCAGGAACATCTCCCATTCATATATGATGGGAAGTGGCTCCAATGGTAGGATGGGATGCTAAGGACTACGAGGCAATTGAATAGAACTTAGAGGGACTAACTGCAGATGTCCTAGACATCTCTATTGGGGATATCCCAAGACACTATCGATGCCATACTGTGGGTGTGTTTGAGTCCATTAGTCGAATTCTCTATAGGGTAGCACGAGTAGTTGTATGTTACCATGAGTGTCATCCGTGATGCTAATTTTTAGAAGCCATGGGCTTCAAATTTTGATATTTTGGTCTTTGGACAAAAACTTTTTGTAAAAATTTTGATCGCTATATATATATATGCGGCTTCTACCATCTTATTTTGTTTTGTATAATACATGTGATGTGTGATTGGTTTTATAAATGTCTCAGATGTCCGTCTAACACATAATTAGCTAATGGATCAATTAATGTATTTAGACATCTATGAATGTGTTGATATTTGATGAAATCAAAATAACGTTCCAAGAGGCGAATTCATAGATATAGCCACAATAAAGTAGGACTTCGGATAACATAGACATTACTTAACTATAGCACTACTAACTGCGAATCAATTCGTATAACTAGGTGGCGGATACCAAGTGAAATAGCATCAGTCAAAAATTCAATGATGACACTATATTCTGTGATATTATTGGTCGCACGAACGAGGAAAACACCTTGTAGAATGATAATTTCATTTGTAGGTGCATAAATTGCCCATGCAGCAGAAGCTAGGTTATGAGTACTACAACTAGCGCCATCGGCGAAGCCAATGTGGGGTAGCGAAGATTCTAACATCTAGAAAACAAGCACAACGCAAGGTAATTGGTCGAGGGTAGAAACCAAATAACGAAAAAGAACACTAAAGTAACACATAAGAGTATTACACAATAAAATACAAGAACTCATGCACAGATGACCTAAGCATAGTACTTCTTTAAGTAAATCCCATTTATGGGTTCACTCAAAGGGACAACATCATAGTCCACTAACTTGTAGGATCCTTTCTCCAACACTCCTCTGACAATATAAGGACCTCGCCACATAGCCTCAAATTTTATGGCTCCTAGCAAATCCCAATCTTGTTCATAAAGGAGAACTATATCACCTTTCGAGAAAATGTGTGGCTTGACATGTTTGTCGTATTGGGATTTGATGCATTTCTTCTGGGTTTCTATAACTAGGGTGGAATCACGACAGGTTTCGTCCAATTTCATAATATACAACTGATGTTCTTCTTCAACAGAAGTGTTTGGGATAAGTTTAACGACTAGCTTTAGAGATGGTATCTCAAATTCAATCGGTAACATGGATTCTATACTATAAACTAACTGGAAAAGTGTAAACGTGGTAGCAGACTTGACGGATTTCTGGTAGGCCCATAATGCTGAAAACAACATCGTGTTCCAAGTAGTCTTGTGAATCCCTATCATTCATCGAAGCATAGTAATGAGGATTGTGTTCATTGCTTCAACCTGGCCATTGGCCTATGGGTAATAGGGTGTTGAGTTTTCATGGTGAACACCCAACTTGGCAGGGATATGTCCCAACTTGGAATAATATACAAGTATGGAAGGGAGATTTCCCAGTATCTTTCTTATTGTTGATGCGATCATCCCATAGAGCAAACTTTAATTTGGAATCCCATGCTTTTTTATTTTCTGCCAACAACTTTTTGATAATCCTTACCAGTGTCTTATTGGAAGATTCAGCCAATCTGTTCCCTTGTGGGTAGTAGGGAGTAGAATGAACCAATTTGATATTGTATTTATTGCAGAATTCAAGCAGGGAATTCGACTTAAAAGAACGTGCATTATCAGTGACTAGTTTTTTAGGACAACCAAACCTGGAAAAAATATATCCCTCTAGAAATTCCATGATTACCTTGTCTGTAGTATTCTGAGTCAGAATTGCTTCTATCCACTTTGTAAAATAATCAGTGGCCGTAAGAATCCATATGTGTTGTCCTGATGAGGTGGGAATAGTCTCTCCAATGAAATCTAATCCCCACTGTTGGAATGGTCCATGGGCAATGATTGGTTTCAGAGGCAGAGATATAAGTTTCTGCTTCCTGACAAATTTCTGACAAGGTTCACATGCCCTGACCTGAGAAAAAATATTTGAAAATAGAACTGGACAGTAATAGCCTGCTCTAATAATTTTGAAGGCAGTAGCCTTCCAATGATGATGACCTCCACAGACACCATGATGCAGATCTTGGAAGATTTGTTTAGTCTCCTTTTCGTCCACACATCTCAACAAAAAATCGTTGGGATCTTTATAAAACAGGATCTGATCAACAATACAATATTTTATAGCTCTCAACTTTAATGATCTATATTTTGATTTATCCAACTCTAGGGGAGATTGAAAATTCAACAGAAAAAATACGATGTCTTTGTACCATTCTGAAGAAACATACTTGTTGTTTATTTGTAAATCAATTTCTTCAATCTGGACAGAAGAGTCCTGTGTCATGTCTGAAAGATAGTATAATCCAATTGCTTTGCAATTGGATTCTGTCATTAGTTTGGCGAGGCCTTGTCCCATTATCAGCTGAGTAGGATTTATGGTGAGATCGTATTCCAGGATTTTGGTTATCCATTTCCCCCTCTTACCTTCACAATCAGGCTGAACCAATATTTCTTTGACTGCACTGCTTGGGACATAAGCAATAATTTTTGATTGAAGAATATACACTCTGAAAGATTTTAAGGCCTTCACTAAGGCATAGGCCTATTTTTCTATTAGATCATACTTCAATTCAGAGTCCCTAAGGGTTTTTCTAAAGAAGGAGATAGGTTGCTCGTGGCCTTGCTCATTTCTTTGCAGAAGAACAACAGCTATGGTATTTTCTAATGCAAATGAGAAAATCATTAACTCTTTATAAAAATATGGGCTAATTAGAATGGGTGCCTGAAAAATAGCCTGTTTGATCCTTTCGAAGGATTCTCTCACCTCCGATATCCACTTAATTTCTGCATCGTTTTTCAACATGTCAGTGATGTATTTGACAATTTCTGTAAAGTTAGGTATAAACCTCCTTAAAAAATTAATCTTACCAATGAAGGACTGAATTGACTTTTTATTTATCAGAATGTCGATTAGCTGAATATCCTTTACTCTTTCTGGATCTATTTTAATTCCTCCAGGTGAAACGATGTGTCCAAGAAGCCTTCCTTCCTCCATGGCAAAATGTGATTTTTTGGGATTAAGTGATATGCCGTACTTCCTGCATTTCTCAAAGGTCTTCTTCAAGTGTCGTAAATGTTCTTCATCTGATGCTGAAAATACAGTGATTTAATCAAGATAAATAACCACAAACCTGTCTTTCTCAACAACGAAATCGATGTCCATAGCCATTTGAAATGTAGCTCCAATGTTCATCAACCCAAAAGGCATCTTTTCGTACATAAAGGTGCCCCAGGGAGTGGTAAAAGATGTTTTATTTTTGTCTTCTTCCATTACTGATATTTGATTGTACTCTGAATATCCATCAAGCATATAAATTATCTTTGTGCCGACAACATTTTGTAAGATATAATCCATTTTTGGTAATGGATAATTGTCTTTCAGAGAACACCTGTTTAGATTCTAGAAATCTACACAGAGCCTTATTTCTCCATTCTTTTTCCTGACAGGCACAAGGTTTTCTACCCATTCTGAGTATCTTAGTGGCACTATGATTTTTGCTTCTAGCAACCTCTTCAACTCCTTTTCTATTATTGGTAACAATAAAGGATTGAATTTCCTAAATTTCTACTATACGGTTTTTGATCCAGGTTTCAGAGGAATTTTGTGTTGAATAATATTTGTATCAAACACTTTCAGATCTTCATAAGACCAGGAAAATATATCTAAATATTGTTTCATTAATTCAATATACGCTTCCTTTTGTTTTTGTGACAGTTTCCTGGATACTGTTGAAACAGAGCTTAAATTTTTACTTTAAGAACAAAATTTTGGTATCCTAGAGTCTTTGCATTATTAAAATCTTTATAAAATAAAACTTTTCATACCTAATAAATTTGAAATACACTTGGGTTTTATTCTTGGAAAAATAATGGTTGAGAATTAAATTAATGTATGCTCCAAATACTTTCTCGAATAATATTCTAAATGAACCGCAATGATAGAACTTAATATTTTTAAAACCATATCGGGATATCGGAGTTCGCTATTTGATAATAACAAATTTCAATGCATATTAAATCCCGATCTCCCGACCTCCGATTTCCCGATACGCTAATACATGATTAATTCATCTTTTACTTAGCTATCGTTTTA
>ML795409.1:135569-148467 GCA_009831015.1 Picea engelmannii
ATTATTAAATAAGGCCCACTATGGTAGTTAGATATAATAAATGTAAGAGGACTTCTTAGAAGGTTCTACTTCTAGAATATTTCTCCTCTAGAATGTTCTTAGGTGATGGTAGCACTATATAAAGGGGTTCAAGCAATGTAATGGGACATGAAGAGAAATATTATATTGTGAGCGGTAGCTCAATAGGAGGATGCCCCCTCGAAGAGGCAAGTGAACAGGAGAGGATCCCTTCCATAATAGGATCCATTGTATGGTGTTGCCCTACCTCAAGGGTTTCTATAATAAAGTTGTGTTTTTTCTATATTGTTCTTCTATATCTGTTGTGGTGCTTTTGTATTCAGTATTTGGTTCTTAACATATACTTAGTTGTCTTTCTATGATCACGGGTTCCAACATTGGCTTGTTGACATATCTTCATCTCCATCTATATCCTCACATGAGGAATTTGATCGACAGCTATTCCTTTTCATACTTAGTCAATTTTATGCCCGCGGTTGTTGGGTTGGCGCTTTCGAACTCTGCTGCTTCTTGTTCTCTGATATACATTTTCCACTCAAAATTTATGTGATCTACAACTCCACTGTGGACTCCGTCCTTTTTCCCTTTTTTTCTTCCTGTGCATTGTGGGACTATAAAGTATGGACATGAGACTTTATAAAGCATGTACAAAGTCTGCATTCCATACGCAGCCACTTTTTGGATCGTGGGTTCTCGGGCGAGCGGGCTCAAAATTGTCCTCCATTGTTCTGTGCTCTGCAAATAGCACCCAGAATTCTGCGATATACAAATTGACTGCAGAATTCCCAGAATTTCGCATTCCATACGAATCCGACCGACCGTTGTTCCTTTACATACTTAGTGAATTTTATGCCTGCAGTTGCTGGGTTAGCGCTTTCAAACTCTGGTGCTTCTTGTTCTGTGATATACATTTTCCACTAAATTTTTTTGTGATCTACAATTCCACCGCGGACTCCTCCATCCTTTTTCCATTTTTTTCTTCCTGTGTATTATGGGACTATAGAGTATGGACATGAGATTTTATAGAGCATGTACGGACTCCACATTCCATACATAGCCACTTTTTGGATCAGTGGTTCTCGGGCAGGTGGGCTCAAAATTGACCCTCCATTGTTTTGTGCCCTACAAATAGCACCTAGAATTCCGCAATATACAAATTGACAAGCAGACCTGCAGGCTAGATGGCTCAACATTGCACTTATTTTCAATACTAAATTATCTCTTGCTAGTGACAACTGGACACACTGGTACGAAACAGTTGGCATCGCACCCTCCAAAATATAGAAATTGACTACTAGCTTTTGACATTGTCCACTCTTCTGTCACAGATTATGCATTCAAATGTTCCGTTTGATACAATTTGAACATCGGGGTCTCGTGTATTCTAGAGAGACTTTTTCAGCCTGCTTTGGATCCTCCTGTTGCCGGGTTCATGAAATGTCCAATTCTTGGATACTTTTTCGGGTTGGCCCTTTCAAATTCTACTAGTTCTTCTTCCGTAATATACATCTTGCACTCGAAATTTTCGTTCTCTACAATTCCACTGCGCACTCAACCCTTTTTCCCTTTTCTTCTTCCCTTGTGTTATTTCCTTCTGGTTATATACTTAGTCTCATTTCTATGATCGCGGGTACCAGCATTGTCGGGCTGACATATCTTCATTTCCATCTATATCCTCACATGACAAAGCCGATTGACCATTGTTCCTTTCTATACCTAGCCAATTTTATGGTCGGGCTTGTTGGGTTGGCGCTTTCGAACTCTACGGCTTCTTGTTCTGTGATATACATATTGAAATCAAAACTTCGATCATCTACAATTCCACCACAGATTCCTCAAACTCGCAAGATTCATTCTACCACAGTTTAGAAATGTTTCAAAGTATTTGTCATTTCCTACCATCCCCACTAACATCCTATCATTCCTAATATACATTGGTTGTGCTCTTACTAGTGAGAAATGAACACAATGGTATGAAACAGTTGGCATCCGACCCTCCCCAATATACAAATTGACTATCAGGTTCACATCTTGTACTCAAAATTTATGAGATCTACAATTCCACCCCGGACTCCTTAGTCCTTTTTCTATTTTTTTCTTCCCGTGTATTATGGATTTTTGGTTATATACTTAGTTTCCTTTCTATGATCTCAGGTTCCAGCATTGGCAGGCTGGTATATCTTTATTTCCATCTATATAATCACATGACGAATCCGAATGACCACTTTTTCTTTCCATACTTAGCCAATTATATGGTCGCGATTGTCAGGTTGGCAGTTTCGAACTCTGTTGCTTCTTGTTCCGTGATGGACATCTTGCACTCAAAAATTCCATGATATACAATTCCATCGTGACTCCTCGAACTTGTAAGCTTCATGCTACCACAGTTCACAAATGTTTCAAAGTATCTGTCGCTACCTTCCATCCCCACTAACTTCTTGTCCTTCCTAATATACATTGGTTATGCTCTTACTAGTGACTCTTACTAGTGAGAACTACACATAATGATACGAAACAGTTCGCATCCGCCCCTCCACAATATAGAAATTGACTACTGGGTTCTAACATCGTCACCTCTTCCATGTTACAGATTATGCATTGAAATGTTTTGAATGATACAATTTTACCGTAGGGACCTCACGTCTTTTGGGGAGACCTTGTCAGCCTATTTTAGATCCTCGTTTTGACAGGTTCATGAAATCTCCAATTCTTAGTCATAGTTTCGGGTTGGCGCATTCAAACTCTGCTTCTTATTGTTCCGTGATATACATATTGCACTCAAAATTTCTATGATTTACAATTCCACCGCAGACTCCTTAATTCCTTTTTCCCTTTTCTTCTTCCCATGTATTATCGCTTTGTGGCTATATACTTAGTCACTTTTTTATGATGGCAGGTTCCAGCATTGGTGGGCTGAGATATCTTCATATCCATCTATATCCTCACATGACGAATCCGACCAACCGTTGTTCCTTTCCATACTTAGCCAATTTTATGGCCGCGCTTGCCGGATTGGCGCTTTCGAACTTTGTTGCTTCTTGTTCCATGATATACATATTTCACTCAAATTTTTCGTGATTTACAATTCCACCATGGACTCCTTAGTTATTTTTCCCTTTTCTTCTTCCCATGTATTATCACTTTGTGGTTATATACTTAGTCTCTTTTCTATGATCACGGGTTCCAGCGTTGGCGAGCTGACATATCTTCATCTCCATCTATATCCTCACATGACGACTCCAACGATCGTTGTTCCTTTCCATACTTAGCCAATTTTATGTCCGCGGTTTCCACATTGACGCTTTCCAACTCTGTTGCTTCTTGTTATGTTCTATACATCGTGCACTCAAAACTTTCGACATCTACAATTCCATCACGGACTTCTCGAACTCGCAAGCTTCACTCTACCATGGCTCACAAATTTTTCAAAGTATCTGTCACTTCCTTCCATCCCCACTAAGTTCCCGTCCTTCCTGATAAACATTAGTTATGCTCTTACTAATGATATACAAATTCCCCTCTGGACTGTCCTACCATACCCTCTTAGGTGTTACGCGTATTGCACTCTAAAACTTTCGAGACATACAATTTGACGTTCGCGCCCTCACCTTCAACGGTTGTACCTTGTAACCCTATTTTGAAGCTGCTTTTTCCCATACCCATGACCTCTGTACTTTATTAGTATGCAATTATAAACCTTTCATGGTAAAAACTGACCATGCCGGAACCATCAACATTGTCATTAATGAGTGAAATCTTCAAGGAGATCTCCCATTATTACGCATTAAACCAAGATATGCGAAGATTTATTTTGTCCCTTCCAATTGTTCATATCGAACACGCGTCGTCATGTTGGCCCGCTCAAGAAATATATAATTCTTAATCGGTCATTGTTGTATCCACCATATTTGCATTTCTATGTATGCAATTACTAGTGTTTAATGATAACAACGCATCATGCAAGAACCATCCAAATTGTCATTAATGAACGAAAGTCTCAAGGAGATCTCTCATTCACACACATTGGACCAAGATTTGCACAGGGTTATATTGTCCCTTCCAAATTTTCATTTCATTCATCATCTAGAGAAAACAAATGTTCTTGTATACTTATGGTAGTAGGTCGACAATAGTTTTGTGGAGATACAGTAAATATCTTTAGACATCAGGACTAGAAATTCCAGTGGTCTAGGGCATACTTTTACCATTCATCCCATTTCACCCAGAATGAAGTGATTTGGACATATGGAATGGCTTGTGTAGGTTGCGTCCCTAAGGTTTTTTACTGTAAGGAGGTGGTCTCTTGGTGCGACAAAAAATATATTCCAAGCCAAAGGATTATTCCACTATGCGACCATTCACTTGTTTCTTTGTTTCCTCAGGTCTTCCACAAGATGTTAAAATTGTCGGAGCCAACATTAATGTTCAGAGGACAAGACTGCAAGAAGTTCCTAGAAAAACATGATAATGGGTTTGACATCTTGGCTGAGTTCCTTGAAGACCCGACAATAGTTCCTGAAGATATCACAAAGTTGTAGGTAAGTTCCTTTAGAAATCTATTCCGGGAAATTGCTTGGTTGTTTACAAGAATAACAGGATAGGCATCCACGACAAGCATTTCCTATATAATTATTTATATTTTGTACTTCCCAGTCAAGGAACAATTCATTTTCGATTGGGGGAAGCTAATTTCCATTGAGATTTGTTCCTAGTTGTCATGATTCAAAGAATCAAATAAATTTTATTTGTCATCCTACTTGATTTTCACAATAGTGCATTGTTGTCCGTTTCCAAAACTTTATCTTTCCAATAAAATAAACCATGGATTCGACCCAATAACATTCTGGTACTAGGCCCTATGGAGGCACAAGTCCTCCCATTGTTTTTATGAAGTTTTTAATGGATTTGTCTCAGTTTTCAAATATTTTTTGTTAGGGAAGGATGATCCCCAGATGTCTGGCCAGGCAACCAAGTTTTTGAACAGGAAGGGCACACTTGAAAAAAAGGAAAATCATAGTGTACTCGTGGTCTCTAGCTCTAAGGAAACTCATGATTTCCTTCCATGCCACATCACAGACAAGATGTTTGTTGCAGAAATAACAAGGCAATACAAACATTGGTTGCATTTTTTCCATGACAAGAAAAAAAATAGTTCATTCCTCTACCCTGGAAAGTCGGAGACTTCGTGTGCAAAAACGTCAACAAGATTGATGAATTTTCCTGCCATTTCAAGAAATTCAACCTAACGTATGCTGAAAGGCTAAAAGGGTTCGACCCTAATGGGATTTTTTGAGAACATTTACTAGCAGTTGGATTTAACAACTCTTTTATCCATAGACACCTAACCGAAGACAGGGACAATGATGACAACAATGTTGCTTCTAGCAATTGTGACGCAGATACATTCCAAAGCGCAACTGAATTGTATAGACAATAGGGAAAAGTATCCAGTGAGAAGAGTGCCTAGTGCCCCACCAACACTCCCAAGAGAACGACATCATGGAGCATCGCTTCAACATCCCACCCCAGTAAGAAAGAAACCCACAAATCTTCGAACAGAGGAGGAGATAAGAACCCTCCTCGCATAAAAATTGATAGTTCTCACAAAATTCCACTGACGAAGAAGAGAAAAAACAATGAAGGGCAGGTGGATGGACCCAAAATTGAAAGTGAACAGGTGCAACATGAAATTGAAACTGAGAACATGGAAAAAAATGGGTTGTCCGCAATGGAAATAGCTAAGACCGAAATTTTGACGAAGATAAATCCTTCATATTCCAGAGCGTTGTTTTTGATAGCCAGTCTAAAAGTATGGTCATTGAAAAGAGAGATGTAACAAATAGTAAACACAAATCTCTCACAAAGATTAACTTTAGGAAAATGCATCTGTCCCAAATCTCCCTATTTCACCAAGTAACCGATGATGCTCTTCATGATTCCATTGGATGAACTGAAGTAGAAAATTCCAGAGTGAAAGAACGTCTCAACAAATTTGAGCAGGCTTTCATTGCAACACAAAATTTTCCAGTCCTTTATAAAAAAATGTGCTTGCTACCACTACAACCACGATGAAAGTATCCTCTACCCTCCTTGCATGCTCTATATCCCTTGTAGACAATAACATCAACAAAAGAATGTAGCTAGTTACTGAAGCCTGGGAAACATCACAAAATTTAGTTTCCTTCGGAAAGAAGGCAAATGATTTGCTCGAACATTTGGAGATGAATTTAAAAAATAATCAACATTTCTATGAAGAGGTGCTACCCATTTTTCCAACCATTCTGTCAACACATCATAAATTAAAAGAATACAAGAGAAAATCCCCTCCCCAAAGAGGACCAAAAAAGTAAAAACATGCTGGCAAAAGAAAGTTAAGAACCTGGAGCTCATTGTCGAATCATGTAAACAAGCCATATCAAAAAAGGAATATTTATTCACAATCCTAATCCAAATAGACTTAGTCTTTTGAAAAGTTTTATGAAATAGTTGAACATTGTATAGATGAGCTCGAGAGCTGGGCACTGAGCTATGCGACACACAATGAAGAAATTGAATAGAGTTTGCATAGTATTTCAATGGATCTAAGGAAACTAGAAAATGACCTTTACGACATAGAAATCTGGGATGAATCAACATGCCCCCCATGAGAAGCTACATCGAAGAATGGTTCCAACAGAGAATGGATAACCTCATCTAGGAAGGGAAACAATCGGTCGACACGACTCCACTGACCATCGATGGTAGCAACAAAAATGCATTGGATTCATAGTAAGTATATACTGGCATCTTGTTTTCTTTATCAATCCATTTTAATTCTATATTGTCATCTTGTTTTCTCTATCAATCCAGTTATTACCTCTTTAAATAGAAAATTGTAACCAAAGACTCATAACTTCCAATATCTTCTTTTCAGGTCTTCCTCTCTACCATCACGCACTTCTTCTTTTGACATTCCTAATTCTTGTACTTATTTCTTTTTATGGTCCGCAGGAGACCTAATCCCAGTATATATGACAAACACATTTAAATTTCTAGAAACATGTAATAGACATTATTAATGTTTGATAAATTTCAAAGAAAACTGATTTGGAATGCCTTTATTGCATCATAAATTTTGGGTGTCTAGGAACCTTTATTGTTTGTTCCAAATAAAACTAATTCGGGAATGCTACATTTTTTGTGTCTTATTGTATGCTGTTTTTTTTTTTTCGGGAACGTTTGTTAACCTAACAGACGTTACTACTTTCAAATAAAACTAATTCGATAATGCCTTTGTTTCACGATGTTGTTACTATTCTATTTTTTTAAAGAAAACTAATTTGGAAATGCTATTTTTTTTGTGTTTTTGTCCACGAACCTATGTAATAGATGTTATTATTATTCTATTGTGCCCAAGTCCAATTGTGCTATTACATCAACACGAGGCCCTTAAAATTCAAATAGTTCGCAAAGTCCGCTTGTCAATTTATATATCACGGAACTTTGGGTGCTATTTGTAGGGCACAGAACAACAAAGCCCAAACTTTGAGCCCTCCAGCTCGAGAACCCGCTATCCAGAAAGTGCCTGAGTATGGAATGAGGGCTTTGTGCATGGTCTATAAAATCTCATGCCCATACTTTATAAAAGTACATATTTCATATGTATAATTTATGGTGTCCAAGAACCTATAATTTGATAAATTTGAATTT
This sequence comes from Picea engelmannii, assembly GCA_009831015.1. Taxonomy (NCBI): domain Eukaryota; kingdom Viridiplantae; phylum Streptophyta; class Pinopsida; order Pinales; family Pinaceae; genus Picea; species Picea engelmannii. Next base: position 143,277 of record ML795409.1, read on the forward strand.
CTTTTATGTCCAGGAGGCCTTGTTTTAGAGAAAACTAGTTCGGGAATGCTAATTTTTTTGTGTTTTTGTCCACGAACCTATGTAACAAATGTTACTACTATTCTATTGTATGCTAAATTTTTTGTGTCCAAGAACCTTTTAAATGTATTACTATTGTACAGTAATTTTTTATGTCCACGCTCCTTTTAAATCTTTCCTGTACTATCAAACTTAGATGCTAGGAACCTTCGTTGATGTACCAAACATTAATAATTTTTGATAAATTTCAAATAAAACTAATTCGGGAATTCTAAATTATGCATGGATACCACATGTACTACAACTTGCAACCCACGTGTCTGTACATGGTCGCATTTACTCCCATTCCAACCGGGCAGGGACTACGCTGCCATGCAACACTTGTTTATGTATGTATTTATTATAGAGGGTAAGGCACTAATAATAAAATGAGTGGGAATTGTTAGTAAAATAAATATTACATGAATCTCTTTTGAATGTTGAAGAAATCCACATTTAATGTTGAAGAAAATACATGTTTAGTCAAATAGAGAGTACATAAATCCCTATTAATGTTGATTTGGATAACCATGATTTGGGTAAGAAAGGATAAAAATATCATTAATTAGGTATTAAAACCACATACGTGTTTTATTATGTGCATGTTTTATAACACATAAGTGTTATATAACACATGTGTGTTAAGTATATAAACATAAAATTGAGATAATAAAATATAATAGTAAACATTTATAAATAATTAATAAATAAGTAAAAAGACACATCTCCTCATAAAGAGGCAAAGAGGCATTCGGTAGACTATATTTATAATCAGGACCCATTCATTGTAAATAGTATTCATCATTATTATTCATTATATCAATCAAATATATATATTGAGTAAATTACCTAATGTTTCAGCTACATTAGTATCTGAGCGCCCTTGGTTTTGGCCCATGGTATTTCTTAAACCACTTTGTAAAAAATATTTACCCATCGTAAGAAGAAATATTGACTTAGTAATTTTTATTTTTTTTTATTGACTCGGTAAAAAAAAATTTTACTGACTCGGTAAAATTGTTTTTTACTGACTCAATCCAAAACAAATTTACTGACTCGGTAAAAAAAAATACATTATACATAAAACATCAAATTTTTATATACCTTTTATAAATTGAATTAAAAGTGGGTTCTACAAAGCAAAAGGCTAACCCCAATATGGTTAGCAATGACTAACTACACACTGATGTTAATCGATGTAGAGATGAAGTCAACAACATAAGACATCATCTCGGTAATGTTGAGAAGAGACATAAAGAGTTAGGAGAAGGAAAAAGTGAGTGAGGAGAAGTGCAAAAAGAATCATTGGATAAAATCAATAGACTATTGGAAAGGAGGAACAAAATCGACATGTTGATAGAACATGGAAAGAAAATTAATAGATCAATGGAGCTCTTCAATAGTCGATGGGAAGAACAACTACGAATGAGGGGTGATGATAAGGATGGAACAACAAAGACGTTTAATGATCATAGTGAAATGATTAATCAATTGAACAAGCAATTAGACACATTATCTTTAGAACCCTTAGCCTACCGAAGACCGCCACAAAGTCTAGAATCACAAAATACAAGTGATCAAAGACATCAAGAAGCACTAGAAATAATTTTTTTAGGTAGTATGAATAACTCAATATTTCAAAATAGAGATGATAGAAAATTTAGAAAAGAATTATTGAAATAAGATGGTAAGGACCATAAAGGAGTCGTTGTCTGGGTCAACAAAATGGAGGGTATCATTCAATCAAATCCTTTACTAGGTGAATGAGAAAAAATAATGTCATCCTCCAATAACTTACAAGGGGAATATTACGATTGGATTCTATGGTGGTCAAAAAAATGTGATGTTTGTTCCTTTCATTGGGAAAGTTTCACAACTACCTTATTAAAAAGGTTCCATGATGAAGAAGATGATGAACACTATAAAAAATTCATGTGAATCTTCAACAAAAAGGAAATGTAAATGACTATACACAGAAATGGGAATTTTTGGAAATGAAACAAACTGGATTCACAAATGAACAATCACTAAAAATATATATTTGTGGGTTGAAGGATTACATCCATAGTGAAATAAAACTATGGAACCTTAAAAATGTTGAGGATGCTATAAATGCGACAAAACTAATTGAACAAAAAAACATGTTCAATAGGTCATCATTCACAAATCTAGAAATATCAAATGAATATTCAAATGAAAGATCAAATAGATATTCTACAGACAATATTAACAAGTATGTACCACCCTCCTTAAGGGAAGATGAAAACCGACACTAGGACCCATATAATAAATGGGTAAAGAAATGTAGATATTCTGGAGACAAGTCATCACCAAGGCACATATGCAACAATTAAAAACCATATACTTGTGAAGAAGAGGAGTTAGACACATCTAACAGTGATTGTAACACCCTATTTCCCCCCCATTACTATAATTATGCTAAGACATCATTTATTCTGATTTATGAAGCATGCAATTAGGTTTATGATTAATAAAAACAAATCATACAATGGACTGGGAAGGAAATCTTTGAGTATTGGTCATGATACCAGGAGTGGGACTGGTGAGGTGGAACTAAGAAGTTTCAATGAGGAAAATAGAAAGTTTTCTTAGTAATCCATCCCACACCTCCATGAATTGAATACAGCACCTTCCCAATGTACCTAGACTACATGGAACCATGAATCTTGTTTGTGGTGATCATGATTGTGTGGTTGAGCAATTATAATTACTGGTCGATGTAATACTTGGAGGAGTGAAAGGCCAGTTGAGACCTTAGCCAGAAGGATGCATTGGATTTTCCCCTTCGATTTGGGAGCCTGACATAGTAGGTTACTTATGATAGAATTAATCATGGATCTCGAGGATAGGAGAAAGAAGAGAAAAAATGTGGAAAAAAAACACAATTCATAATAGAGGAAGGAGTCGAGGAACACAAGAGTTAAGGAAGACACATGAGAGAGAGAGAAAATCAAAAGTCTATGAGATAAATGAGAGCCAGAACATGTATGCGTGAATATTGGATTCACATCAATCTCATTGTGTAATATCCCCATGGACAAGCCCCAGTTGTATTTATGAATTGTAAACACTTTTTGTAGGCTCATGAGCCGAACAATTATAAGATGGTAATCTTATGTGTTATTAGGCCAGAAATCCTAGGTAGTAAAGGCCAGGACCCTGACTTTTGTATATTTAATTATGCAGATCATTAATAAAATATAAACATCATTTCATGTAGACCAACCACGAAGAAAGAGTATGGGGAACTAAGCTCCACTAGGATGGGTAAGGGAGAGGGGGTGGGAGGTTGGAAAGAGGGGCTAATCCTAAGGGATTAAGTCCAAGAGTATAATAATTTATTATTATTCCAAAAGCTGATTAGAAGGATATGTTTTATCCTAAGTTCTTGGAAAAGGGAATGAATGCTAAATGGAGTGCATGCAGCTCTAGGAAGACATGTGTCGACCTGGGTGCATGAAGTTAAATATGGAGAGTCATATTGTGTTGGGGCTTCGCTCCCCATCCTTCCATACTCCATCTAACATGTTTGGTGTTAGGAACCAAATATCAATATAGCATAGAAAAACCTCAGAAAAAGTACTCAACTCCTTGAAAAAGAGATAATTTCAGATAATACGCCTCTTCAAGGGGGAAACCTCCTTTTACCCCACTTAAATGTTCAAGTACAAGATGATTCAAAATGAAAATATTTCCTTGGTATATATATGAGACTAGGAGGTATAATTACAACTAATGGAATAAAGCTGACGTAAATAAAATAACATTGCTAATCTAATATGCCCCAATTAAGGGGTAATGAGCCAATATTAGGTCTTAACATGCCCCTCCCCTTGAGACAAGCGTTGTCCGCAACGCTTGACTAACTCTGAATGCTTTTGTATAAAAGAATCATCTTCCCAAGTGGAATCTTCAGCCGGTAGTTTCCTTCATTTAATGAGATACTCTGAAATGGATCTATTCCTCAGCTGGCGAATTCTTGTGTCAGGTATGGCTTCAGGCTCCAATATGATTTTTTCTTCCTCGTCAAGTTCTAGCAATATAGTTTGAACTATGATCTTGTCTCATATAACCTTCTTTAAGCATGAAACACGAAAAACTAGGTTTACTCGTGAAGATGTAGGCAAGTCCAATTTGTATGCCATAGTACCAATCTTTTGCAACACCTTATAAGGGATATAGTACTTTGGTGATAATTTATTATCCTTCTTGGCTTGCTTGGGGGACATCTGTTTGTATGTTTGTAGTCTTAAAAACACCCAATCCCCTAATTCAAAACTTCTTTCACTATGATGTTGATCTACTTGTTGTTTCATGCAATTCTATGCCATGGTCAGGTTGTCCTTTAAGATTTGGAGAACTTTTTGTTGATTCTCGATGTGATCTTCCAATGGTTGAACCTTAGATTTTTCTTTTAGATAAGAAGTGGTGGAAGGAGGGTGGTATCCATAAAGTGCCATAAATAGTGTCATTTTTGTTGCAGTATGAAAGGAAGTGTTATACCACCATTATGCCAAGGGTAACCATTTGAACCATTATGTTTGTTTATCAGAGACAAAAAAATGAAGGTATCCTTCTAGACATTTATTCACTATCTCGGTTTTTCCATCAGATTGAGAATGATAGGATGAGATATGAGCCAATTGAGTAACCAAAAAAGAAAATAATTATGTCCAAAAATGTCCAGTGAAGATGGGATCTCTGTCACTTACAATAATCTTTGGGCTGCCATGTAGATTTTGAACTGTCTCCATGAATGCGGTGGCAACTTTACTAGCTTTGAAGGGATGAGAGAGTGCAAAAAAGTGTGTGTACTTGGTCAGTCTATCAACAATCACCATGATGACATTCTTTCCTTCAGACTTTGGTAACCCTGTGATGAAATCCATGGAAACCTCCTCCCCGCGCTGACTTGGGATGGATAATGGTTGTAAAAGACCCGGGGTGTTAATTGTTTCCACCTCATTTTTTTGGAAAACCAAACATTCTGCCACAAACCTTTGAACATCAGTTTTAAGGCCATCCCCAAAAAAATCCTTCTTGACTCTATGGTAGGTTTTCAAAAATCCCGAGTGCCCTCCTACTGGAGAGGTGTGCAATTCCAATAGTACCT
>ML795409.1:156865-168619 GCA_009831015.1 Picea engelmannii
TTGTCGCTTGAGAGGGAGCTAGACTTGCATGCAGAAGAGGAACTGTTGGTTCCCAAGGATGAGTCTCAAGATGTGGATCAGCCACATGAGGAGGTTCATGGAGTGGAGGAAACCACTCAAGCAGATCCATCCATCAGAAATGGCAGAAAGCGAACCACGGAAGCTGAAATATTGATACTAGATGTTGCATAGAATGCAGGAGCCCCTATTTCACAGCGTAGACAGAGACAATCTCCTGATCGATTTGTTAGATACATGGCTCTCATGAGAAAATGTGTTGTGACTGAACCATATTCCTTTCAGGAAGCAGTGTAGGACCCCACTTGGGTTGATGCTATGGTAGAGGAGTATGACTCCATTGTCAAAAATAGTGCATGGGAAATTGTCCCAAGACTGATTGATAAATAAATGGTAGGTTCGAGATGGATCTATAAGGAAAGCAAGTTGTTGATGGGAGTGTGGAGAAATACAAGGCCAGGTTTGTGGCCTGGGGATTCTCACATATCGAGGGGATAGATCATGGTGAGACCATTACACCTGTCGCAAGGAACTCTTCCATAAGATCCATCCTTGCACTCTCAGTGCAGATGGGATGGCACATTCATCAGATGGATGTAAAAACTACATTCCTCAATGGGATCATTGAGGAAGAAGTGTACATTGAGAAGCCAGAAGGTTTTGAGACCTTTGATAGAGAGTCGCATGTGTGCAGACTCAAGAGAGCACTGTATGGGCTGAAGCAAGCACCCCGTGCTTGGTACACTCGGATAGACAGCTATTTCACCAGATTGGGCTTCACCAAAAGTGACGCAGATGCAAACCTATACCAAATTGTGGTGGAGGGTAAGCTATTAATCATTGTTCTTTATGTTGATGATTTAATACTTACTGGTGATGAGCAGTTGATAAACTCATGCAAGGAGGACCTTGCAAAGGAGTTTGAGATGAAGGATTTGGGCCTTCTTCATTATTTCCTTGGTTTGGAAGTATGGCAGCGAGATGGTGAAATTTTTGTGTCTCAAGGAAAGTATGCAAGGGAGATACTGGGTATGTTTCACATGGAGGGCTGCAAACCCATGGATTCTCCTCTTCCAGGAAACTGGAGGAAAGAGGATGCTACTTCTGGAGAGGTAGTGGATGCTATTGTCTATCGACAATTAGTAGGTTCTCTAATGTATTTAGTGAATACAAGGCCGTACATTTTCTATGCAGTTAACCAGCTAAGTCAAGCGATGGTTAAGCCTACCAAACTCTTTTGGAAGGTGGGGAAGCATGTCCTGAGATATCTGAAGGGCACATCTGAGTATGGATTATGGTACAGACAAACGGATGAGGTGAAGTTGCATGGCTTCACGGATGCAGATTGGGTGGGTATCCCAACAGATAGAAAGAGCACATCAGGGGGGATATTTAGTATCAGATCGACAGTTGTTTCTTCGTATAGTAGGAAACAGATATCCGTGGCACTTAGTTCAGTGAAAGAGGAATACATGGCAGCGAGCCCAGCTGCATGTGAGGCTATCTGGATGAGAAAGATCTTGGTTGGTTTGTTTGGCTCTCATTTAGATCTGACAATGATTTATTGTGATAATCAGAGTTGCATTAAACTGTAGATTAATCCTGTGTTTCATGACAGATCTAAGCATATAGATATCCGATATCATCATCTCAGAGATTGTGTGCAACGGAAGATCATGTTGCTTCAATACATTCCTATGGAAGATCAGGATGCTGACATTCTGATGAAGGCGCTCACCAGGAGAAAATTTGAATATCATAGAGATAGGATTGGGGTGAAGGATAATCCCTTTCTTGTTGAGAGGGAGTTTTGAAAAGTCAACAAGAAACATGTGTCTAATTTACTTTTCCCTTAATTAAATTAGACAATAAATATTAATCTATTATCTCATTCATAACTGAGTGATTTGGAATTGTAACAAAATTACAAGTGTATTTAAGTGAGTTAATCTTAGTTGTATTAGTGTGAGTTCAATGAATTAATTATTCATTAATTCACAATCAGTTAACTCGCGTGCAACTGAAGACTTGCCACGGTTAACTACATGCATGTCATTCCAATGGACACTAGTTGAGATAACAGGTGAAAGGGACAATTGGCTATCATTTGTGATTTGTTCACACATGCAGTGGATATGCTTATGAGCATGTGCAAATGAGGCAATTGTATTCATTTCGATTCATTGTGAGAATTTGGATTACAGAGATTGTGCAAAGGAGGCAGGTTGTTTGGACACGGAAATTGGCACATGTATTTGCTAATTTGTGTATGACAGTGTGAGATGATTGTATTGTACTGAGAGCTCTTGGATTAGAGTTTTGTATGAGATTGTTTCATGATTCATGATATACATAATATATGATAGTGGGGCTTTTAGCTTTACGCTTTCCCGGTAAAATTTTTGTGTTGTGTGTTATTGATATTTCACTTTGTGCATTGTTGTTGTGATCGTGGTTTAATTTCTTTCACAATAATAATAGTAGAAGAGATTATGTATTTAACAAGTGGTGGAAATTGTTAGATCAGGAGAATCGCAGGAATATACTCATTTGGGTATCAAAATTTCTACACATTTATGTGCTTAATTACATATGTTATGCATGTATTTGATTCTTGAAATATTATCATGTGATCCATTGCATGTGGACTTACTGTCAATTCCATTTGATTCTGTATGGTAGCATTAACTCGATTTTATTGTTTTAAATTCATTAAAAATGCATGTCACATATATATATATATATATATATATAGAGAGAGAGAGAGAGAGAGAGAGATATGTATGCATGTTCCTCTAGTGGCATTTCCTGACCTGTTGGTGGTTGGGGACGTTACAAATTGGTATCAGATCCAAGGTTCAAGCACTGATCTTGGATGGGCCAGATAAGTGGTCATTAGAACCAATGTTCAAGCACTGGGCCTAGATGGGCCAGATAAGTGGTCATTATAACCAAGGTTTGGAGAGAAATGGTGCCAAGAGGTTACCTTGGTTGTGTTACAAAGATCAGGAGGTGAAGCAGTATTATAAAACCATGATAGATGTGGTAATGGGACACAAAGTATTGTGGGTCGTTGGAATCTATTCAGGATAAGCAGGACAATTCTCGACGATCAAATATGGAGAAAAGTGAAGGAGGACTAATTTGCAAGTCCTTAAGAATTCAGAACTTTGGTGAAGTATGTTTTATAATGAGGAAGAGGCCGAAGCCCCGAAGTCCCCGAAGTGGATCTACACCATATATCTAGGGAGAAGAGATCGACCATTGGATTGGGTCAAAGTTGGACCAGAACTATTGGATCAAGCCAGGGGAGGAAGTAACAACATGGTATGAAGGACATAGAGCTCTCGAAGCTCTGAAGTCCAGAGTTAATCTAGACTATACATCAAGAGGGACATGTGTTAGCAGATTGGATTGTTCAAGATTTTGGTGTTCGAGACAATGAGTGTGTGCTGAGGAGAGAACTCCATAAGCTTGAAGTTCTGAATCCTAAAGAGATGAAGTAATGAGTCATGATGATGTCACCTGGAGGTGATGTGGAACTCCCCTATACCTGCCACATGCCCCCACCTGGAATGTTTTCAGTTGTACTATGTGGGCCCTCAGGTTACATAACATAGTTAAAGTTTGATGGACTCACACTGGAGTTGATCATGATACATCAAGATCGATGGCCAAGAGGCATTGCGGGGACCCAAGTTGCATGGGATTTAATTCCCGAAGGTAGTCCCACAATCTAAACCACGGTTTTACTGAGGGGTTACGTGTTAGCGTCAGAAGAATTGTGGGACAAAAGGTGGGTTTCTCCAATCTATCATTGCATGCCCCCGCAATTTGACAGGCATTAAGTGATTTGACTATTCGGTATCTTAGTTCGAGTATGAAAACTGTGGGTCCCAGTGGATGCATGGCACCAGTTCTGAAGTCCGGAGACTTGATACTCTGGAAAAATGGTTCATAAAGGAATGAAAGGAATAAATTTCAAAAGTTTCATAACATCGAGGTGATGAGACGTAATGATGTCACCAAAGTTGACATGGATGTGTTCGGAGATTAACGGTTCAGGAGAAGTGAGGTGTGTTGATGCACAAACTTCTGAAGTTCGAAGTCCTGAAGCTCTAAATCTTTGAAGCTCTGAAGTCCCAGAGATCAAATGCCTGAAGTTCCACAGTGGGTGTCAATCATTCGATGTTGGGTAGTCATGAACTGTTGATCCACCCTACTTCACGAGTTCGTTAATCCGGAACTCCGAGAGATTGTGATATGTGATTTGAAAACTTTTGAAGTCGAAGGCGCTAGGTCCTGAGTAAGGGCCTATCAATATATAACTTTTCCATGACCCATGTTCGCATGGGTTGGAGGCTAAGAGGAAGGGGATAGTGCCTGAAAATTATTGAAGAACAGAGCATAACTTAGAAAGAAAAGGTCTACGGGGATTCTTGATTGATCGAGAATCGTAGAAAATGGAATCTGAAAGTTTTCTTTGAATTGGATTGGTTTATTAATACTGTGGAATTTGTTAAGGACTGATGTCCTAAAAAATTTAGGTTGACTACACATTGTGTTTGCAGAGTTTAACGATTGTTAGAACCAAACCGAATTTCCTCTTAGTGCAGAGAAATGGAGGAGGCACAAAATGCTTCCAATTCAGAGAATGAAGCTAAAGGAATGTATGTCCATTTGGGAGTTGAAGGATCAAACTCTAATGGGCATGGAGAAGAGATAGAAAACGAATAAAACATGATGGGAATCATTAGAATATTGTAGAAAAATGTCCAGACTCACTGCGAAGATAACAGAACACTCATGAAAGCCAAGGATCAATAGGGAGAATTAAACTTAAAGTTGATATAGAACCTGGAAAGAATAAAAAATAAGATGGATAAGGAGAGTGACTCAAGAAAAACAAGGAGTCGTGATAATCCTGAGAAGAAAGGAAGATCAAGAAGAGTTAGCAGGCATCACCGTCACTCCCCGAAACATTCCAATAAGAGGGCACACAGTAGTTCAAGCCCATCTCCTACCAGAAAGCATAGGAGATCTGGAGTGGATGAACTGAAGGGTGAAATGAACAATATTAAACCTCCTACATTTAATAGAGAGCACCAGAAGGAGGAATATGTTGAGACATGGCTCCTTGGAATGAGGAAATATTTCCAACTGTAGAATTATTCCTCTTATTCATAAGGGAGAATTTCAATGTATCAACTGAAAGGAAAGCCATCCATGTGGTGGGATCAACTTGTGCAGGTGCAACGCATTAAAGAGAAAAATGTTACTTGGAAGGAATTCAAGAATTATCTTGAACAAAAATACTTGACTAAGAGATACTATGATAGAAAGATGAAAGAGTTTTTTGAACTCAAGCTGGGTAGCATGACCATTGATGAATAGGAACAAAGGTTTTTGGAATTGTTGAAGTATGTCCCTTTCATCAAAGATGAGACTGCCAAAATTCAAAGGTATCTGAGTGGAATACCATCTCCCATCAATGAAAATATCGAGTATGATGATCCTAAAACTATGGAAGAAACTATAAGGATAGAAAAATGCTTATATGAGAAACAAAGAGGAAAGCCCACTTTCTGGAAGGATTGGGAAGACAATAAGAAATTCAAGATGGATTAAAGTAAGAAGGGAACTAATCCATCCTTTTTTAGAAATATCCCTCAAGGACAACCAAGTTTTAGAGAGCCCAGGAAGGATGAAGTAGGTGGGAAAATGCCAAGACAACCCCCTATGGAATGTTGGTGTTGTAAAGGAAACCATAGGTACAGAGATTACCCCCACATAAATGACAAAGTGAGAACTATCCACAATGTTCAACAGGAAGAAACAGTGAAGGACATGGGGAAAAGTGTACCTAGGATCTACGCATACCTAGACAACAAGCAAGCATAATAGCAATCACATATGATTGAAGTTGAAGGTATGATCAACAACCAAACCATTACTATTTTAATTGATTCAGTAGCTAGTCATAGTTATATAGATCCTAGAATGGTGGAAAGTTTTCATTTGACAAGAATAAATCATGGAAAATCTTGGTTAGTTCAGTGGGCTACAGGAGCCAATAGAAAGGTTGTTGAGTTGGTTAAGTCATGTCCAGTGGACATGAATGGACTGAGCACAAGGGATGAATTGAACATCTTACCTTTAGGTTTCTACGACTATCTAATTGGGATGGATTGGTTGGACCAAAACCATGCCATATTAGACTATCGTAAAAAGGAATTCACTTGCTTGGATGAGGAGGGAAACCCAAGGAAAGTATAGGGAATCCAAAGGGAATTTACTGTCAGAGAGATCTCAACAATGCAACTGAAGAAGTGCTACAGGAAAGGATATCAAATATTTGCAGCCCACATGGAGGAAGAATATAAGGATAAAGTACCAAATAATTAAGACCATGCAGTATTAAAATTTTTTGAAGATGTATTCCACAAAGTACCCGAACTACCCCCTAAGAGAGATATTGATTTCTCTATAAACTTGATTCATGGGGCAACTGCAGTGTCAAAAACGCTTTACAGAATGAGTACATCAAAGCTGAAAGAACTACAATTGAAGCTTGAAAAACTTTGAGGAAGGGGTATATACGGCCAAGTGTGTCACCTTGGGGTGCCCCGGTCCTATTCGTGTAGAAGAAGGATGGTACAGTGAGATTGTGCATCGATTTCAGATAGTTGAACAAAGTAATTGTTAAGAACAAGTATCCTTTTCCAAGGATCGATGATATCTTTGATCAGTTGAAGGATTCCAAGATATTTTAAAAAATAGATCTCAAGTCAGAGTATCACCAGGTAAGGATAAAGGATGAATACATTAGCAAGACCACCTTCAGAACAAGGTATGGTCATTATGAAATCATAGTGGGACCATTTGGGTTATCAAATGCACCCATTGTTTTCATGTGCCTAATGAATGGTGTATTCACAGAATATCTAGACAAGTTTGTCATAGTATTTTTGGATGACATCCTAGTGTATTCCAAGTCGGAGGAAGAGCATGAACATCATCTGAATATGGTATTGAAACTACTAAGAGAGAACCAACTGTATGCCAAATTGAGAAAATGCTCATTCTATCAAAATCATCTCCATTATTTGGGACATATCATTTCAAAGGATGGGATAGGAGTGGGTCCTAAGAAGATAGAATCCAATAGAGAATGGTCAGTGCCGAATAATGTGACATAATTCAGATCATTTATGGGTATAGTTGGCTATTACATAAGGTTCATTGCATGGTTCTCAAGGATGGCTCACCCCATCACTTCCCTGTAAAGGAAGGAGAAGAAATTTCAATGGGCAGAAGAATGTGAAAGAAGCTTCCAAAAATTGAAGCAACTATTAACCAGTGCTCCAATCCTAAGGATTGTAGATCTGAATGAATATTTTGTAGTGTGTACAGATGCATGAAAAGAAGGAATGGGAGGAGTCCTCATCCATAATGGGTTTGTAATATGTTATGAGTCCAGAAAATTGAAATAGCATGAAAAGAACTATGCAAGTCATGATTTGGAGTTGGTGGGAATTGTACACTCTCTAAAGAAATGGAGACATTACCTCATGGGAAAGAGGTTTTAACTGAAGACAGACCATAACAGTGTGAAGTATTTGTTTGATCATCGAACCTTAAATGATAGGAATAGTAGATGGTTGGAATTCCTTTGTGAGTATGACTTTGATATCAAGTATATCAAAGGAAAAGAGAACAAAGTGGTTGATGCACTCAATAGAAGAGTGCATGAACTACATGCTATGGCCATTAACATGTATCAAAATGATATTAAAGGAAGAATTTTGGAAGCTGAAAATGCATATTTGCAGTACATGGAATTGGTTAAAAAACTACAGCAAGGTAATATGCTACAAAAAGTGGAAGATTATAAATTGGAAGCTGATGGAACACTCCTGTACAAAAACATATTTTATGTACCTAATTTCTAGGAATTGAGAATAATGATCTTGAAAGAAATGCATAATGTGCCTTACGTTGCGCACCCTGAATATCAGAAAACAATGGCAGCAGTCAAGAGTCATTACTTTTGGCCAGTTATGAAGAAGGAAATTGAAGAATACATCACCAGATGTATGGAGTGTCAAAAGGTCAAGAATGAGCATAGGCACCCAACTAGGTTGCTACAGCCATTACCCATTCCTGAGTGGAAGTGGGAAGTGGTGACAATGGATTTCAACACAATATTACCTAGACCAAATAAGCAACATGATTCCATAATGGTGGATGTGGATAAGGTTATGAAAGCTTCCCATTTTATTCCATTGAAGACCACTCACAAGGTAGCTAATGTTGTCGATATATATATGAGGTAAGTAGCATGATTGCATGGTATTCCCAATACAATGGTGTCTGACAGAGAGCCAAACTTTACCTCAAAGTTATGGGAGAGGTTATTCAAAGGGTTCAGAACAAATCTGAACTTCATCACTGCGTATCATCATGAGTCTGATGGGTAGACAAAGAGGGTGAACCAAGTGATCGAAGATATGCTAAGGATGTATGTGATGGAAAAACCATCTAAATGGGAAGAATACCTACACTTGGTAGAATTTTCCTACAACAATGGGTATCAAGCATCACTGAAGATGAGCATGTTTGAAGCACTTTATGGCAGAAAGTGAAACACGCCAATAAGCTGGGACAACCCAGTTGATAGGGCAGTGGTTGGACCATAGTTTCTCAAGGAAATGGAAGAGAAAATGCTAAGGATTAAGAATATTTTGAAGGTTGCCCAAGATAGGAAGAAACGTTATGGTGATAAGAACAGAACCCATAGGAAGTTTAAAGTGGGTGATCATGTTTTCTTGAAAGTAAAAGCCAACACAAGCTCCTTGAAGCTGGGAAACTGTTCCAAGTTGGCAAATATATTTTGTGGACCATTTGAAATCCTAGAAAGGATTCGACCAGTTGCATATATGCTTGCATTGCTTGCATCCATGACTGTATATAATTTTTTTTGTGTTTCATTGCTTAAGAAATATATACATGATCCTAATTATGTGATTGATTGGAATGTGATTCAGGTGGAGTAAGAAGGTGTCTTTCATGTGCATCTGGTGCGCATGTTCGGCTTCAAGAAAAAACATCTCTGGAATTGAGCCATAGGGCTTGGGAAGGTCTGCTAGACCTGGTACGATCCTGAGGATGTGACATGGGAGCATGAGGATTCTATGTGGGTAGAATACCTGGATTGTTTTGAATATTTTGAAAATCTTGTTGATGCTGTGCATTTAAGTTGCACTGAGGACAGTGAAAAAATAAGGGGAGGGGATTGTAATATCCCCAAGGACGATCCCCAATTGTATTTATGAATTGTAAACAAGTTTTATAGGCCACTGAGATGAATAATTATAACATGGTAATATTATGTGTTATTAGGCCGAAAAGCCTAGGCATTAAAGGCCAGGAGCCTGATTTTTGTATATGTAATTATGCAGATCATTAATAAAATATAAACATCTCTATGTGTAGACCGACCAAGAAGAAAGAGTATGGGGGACTAAGCTCCACTAGGTTGGGTAAGGGAGAGGGGGCTGAGAGGTTGGAAAGAGGGAATATGCCTAAGGGATTAATTGCAAGAGAATAATAATTTATTATTATTCCAAAAGATGATTAGAAGGATATGTTTTATCCTAAGTTCATGGAAAATGGAACGAATGCTAAATAGAGTGCATGCAGCTCCAAGAAGACAAGTTTCGACCTGGGTGAATACATTTAAATCTGGAGAGTCATCTCATGTTGGGGGTTTTCTCCCCATCCTTCCATCCTCTGTCTAACCTGTTTGGACTCTGTCGAAGACCTCTGCATCTTCACGCACCTCTGAAACCGCTAACAGGAAAAATCTGACCTGTGTTTTCTTGTGAACCCAACCTATCTGCACTTGCCAAAATGATTCATACCTTACCCGATTTTGGTTGTTGCCTTTTCCTGAGCTATATTGAACCATTTTTGTTGTCCTCACATTGTTGCAATTGAGTTGAATATTAGTAGAAGAGGCGGGTTGTCAGGCTCGTGGTTGAAGAGGTAGGTTGTTAGGCCTATGAGAAACTATCTCCAAGTGAGAGAGTGTGTTGAAGAAGTGGATTCTCCTGGAGGGAGTCTCGTAGATGCTACAAATATCTAATAATTCTAGTCTGGCATGTTGTTGAAGCCCCAGGTAAGTGAGGTGGAGCAGCCGATGGACTGTGTGACAGTGAAGGTGTATACTCCTGGGGTGGGACAAGCATGTGGGGAATGAGAGTCTGTGAGTAGTGGGCATAAGTGGCTCCTGGGAGAGAATCCTTCCTCTTAAACTATGTGACTTTACTATTGACCTTGCCTAGCCTAGGAATCCCTTTCCCGATTGATTTTATTCCCAGCTCGGGGGTGACCCACTGCTGAGAGTGATCCGCAGTGTAGTCTAAGGCTGGGAGGTTCATGGAAGGTCTGGATGCAGTTGGTGGTTTTACCCTAGTTAAAAGATAAGTATCATTTCCGTGCTTAATTACATATGTTATGCATGTCTTTGATTCTTGAAATATTATCATGTGACCCGTTGCATGTGGACTTAATGTCAATTCCATTTGAGTCTGTATGGTAGCAGTAACTCTGTGTTATTGTTTTAAATTCATTAAAAATGCATGTCATATATATATATATATATATATATATATATATATATATATGTTCCTCTAGTGATGTTGCCAGACCTGTTGGTGGCTAGGGATGTTAAAAATTAGTATCATAGCCTAGAGGATCTAAATGAAGTGTCTGAGTAGTGGCATTGCCTAGCCTGTTGGTGGATGGGGACGTTATAGATTATGAAGAGGGCGAGTGGTATACTGACAAATAGATTGTACAATGAGTAGAGTTTTGGAAAAATACTGAGAGGGGGGTGAATCAGTTTTTTGAGCTATTAACAATTTTTCACTTTTCTTTCACTGAACAATATTAGTCTACTTTATAGAGATCAGTTATTGTATATTCTTATGAAAACAGTAGTGCATCCAGGGATTTCTTCATTCATCAAATGTCTTTTAAACAGTAATTCAACAAAATAAAGTAACATAGATGAATAGGACACATGAACACCGGTATTTAAGGTGGAAACCCAATTAGGGAGAAAACCACCGCTGTTGTTGTCTCTGTCTTTAATGATTATTATTAAGAAAACATTCTACAACAATGTACTAGTGCAGACTCATACTAGTACGCAGGCTTCTACCTGCAGAAGGCTACAACCTTCTCTCGTTTACCAGCCTTTCCTGGAAGGGAGCTTCAACCCCCTGAAGATAGCACCAGTTTATACTGGTAGAATGCTACTGCTGAAGGGTTTAACCCTCATACTCACTGCTGACCACGTTGAATTAATTTTCACACTGGATCAAGCAGTTTCATCTAGTGGTTATAACAGTAACAAATATTATCTCAAGAGTAAACACAGATCTACAAACTGTCAGGAATTTACCAGAGGACATATGTTAAACAACTCAGTAAACTTGGTGAATGATGCCTCTGACCTGCTGCTCTGCTTCACCTTCTTCTGCTGTGCCTTCTCAGCTTTTCTCTGCTTCATGGATTCTCCTCTGCTACTGTAGCACTTGCAGAGCTCTATCCCTCTCTCTTCAACCGCAGCCTCCACAGTCTGTTTCCTCATCTCTTATACACACAGGCACAACGTTTCAACTTCCCAACTCCTTGGGCAGAATGACAGCAACTGTCCAGCCAACCGGA
>ML795409.1:183815-221715 GCA_009831015.1 Picea engelmannii
ATTTATATTAATGTAATCAACAAAAGTACATAGGTGACAAACTTTTGTAATGAGACATATTGGAATCGAGAAACTAAGTCCCTCCAGTTGGGCCTCCACCACTTCAATCCTCCACAAAGGCAAGTTCACATGTAGGAGTGAATGAAGTTATCCATCACAAGATAGGAAGAGCTTGGGGGCTGAACATAATAAGTTCATACTTTCAAGGACAAAGAGATGCAGACTCAATTGAGATGAAATTTCTCCAGAGTATCTTTGCTCTCAATATGATGATGATTTATGTATATTCAAGGCTTGTATATGGCTCAATTTATAGCCTCCAAATGGAATTTAAGGGTCAAGCACAACGTTTCCAGTATATGGAAGGTCAAGGATCATGGATCTCGTGACATGGCATGGAGAACCGACACAATGTTTTTATTTTATGAGTGTCAAACCCGATGTATGTGGGATTTAATGGAGAAACCTGTGTATGGATGAGTGCATGAAGTTGGTGGATGAAAAAGTGGCAATGAGGTGAGTAGGAACGTGCACTCTGATGCATCCCCCCTACCCTCCTGGGGTTCTACGACCTCTCGATATAGGATCTTCCTTTCACCTGAGTCGAATCGACTCTTTGGGCTCCCGTTTGAACCCAAATCAATTATACATAGGCCCCTTTTCCTCCTTTAGGCACAGGTCCTGTGATACCTGCACCCTCTATCTACGCGCTCTGGGCACTCTTCAATTTGCGGGTGCTAACTCCTTTTCAATAGCCCCTTCCTACATACACACCTAGGATATGACCTTGCACAAACAAGTGATTGTAGGTGCGGGAAAGAGTGGTTTTATACAAACCCACTTTTCACCTCGCAATTTACCTCCAGCTGCCACGTATCCCTTTGTTAAAACCGTGGTTCCAATTGCGTCCCACTCAAGGAAAATTGACGTCTAAGCATGTCCTGGCCCCACAATCTTTCTCATCTGTCGATCTCCAATCCCTTGGAGATGATCCATGATCAACGATTTCTATTTATCCTTTCTTTCCTGTCTTATTTCATCCTTCCATGCTCTATCCTAGATCTCCATGATCTATTGACACATAGCTCACTTCTAAATCAACGGCTATGACTAATTTCGGATTTCTGGCCTTCGAGAGTTTCAATTCTCAAAAATTTCTCTTACCTGTATGACAATCTTCCGAAGTGGAATATCTATCGACACATGTGCCTTTAAATATGCGGCTAGGATCTCCTCCCTGAATCCAGCCTGCTATAATATCAATTCTCAAATTCTTATTTCTTCCAGAGAGATTTCTCTGAAATGGAAGATCATCCACCGCGTGTCCTCTTCAATCAACGGTTCAGCTCCCACTTTGGGACTTTGGCCTCCTCAACCAAATAAATAGTCCTTCGACCTCTTCCTTGATCAATGATCGAGATATCCTTTGGTACTTTGGCTCTTTCACCCTTTGTTTTCCTCCGGAGTGCTCCGTACCCAAAATTCCATATCTGGCGCCACACGTCCACTTCCAAATCAACGAATGTCATCCATTTCAGGACTTCAGCCTTCAACGATCTCAAATATCAACCACCACAAATCTCTGGAGTGAATCCTTCTATAGTGTCAGATCCTATGACACCTGTCCTCCTTGATCCAACGGTTGTCCAACGGAGCAAATCTTCATCCTTCACATATCCCCTCACAGATCATTGATACACATCCT
This sequence comes from Picea engelmannii, assembly GCA_009831015.1. Classification (NCBI taxonomy): domain Eukaryota; kingdom Viridiplantae; phylum Streptophyta; class Pinopsida; order Pinales; family Pinaceae; genus Picea; species Picea engelmannii. The sequence goes on from ML795409.1 coordinate 185,521, forward strand.
TTCCTTTGGGATATACAACCTTGAATGCTTTGACCTTCAGTGCTTTGGGATATTCTGAAACAAAAATTCTCAGAAACCTCGATGTACGATCCTCTAAAGTTCACGATTTGGTGACACCTGTCCAACCCACATCAACGACTCCCAACTACTTCAGTTGTTCGGGCTTCGGTGATCTCAAACTTTCATCCTCCGCGTTCTCCTAGAGTGTTTTCACCCAGAGTTCACGATCTTTTTCCACATGCCCTTTTGGATTTGAAGGTCCAAATTCCTCTACTCATCTCTTCGATTCTTTGGCAGTCTCAGTTCTCAACTGAAACATCACTATAATTTATCTGGAGCTCGCAATGTATTGACAAGTGTCCCCTTGTGGGTCGACGACTTTCGGCTCTTCGGCCCTTCATCTCTTCTGCACTTCGGCACATTGGGATTTGGGAGTTTCAAAATCTTATGCACTCATTTCTCCTAGAGTGCTTTCACCCAAAACACAATATCTCTTGATGCGTGTCTCCCTCTTAATCTGATGACCTCTATCTACTTCGGGTCTTCTGTTTTCGGGAGTTTCAACTCTTGCGCACTCATTCTCCCGAGAGTGATTTCACCCAAAAATTTAGATATTTCGCCACCTCTCGCCCTAGATGATGGATGGTCCCTGTTCACTTTGGGACTTTGGGACTTTGATGAGTCCACTATCTTGTGCACACAAGGGTTAAGTCTTGTGCACTTACCTCTGGATCCAACAATTGTTGGTCCTCTATGTTTAGATCCAACGGATTGGGTCTGTTCCTCTCTTCTGCACTTCCTTTGTTCACTGGATGTAGATATAACGTTCCAGGATCCCTTCCACAACTGATCAGATGGTTATTGTCACTCCTCCTCTTGAGCTTTTGACTTCTTCCGCCTTCGAAGATTTTGTCAGTGTTCAAAGGCTTCAACCATTGAATTCCTGTTGCGAACCCGACTATATAAGTCTCGCTTGCACTCTTAAATGCATTGTCTCTTCTAATATTTTCAATATACTTAGTCTCCTAAGGGTCTTTTCCCTTTTGTTTCCTTCCAAAGGAAAACTTTGTGCCCTCCTGGCAACCTTCCGCTCAATGTACACCTTGTAGAGCATTTCCACAGAGTGTTCAACAACTCTGTGAGTATCTTCCTCTGATACTCTTCTCCTTGAACTTAAAAAGAGTTCTCTTTGTGCACACTTGCACCCACTCGATGCTCACCTGGAACAGCTCTATAAAATTATTAGTAACTTGGTTTCTCTCTGAACTCAACACAAAGTTATTCGTGTGCACTCCTTGCACTTCTGCTGATGAAGGTTCAACAATATCTCTTCTGAGCTTCTCTGAGGCTAACTCACCTCTGTCAATGCACTCCTTGCGTACAAATGTGCACTCTTGCACTCAAAACTCAAAGAAGAGAAACAATTGAAATTTATACAACACTTCACCAGTTCATACATTCAAACATGAATGACATATAAAAGTGTACCAATGAACACAAATACATAAACACACCATGTGCAGGAAAAAATTCTTTTCTATTATCTATGTGTGTCTATAAATATATTTTTACAAAACCTGGACTCCAACATAGTCCCAATTCTTTATCTTATTCTAACTCTATCCTGAGTTCTTCTTCTAACACCTCTCTTCTAAGATCTCTCTCGTAAGTCTCATTTTACAAAAGAGGGCTCTACGAGATTTCCCTCTATCACATAACCTCATCTATTACATTGAATGATTATCTAGACCTGACTACGATCTAGGCCTGCTTACACTCAACCATTTAAGGTGACCCTATATACTACCTGTATAAAGGCATGGTTCAGTTCTTACATCCTTACAACGCAAATCCCCAAAGGATTGGATTTTGAATTTAAAAATGATAGGGTCAATGCCTCTCCCTTTCTCCATTTCATGCCTATGTGTTGTCTTGATGGCATATTTGTTAACATGGAGGGATGCTCCTGCATCATACTCCACTGCTGGGAAAATCATGAGCTCCTACTCATGAGCTCCTCTTCCCTAGTGTTGAAATCCTCCTGGATCCCAAACGTTTCCTTGGAGTTCTCCTCCTTCTCCTATCCAACTATGGTCTTGTTGTTGTTGTTGCTTCTTCTTCTTCTCCTTCTTTGTTGTTGTTGTTGCTTCTTCTTCTTCTCCTTCTTTGTTGTTGTTGTTGCTTCTTCTTCTTATCCTTCTTTGTTGTTGTTGTTTCTTCTTCTTATTCTCCTTCTTTGTTGTTGTTGCAAGTTCTCCTCTACTCAGATTCCCTTGCTGATTGCTTATGTTGACCTCATAATCAACTTCATGATCTCCTCTATCACCCTGTCTAGCTTCTCCAATGAATGGATCTCATTATGTTGTATTATCTGCTGCACTTCCTTCTCCTTTACATACTTATTAGTGGGAATATATACTTTATCTCCCATGTTGTCTTCATTTCCCCTTATGGAACTAAGTTTCCACTCTCCTACAGGCTCCAGCTCTGCATTGTCCTCACTGAGTTGGTGCTCAGTTTCCCCCTATGACATATTAGCTTCTCTCATCTCCTCTTGTGATGACATATCTTCAATTTCCTCTAATTTCTCTCCTGGTTGGTATGCTCCTCCATATGTCTCCAAATTACCTTGTGACGCAGGTGCACCCGCTAGGCACGTCCACTCATAGGATCTTTCCTCCTCCCACGACCCGAAGAATTGAAAGGTTCTTCTATTTCCCTATCGGGAAATTTTCACCCACAAAAACTCTCTTTCGGGATCTCCCTTCCTTCTAAATCTGCACTGGCCTTTTACTTTGTTATCGTGGTTCCTCCTATCGGGATTTTGACACTTGCAATGTCCAAACAACTTGTTTTACCGATCCCCGATACACTCCCCTGCTGCCTTAGCCTCCCAGGATAAACCTTTAGTCCACGTGACCTCCCCTTATATGACCGCAGTCATACCTCCCATCAGGGTTTTGGACTTTCCAAGGTCCAAATACACTCGTCCTCAGGATTCACGATCCCTCGAATCCTGACGTGCTCTTCATGCACTAGCTCTTCTAGCTAGGCTCCTGGCCCATATGCCCATTATCCCCGTGACCGCAGTCTTACCTCTCATTGGGGTTTCGAGCTTTTAAATGTCGCAATGCATTGGTCCATGGGATTCCCGATTCCTTGAATCCTGACTCTCTGATATGCTGACAGATGGCCCACAATGGCACTTTTCTCCTTATCGGGGTTTCGATCTTTATGATTTCGAATTACATAAACACCTTGTCACCAGGATTCCCGATATCCTGATGACCAAAATGTCAATAGACGACTTTCTGTCGAGACCTTCCCCGATGGCTCCGATTTCTGCCATGTGTCCCCTCAAGATGGACTGTTCAGATTTCTTCTCGGACTTTTACCATGAAAATTTATGATCTTCTGCTCTCGTGACTCCCGATTCCCGATGCCTCGATATCCTGATGCCTCTCGGGGTTCTTACTCTGCCCATGATGATTAAACCCTATGCAACTCCTGTTAGGTCGGACGGCTGACCGAAAATTGATCAACGATCCAACGACTCACGACCCCTAGAGATTGGACTCCGAACGTGGCCATAGCCTCCTCGTTTCTTTGGCAGATCCAACAGCTAACAGGATTTCACTAATCCTCTCCACCATATTCTATCCGTTGATCTCTTCCTCTTTGATGTTTTCTATGGGTGAACCCCGTATTCCTCTGTGAAAACTGGTCCTCCTGCACGTAACTCTGCAACGCTTGTTCAAACACTCCACGGTACAAAATTCCGGTGCTTCTCTCGATGAACTTGAAATCCTTATCCCTCCTGAGCTTCCACACAACTCTGAGCCTTCCAGAAGGCTCTTGCGCGCACTCCTTGCGGCAATTCTCAAACACTTCCAAGTGTTGAGTTCTTTCAAATCTGCGCACACCTGCAACAGCAGTCCTTGAATTCTTCACTCATATTCACAATTCTGAGTCTTCACTTGGCCTGCGCACTCCTTGCATGGCTCCTGTGCCCATATGCACTTCTGAGTATTTATAACAAAAGTTAATCTATCTGAACTCTCCGTCAATGCACTCCTTGCGGACGACTTCAACTGTACTCCTTGTAGGAAATCTCGTTCAGATAGAGAAACAATTGAAACTAATTCTCTCTACCCTTCAGACTTCAACTTAGATCATGAAGTCATATACACAGCATATCAAAGCATACGTATAACAGAAATCAAATATTCATGAGCATATCAACATCAATACACAGAGAACAACATAGAACCATGAATTTGAATCAAACTCTTCTATTAATTCAAATATCAATACATGGGTGTTTTCACACAGCTCTCTGCATGCTGTTTCTCTTCCTGCTCAATAATGTTATAATGCACAATGAGGGTGTCTATATCCATTTTCCCTCCACTCCTTCTAAAACTGTCTAATCTAATATTCAATTCTACCTACTTACATAAATGCCTTCTACCTACTATCGGATGAGAGCGATCTGCTCAAGGTCTGATACAATGCATAAGTATGTCTCTCCTTAACTATCACATTTAAGTTTGGCACATCCACTCTTCAAAAGTTTTTAAACAATTTAACATATGCTCAAAATGTGTGGCCCTTGCCCCCACGCTCGCTTGATGTTGACGATGCTCCTGCATCATACTCCCTTTCTTGAAAATCTTCATGGTATCCTATCCATGAGCTCCTACATGGTCTATCCATGCTTCTAAATCTCTGCTTCAATCTCCCAGTTGGCATCTTCAACTGGATGGTTCTTCCATTTGACCAGATACTCAAAGTATTCTTTCCGCCTGGTCCTCTTGCTCACTTTCTTATCGAGTATGCACTCCATCTGCGGCTTCTCTGCAACTGGCATTTGCTTTGTCCACTGGATCACTTGTTGCTCATTTTCTACTTCTGCGTCCTCAGGTTTATATGGGTATAAATTTGAGACATTGAATATCGAAGAGATTTCGATCCCATCCGGTAATTCAATCTCATAAGCATTTTCTCCCATTTTCTTCAAGACCTTGCATGGTCCAATTTTCTTCATCTTTAACTTATTGTATGTTCCTCTCGGGAACCTTTCCTTCCTCAAATGTGCAAGAAATAGATCACCAACATCAAACTGAAGTTGTCTCCTATGTTGATCTACTCTATGCTTATACTCCTGACTTGATTTCAGCAGTCGCTTCTTCACCCGGCTGTGAAGTTCTTTCATCGCCTCTACGAACTCTTCTGCACTAGTGCTCCTAGTCGCAGTCTGTTCTGAATCCCTCAGTTCGGAAACTCCTCTCGGATGCATGCCATATACAATCTGAAAAGGACTCTACCCTGTGCTCCTGTTCATTGAGTCATTATATGCGAATTCCGCCTGAGACAATATATTATCCCAACTGCTATGGTGTTCTGCCACCAGGCTTCTCAGCAAGTCTCCCAAACTTATGTTCACTACTTTCGTCTGTCCATCTGTCTAAGGATGATCAGATGAACTAAATGTCAAGTTAGTCCCCATCTTCTTCCATAATGTCCTCCAGAAATGTCCTATGAACTTTGTATCTCTTTCCGAAACAATACTCCTTGGTAAGCCGTGAAGTCGAATGACTTCTTGAAAAACAGGTTCGCGATGTGCGTCGCGTCACTAGTTTTCTGACATGGGATAAAATGTGCCATATTGGAAAATATATCCACTACCACAAATATCAAATCAAATCCTCTTTGTGTCCTTGGCAATCCCAATATGAAATCCATGCTAATTTCATCCCACGGCCTCTCAGGTATGGGCAATGGTTGATAAAAACCTGCATTCTGCTTCCTTCTCTTTGAATGCTAGCAAATCCTGCATCGTTCTACAAACCTCTTGACCTCTGATCACATCCCTGGCCAAAAGTATGACTTTCTAAGCTTCACGAATGTCTTATCATGACCGAAGTGTCCGGCCAATCCTCCACTGTGTTTTTCTTTCAGCAGATTCTCCCTCATGGAGCAATTCGGAATGCATAGTTGATTTCCCTTGAACAACAATCCTTCCTAGATCATGTAATCGGTCCATTGGCTTCTGTATCTGAGAACTGGACTCTCAGCTGCTTCATACGCTTCTCTAAAATCTTGATCATCTGCGTACATGTCTCTAAGATCATCAAAACCTAACGTCTTGACTTTGAATTCCTGCAACAGCAAACATTTCCTACTCAAAGCATCAACCACTTTGTTAGCAGTACCCGAAATATGTTTAATTACAAATGTAAAATTTTGCATGTATTCAACCCACTTAACATGCCTCTGATTCAACTTTTCCTATTGAGTCACAAACTATAATGCATGGTTATCACTATACAAAACAAATTCCTTCAGAATCAAATAGTGCCTCCACTTTTTCAATGCCTATATGACGGCATAGAATTCCTTATCATACGTGGAGTACTTCACCTTTCCCTCATTCAAATTCTCACTGAAATATGCGATCGACCTGTCATCTTGACTCAAGACCGCTCCTATTGCAAACCCACTTGCATCACATTTCACCTGGAATGTCTTTTGGAAATCCGGCAACACCAAAATTGGTTGTTCCGTAATATTTCGTTTCAACAAATTGAAAATCTTCTCTGCCTCTTTAGTCCAATGAAAATATTTGTGTCTTTTCTTGACTGTATCCATCATTGTTGCACTAATTCCACTGAAATTCCTGATGAATTTTCGGTAGAAACTAGCCAATCCGTGAAAACTCCTCACCTCAAAAATATTTCTCGGTGATGGCCAATTCTAAAATTACTTCCACCTTATCTGTATCCATTCTCAATTCATCATCTGTAATAACAAAACCCAAGTAAATGAGCTCCGTCTTCATAAATGAAGATTTCTTCATGCTAATCAACAGTTTCTCCTGTTGTATCTTCTTCATCACAATAGTCAAGTGATTCAAGTGTTCAGCTTTCGTCTTACTGAAAATCAGTATGTCGTCCAGATACACAATGACAAATTTCCCGTTGAACTCCTTCAGGACTTCATTCATCAATATCATAAGGGTACTCGGTGCATTCTTCAAGCCAATCGACATGACTAGCCATTCATACAACCCTTCATTTGTTTTGAAGGCCGTCTTCCACTCATCACCTTCTCTCATGAAAATCTGATGATATCCGCTTTTCAAATCAATCTTTGAAAAATATTTTTCTCCACTCAAGCAGTCCATTAAATCATCCAAACTCAGTAATGGAAATCTATACCTGATGGTTATCTTTTTAATCACCCTTGAATCAGTGCACATCCTCCAGCCCCCGTCTTTATTTGGACTGAGTACTGTCGGAACAACACACGGACTCAAGCTTTCTCTGACCAACCCTTTGTGCAACAAATCCTGGACTTGTCTTTTTACCTCTTCATTCTCCTATGGCGTCAATCTGTACGCGGATTTGTTTGGTAAATTGGATTTTGGTATGAGATCGATATGATGACTCACACTTCTCATCGGTGGCAACGAACGAGGTAGTTCGTCCACTACTGTATCAGCGAACTCTTCTAATAGTTCCCAAACTTCTCCTGGTAGATCATCCACTCTTGTGCTAGTCAGAACAATCCTCAGTTTTCTGACCACAATAAATTGCGGTTCTTCTTTATTCTTCAGCTCAGTGAGAAGCTCCTTTCCACTCATGAGAAGTACAATGTTTCTTGCTTCTGGTTTTACTTCCTTATCCTTGATCAGAAGCAACATATGGGTTCTCCCATTCTTCTCCAAAGTATACGTATTCATCCTCCCATCATGAATTACATTTCTGTCATATTGCCATGGTCTACCCAACAATAAATGACAAACATCCATCGGAATAACATCACATAAGATTTTATCATTATATCCCCCTATCTTGAATTCAACTAAACACTGTTTAGTGACAATTACCTGATGTCCTTTTTGTAGCCACGAAACTCTATACGGGCTCGGATGATCAAACGTCTCTAGCTCCAGTTTCTCCACCATCTCGGTCGAAACGAGATTATTTGTACTCCCGCTGTCTACAATGACCTTGCATACCCTGTCCTTGGTCTTGCAAGAAGTTCTGAAAAGTCTGTTTCTTTGAGCTGATCTCTCCACCTCCTTCTCCGGCGTTAAGATAACTTTACGCATCATCAACGATCTTCCACCTTCAGCATCTTCTACTTCAACATCTCGCCTCTATGCCTCTGCGATATGCACTTCTCCTCCATCCTTCTTTTTATCTGGACACTCGTAAGACATGTGCCCATTTTTTCCACACATGAAGCATGTGATTACTCCACCTCTTCCTCTTCCACTACCTCTGGTACAAGGAAAAGTGTTGTTGTCAGCATAATCTCCTCTCTGCTCATTATGCTGTCCTCTTTGTTCAGCATATCGCCCTCGCTGTGAGCTTCCACCTCTCTTTGTCCGAGTCTGAGGTTTCTTCCAGTCGTCCCTAGGCTTCTGATATTTTTCTTGGGCAACCGATTTGCCTCGGGGCTGACTCCTGCCTCATCCCCTTTGACCTTGCTTTCGGCTCAGCTTCTCTTCTACTTTCAGAGCCATCTGGTAAGCATCCTCCACCATCCGGATGGTTACCAAGCTCATCTCATCCTGGATATCATATCTCAGGTCGTTCATATACCTGGCCACTTTTTTGTCATTGCTTTCATGATGACCTGCCCTGATATTCAACCTGTAGAACTCTTCAGTATATTCCTTCACTATCATCAACTTCTGTCTCAGGTTCTGCATCCTCCTGAAAAGAGAAATTTGATAGTCCCTGGGAATGAATTTTTCCTTAATCTTTGCAATCATCCTATCCCAGCTCTTAATTTTCTTCTTGCCTTGGCAACGCCTATCCGCTTGTAGTTTATTCGGCCACAAGGATGCATGTCCTTTTAATCTCGTGGCAGCATGCCTGAATTTCTTGTCCTCCTCGATATCTTCATAGTCAAAATAGGTGTCTAGAGATCTAATCTAGTCTAGAAGCTCTTCTACATCCAGATTTCCCTCATAAACGGGAATATCCATTTTCACCTTTGCACCCATTCTTGCAACAGCTTTAAGCAAGCGTTCACTTGCTACATCTTCTGCTGTGATTTATTCTTCTTCCTGTCCAACATCATCTTCATTTTTGGACTCACTGATATCTCCTACATCAGCTTTGTGCCTTTGATTTATCTCCAAGTCTACAATTTTGGTGCGCATGTTATGCAGATCTCTTTGTACTTATGGATTCTGCACCTCTCTACCCCTTCCTCTGGGCATTTCCCTTTCCTCTTCTGGATCGGGTGATTGTCTATCTTTTCTCCTCGGTGGCATGGTGTATTTTCTTTCTTCTGGCTACAGAAAGAAAAAAAGATTTTCTAAGCTCTAATACTATTTGACGCAGGTGCACCCACTAGGCACGTTCGCTCATAGGATCTTTCCTCCTCCCACGGCCCGAAGAACTAAAAGGTTCTTCTATTTCCCTATCGGGAAATTTTCACCCAAAACAACTCTCTTTCAGGATCTCCCTTCCTTCTAAATCAGCGCTGGCCTTTCACTTTGTTATTGGGGTTCCTCCTATCGGGATTTTTACACTTGCAATGTCCAAACAACTTGTTTTACCGATCCCTGATCCTCGATACGCTCCCCTGCTTCCTTCGCCTCCCAGGATAAACCTTTAGTCCACGTGACCTCCCCTTATATGACCACATCCATACCTCCCATCGGGGTTTTGGACTTTCCAAGGTCCAAATACACTCGTCCTCAGGATTCACGATCCCTTGAATCCTAACGCGCTCTTTACACACTAGCTCTCCTGGCTAGGCTCCTGGCCCATATGCCCGTTATCCCCATGACCACAGTCTTACCTCTCATCGGGGTTTTGAGATTTTAAATGCCGCAATGCATTGGTCCATGGGATTCCCGATTCCTCAAATCTTGACTCTCTGATATGCTGATAGTTGGCCCGCAATGGCACTTTTCTCCTTATTGGGGTTTCGAGCTTCGTGATTCCGAATTACATAAACACCTTGTCACCAGAATTCCCGATATCCCGATGACCAAAATTTTGATAGATGAATTTCTGTTGGGACCTTCCCCGATGACTCTGATTTCTGCCACACGTCCCCTCAATATGGACGATTTAGATTTCTTCCGGGACTTTTACAATGAAAATTCCTGATCTTCTACTCTCGTGACTCTCAATTCCCAATGCCTTGATATCCTGATGCCTCTCAGGGTTCTTACTCTGCCCACGAGGATTAAACCCTATGCAACTCCTGTCAAGTTGGATGGATGATGGGAAATTGATCAATGATCCAACAACTCACGACCCCTAGAGCTTGGACTCCGAATGCGGCTGTAACCTCCTCGCTTCTTTGGCAGATCCAATGGCTAACAAGATTTCACTAATCCTCTCCACCAGATCCTATCCGTCGATCTCTTCCTCTTTGATGTTTTCTACGGGTGAACCCAATATTCCTCTGTGAAAATTGGTCCTCCTGCGCATAACTCTGCAGCGCCTGTTCAAACACTCCACGGTACAAAATTCTAGTGCTTCTCTCGATGAACTTGAAAGCCTTATCCCTCTTGAGCTTCCACACAACTCTGAGCCTTCCATAAGGCTCTTGCGCGCACTCCTTGCGGCAATTCTCAAACACTTCCAAGTGTTGAGTTCTTTCGACTCTGCGCACACCTACAACAACAGTCCTTGAATTCTTCACTCAGATTTACAATTCTGAGTCTTCGCTTGGCCTGCGCACTCCTTGCACGACTCTTATGCCCAACTGCACCTCAGGGTATTTAGAACAAAAGTTAATCTATCTGAAATCTCCTTCAACGCACTCCTTGCGGATGACTTCAACTACACTCCTTGTAGGAACTCTGGTTCAGATAGAGAAACAATTGAAACTAATTCTCTCTACCCTTCCGACTTCAACTTAGATCATGAAATCATATACACAGCATATCAAAGAATACGTATAACAGAAAGAAAATATTCATGAGCATATCAACATCAATACACAGAGAAAAACACATAAGCATGAATTTGAATCAAACTCTTCTATTAATTCAAATATCAATACATGGGTGTTTTCACACAACTCTCTGCATGCTTTTTCTCTTCCTGCTCAATAATGTTACAATGCACAATGAGGGTGTCTATATCCGTTTTCCCTCCACTCCTTCTAAAACTGTCTAATCTAATATTCAATTCTACCTACTTACATAAATGCCTTCTACCTACTATCGGATGAGAGTGAGCTGCTCAAGGTCCAATACAATGCATTATTACACCTCTCCTTAACTATCACATTTAAGTTTGGCGCATCCACTCTTAAAAAGTTTTTAAACAATTTAACATATGCTCAAAATGTGTGGCGCTTTCCCCCACGCTCGCTTGATGTTGACGATGATCCTGCATCAACTTGTTGGATGTGTTTTCTTTGCATTATCACCCTTCTCTCTAGGGCTTCTAGTTCTTCATATAGACCAGCAAATTCCATGCTATCTGCTTCCTCTTCTTCTGCACGCTCCAATGCTGCAGTCATCTCCTATTCAGTTTCTTGGCTGAACATTTTGAGCAATTGTGTTGAATGCTCTTCTCATTCTGTTGGGGTAGACATCAGTGTCTGATCCATTTCTTCCTCTTTGACAGTTTATGTTGGTTTTCTTTCTTCTTCTGCTGCACTTTCATCATGTGCACTGGCCTCTACTTGGTTGTTTAGTAGGAATGTCTTGATCCCTCCAATAATCAAAATGCTCCTCTGATCCTCCTCCTGGATGGTGAAAGTATTTAAATTCTCGTCATCTTCATTCACATGGTCTACAAATCCACATGAATCATCATCCATCAACACTCCTTGCTGACATGAAATCACTTCTGAGCTCCTGAGACTTTCAGACAATCTCCTCTCTTTCCCCCTGCCCACCTGGAAATTTGGGACTTCTCTTCTGCCCACCTGGTAGTCTATGAGATCAACCGATCCCATCTCATTTCCCACTTGGAAATCTGAAATTTCAGTACTTCTCCTCTGGTAGCATATGAGACCTCCACATGATCTCTCCCCATTGTCGACCTGGCAACTTGAAAGTCCATTTCTTACCACCTGGCAATTTATTAGATCCTTATTTGATCTCACCTCCTCCTCATCACTGAGGTGTCTCCCAATTTATGGTTCACAGATGTGAATCAATTACTCCTCTGTACCACTGAGGTTTTTTAATTTCCTCATCCACCTTCTCAACTCTTTTTTTTGCTTTCTGGACAATAACTTTTGAACATGCCATTTTGCCTTCCTATTCAGAGGACATTCGTACCTCCAGTGTACCTTTTCCTCATGTTGCATCCTCAATTCTAGTTGTTCCATCTTTTCTCTTATCTCATTAAACTCTAGATCCATCTCTATATTTCTTTTATTCTTGAGGCCTTCTCTTTGACCACACCCATGGCCTTCAGTAGCCATTTCCACCTTCTAGTTTCCCTCCTGGGAATCCTATCGATCACTCTACATCTGAGAGTATATCCATCTTGTCTCACAACTCACCTGGATGTTTAAATTTTTGTCATTGTGCACATGCAACAACCTTCTCAAAGAGCATCAATACCCTATTTCCTCCTTTAACCTAATGCCTATAGGCAAAGTCATATTCTTACACCACCTGACGTAATCATGTTATTTATTCTCTAGTGTATTTTTCCTCTTTCTCTTTCTCCTGAAATCTACAAACAAAAATCTAAAATATGATACCACCTGGTATCAGAGTATCTCATGTCATTGTCTCACCCTTTGCCTCCTGTCTACAAGAAACATTATGGATCTAATACCACCTAGTATTAGAGTATCTCCTGTCATCGTCTCTCCCTTTGCCTGTTGTCTGGAAGAAAAATTATGGCTATGATACCACCTAGTATCAGAGTATCTCCTGTCACCGTCTCACCCTTTTCCTACTGTCTACAAGAAAAGTTATGGCTCTGATACCACCTGATGGTATCAACCAATATCCATTCACCGTCTCTCCTTTGCCTACGATATGCAGACAAAATATCAAGCTATGATACCACCTGATGCATCGCCCATACCCTCCTAAGGTTCTGCGACCTTCCGGTCTAGGATATTCCTTTCACCTGAGTCATATCAACTCTTTGGGCTCCTTTTTGAACCCAAAACAATTATACAGAGGCCCCTTTTCTCCTTTAGGTGCAGATCCTGTGATACTCGCACCCTCTGTCTACGCGCTTTGGGCACTCTTCAATTTGTGGGTGCTTTCTCCTTTTCACTATCCCCTTCCTACATACACCACTGGGTTATGACCTTGCGCAAACATGTGATTGTGGGCACAGGAAGGAGTGGTTTTATAAAAACCCACTTTTCACCTCACAATTCACCTCCAGCTGCCACATATCCCTTTATTAAAACTGTGGTTTCAATTGCGGTCTGCTCATGGAAAATTAACGTCTAAGAATGTCCTAGCCTAACAATCCTTCTCATCCATCGATATCCAATCCCTTGGCAATGATCCATGATCAATGACTGCTATTTATCCTCCCTTTCTTGTCTTCCTTCCTCCTTCCATGCTCAATCCCAGATCTCCACGATTTGTCGACAGGTAGCTCTCTTCTAAATCAATGACTACGGTTGATTCCGACTTTTTGGCCTTTGAGAGTTTCAATTCTCAAACCTTTCTCTTCCCTGTATGAAAATATTCCAAAGTTGAAGATCTTTTGACACATTTCCCTTTAAATATGTGGCTAGGATCTCCTCCATGAATCCAACGTTCAAGAATCTCAATTCTCAAATTCCTATTTCTTCCGGAGAGATTTCTCCGAAATGGTATATTGTCTGCCATGTGTCATCTTCAATCGACAGTTCAACTCCCGCTTCAGGACTTTTGCCTCCTCGACCAAATCAATGGTCCTTTGACCTCCTCCTCAATCAACGATCAATATCTCCTTCGAGACTTTGGTGCTTTCACCCTATGTTTTCCTCCGGAGTGCTTCGTACCCAGAATTCCAGATCTGGCACCATGCATCTGCTTTTAGATCAACGACTGTCATCTGCTTCGAGACTTTAGCCTTCAGTGATCTCAAAATATAAACCACCAAAAAAATCTGGAGTGAATATTTTCGGATTGTCGGATCCTCTGACACATGTCCTCCCTGACCCAACGACTATCCAATGGAGCATCTCTCCATCCTCCATGTATCCCCTTGTAGATCAATAATCCACATCCTTTCCCTTGGGATCTATGGCCCTGAATTCTTTGGGATTCGATGCTTTGATATATTCTAAAAAACAACTTCTCAAAAACCTCGGAGTACGATCCTCCAAAGTTCATGATTTGGTGACACCTGTCCAACCCAGATCAACGACTCCCAACTACTTCAGCTATTTGGGCTTCGACGATCTTAAAATTTCATCCTTTGCATTCTCCTGGAGTGTTTTCACCCATATTTCATGATCTTTCGCCATATGCTCTTATGGATCTGATGGTCCATATTCCTCTGCTCATCTCTTCAATGCTTCGGCAGTGTCAGTTCTCAACTGAAACCTCACTACAATTTATTTGGAGCTCATGATCTATTGACAAGTGTCCCCTTGTGGATCAACGACTCTCGGCTCTTCAACCCTTCGACTCTTCTGCTCTTCGGCGCTTCAGGCTTCGAGAGTTTCAAAATCCTATGCACTCATTTCTCCCAGAGTGATTTCACCTGAAACACATGATATCTTGACTCGTGTCTCACCCTTGATATGACAACCACTATCCTCTTTGGGTCTTCGGGTTTCGGGAGGTTCAACTCCTGCTCACTCATTCCTCTCGGGGTGATTTCATCTGAAAATTCATATCTTTTTCCACCTGTTGCCCTGGATGATGGATGGCCCCTATTCACTTTGGGACTTTGATGAGTCCACTCTCTTGTGCACACAAGGGTTAAGTATTGTGCACTTACCTCCGGATCCAACAGTTGTTGGTCCTCTGCGTTCAGATCCAACATATTGGGTATGTTTCTCCCCTCTGCACTTCCTTCATTCAATGGACATAGATCTAACGGTCCAGGCTCCCTTACACAACTAATCAGATGGTTATTGTCACTCCTCCTCCTCAGCTTTTGACATTTTCCACCTTATAATATTTTGTCAGTGTTCAAAGGCTTCGACCTTTGAACATTCTGTTGCGAACCCAACCATCTGGGTCTCACTTGCACTCTTGAACGCATTGTTTCTTCTGAGATTTTTTATATACTCAGTCTCCTAAGGGTCTCTGCCATTTTGTTTCCTTCCAAATGAAAACTTTGTGCCCTCCTAGAAACCTCCCGCTCAATGCACACCTTGCAGATATTTTCCACAGAGTGTTCAACAACTCTATGAGTATCTTCCTCTGATACTCTTCTCCTTGAAATTGACAGGATTTCTCTCTATGCACACTTGCACCTACTCGATGTCTGCCTGGTAGAGCTCTACATAATTCTCAGTAACTTGGTTTCTCTCTGAAATCAACAAAGTGTTCTTCTTGTGCACTCCTTGCACTTCTGCTGATGAAGGTTCAAGGATATCTCTTTTGAGCTTCTCTGAGGTTAACTCACCTCTTTCAACGCACTCCTTGTGGAAAAATGTGCACTTGAAACTTATACAATACTTCACCAGTTCATACATTCAAAACATGAATGACATATAAAAGAATAACAATGAGTGCAAATACATAAACACACCATGTGCAGGAAAAACTTCTTTTCTATTATCTTTGTGTGTCTATATAGATGTTCTTACAAAAACTGGACTGCAACATAGTCCCAGTTCTTTCTCCTATTCTAACTCTATCCTACGTTCTTCTTTTAATAGCTCTCTTCTAGGATCTCTCTCTCTTAAGTCTCCTTTTACAAAATATGGATCTAAGATCTTGTCTAATCTCACCTAACGTCATCTATTACATTGAATGATTATCCAGACCTAACTACAATCTAGGCCCTCTTACACTCAACCATTTAAGGTGACCCTATCTAATACATGTACAAAGGCATGGCTCAGTTATTACAACCTTACAACACAAATCCTGAAAGGATCAGATTTTGAATTTAAAAATGGGAGGGTCAATGCCTCTCCCTTTCTCCATTTTGTGCCTATGTGTTGGCTTGCTGGCATATTTGTTGATGTGGAGGGATGCAAATACATCACACTCGCAGGAATGCATGTGCATTTCTAGGAATGCACATGTGTTCCTAATGTGACAGGTTAGAAAAAACTCATACCTCTACTCAGCAAGCCATGTAGGAAAATTCCCAAGAACGCATGTGTGTTCCTTAGAAACACATGTACAAGAACATGAGTGCATTCCAAAAGAATTTGAAATGAAAATAAAGTGCATGTGTTAATATTTATTTATTTGAAAATTTTATATGGTGGCCATGGTTTCCTACAAGATTGGGATATTGGACTTGCACAATGCTCAGACTATGTAATATTCTCATTTATGGTTTGAGTCTCAAAGAAAGACTATGGCTTTGGACACATCTATTAATGGATTTTCGTTGAACAAGGCATATGTGAGGTCAACACTATATTATGAATCCTTGGAAGTAGTTGTGATTATAAAGTGCTCGTAGAATTGAGGGAAATTCAGTGGTGACTTCCAAGTGGATCTACAAGATCAAGCATGCAGCAAACGACAACATCAAAAAGTACAAAAGCATGGTTGGTGTGGCAGTAGTCATTTTGGACTAGGGTTCTCCTAGAAAATGGGAGATACTTGGATCATGCATAGAGACAAAAATGGAGGGAAATACCTTCCAACATGATGTCAAGGAGATAAATTTTCAGACATGATGCTCAGAGACATGTAGTCTCTAGGAGAAATATATCTCCATGACTGGATCATACCAAATAGTAGAGGCAGTTCTAGTGTATGTAGAGGCACTCCCATAGAGGGAGGCAGTACTAAATCCAGAGAGCATAGATTGAGTTACCTCCAGAGAAGGAGGAAGAGCTAACTTCAATTTCATAGGGAGAAAAGATAGAGGAGCAGTCACCTCTAGCTCTAGAGGGAGTGTTGATGTTTGAGGCAACATCGTGAGACATTCTCCTTGGAGGGTCTTGTTTGGACTAGTAGGGGGGAATGTAGAATTCATATTGATGTGCTTCAGATGGTCAAATGAATGTTTTATCACTGAGAGTCACACTTATATTGTTGTAATTGTAAGCCCAATACCCATAATAATTTTTAGAATTGGATGAGTGATTATATTAAAAAATGGATCAAACTGATAAGTTTCAAAGTCCGATCTAATGCACGAAATTCCAAAGACTATATTCCAGCAAAAAGGGCTATCATAATATCCAACTAGCACATATTTGAAATATGAATAGAAGAAAATGAAGAAAAAAATCAAGATGACCAGTCAATTTCACATGAGGCTTGATTGACACATTCATATTGTTGAAATTTTGTTAATTAGGATCCTTCTAATCAAGAAATAAATATTTGATCCAGGAAGAGATGCTTCACAAAATAAACATTAAATCACCCACTGCATAACTATGCTAACAAATATGTTGATAAATCCTTTATCAATCAATAGTCCATTAGAGAAAGAAGACAAAGAAAATGAACAAATAAAGGATCACAAGATGATCTTTGACTACACAAGAATCCTCCATCTAGATATACAGAGTCTGAGAGTTTACAAAAGAGTAACAACCTTTTTCCTATCAATCCAACCCTTTCCTTATCAAAATGCACTTCCATATATATTGAATCGTCTCTATATACCCTAAGGAGGTTGAAACCAAGGAGCTACATATGATCCTCCTCCATTTAGGAGTATTGTTACAAAAGATTCCAACAAAAACCTAACAAATTCCTATTTTTTGGGATCTTGTTTATTGAGATAAATTCCTTTTGAAAAAGGTCATGCTTCTTGATATGGAGATGTAACACATGTCCCTCATGTCCAAGTAACTCCTAGGAGGCCATTCGAACCTTCCCTGATAGTTGGCATCCTTTTGATAGCTCGAATTTGTCAGATTGTTAGAGTTCACAACACCTTTGACAACATGTGTTGCAAACTTTCTTGTAGGTGATGTTCTTATCTTTTCTCCAAAAATATGAAATGGGTCGAGATGATGTTTTTTCAGAAAGTCAAAAAATCATGTTCTTCCTCGTATTTTTGCACAAGTTCTTCCTTCAATGCTCATCTTCGTGTTGCGGCTTAACCAAGCTCAAAATTGCTCTGCAACCTACAAATTTATCTTCTATATTCAAAGATTCTTAATCCTGATACCATGTTCAAGTTCAAGAAGAGACAAGCATTTGAAAACAAAGCATACACACAAAACAATGGAGTTGTTCAACTCTTCTCCATATTCATATGAAAAACTAAAATGCAAATACATAAAACTAGATATTTCTCTAGAACACTCCATCTTCTCACCTACATAATAAATGCATATCCACATATATTATCTAGTTCATTTATGATTCCTATCAAATATCAACTTGGTCAAATAAGTTGGAGGAATTATTCCATTTAACAAATATATACGGACCAAAAAGAGTATAAAACTATCAAATCATATCAATAAATTGATTGCGAGAGCACATTTCCAATTCTCACAGCAATGGTTGTGTAAGGGATATTCTTTGCAGTTTACATAAGAAAACAAACCAGTCAATAGAGAAAGAGACACAATAATATGCCTTTGAGTTTTAAAGTTAATGTACAAAAGGAAAAAGTACACAATTCAATTTCCATGATATCATCGTCACAAAGATATTCAAGTCATTTTATCATAAAGTAGCAGCTATCCACATTTCATATAAAAAATAATGTAGATGTAACAAGAACTTGTATGTTTCAAGTTATACATAGAAGGTTATGGAATTCATTTAATCCATAGATAGAGTAAAACCACAACTAGGATTAATTTAATTGTTCTAGAGCCAAGGTTCACTTACTATCCTACATAGGATTTGAAATAATCATGAAATTTATCCCATAGCCAAAAATACAAAATATTATAGATATCATGTATCTGGTCAAACCATGGTTGTAGACGATGCATACAGATTTGAATGCAATTTTAATTCTGAAACCAGGGAATCCAATTCGACTGGTACTAAACAATGGAGATATAGATCTAGATAAAAATGAATTCTACACTAAATTACAATAAACATATTGCGGCATCTCTTCATGTTATGGCATTCTATTTATGGCAGCAGATTGAGAACTCGAATTTCCTGAAGACACGTTGTGTGTGATCAGTTTTTTATATTTTTCTAACAATGATCGGGTGGTGAAGCGGATTGGGAAGGAGAATTGGATATCTCATTAATAATAATACTCCAATGCAACTAACCACTATTAAAACAGAGGAACTACTCCCCCCTCTCATTTTTTCACAACTCAGATTCTTTACAAAGAGTTTAAGGAGCACTATACGATGCTCAAAGTTTTAGTTGCATCAGCATGGTAAGAGAGAACAATGGTTATAAGAATTTATCTTAATCATGTTGTCAGGATTCGCTTCCCAATGTACGTGAGAAAGGCGTCCAATGACAACGATTTTTCTATTTGCTGGAATGATATACTTGATGTGGATTGTGTATGCCTCTTACCATCATGTAGTCACTACTTTCACCTGGATTGCATAGACTAGTGGCTTCCATACCAAGCTACTTGTCCCTTGTGTAAAGGTTGCACTGACCATAATACCCATCAAAGATCATAGAGGATCATATTATCAATTCTATAGTAAAAAATAACGAAACCATACTATTGGTTTATGAGTTTGGAAATTGTAGCATTGTAGTAGACTATTTTGTTCAATATGGATTTGCTACAGAAGTGTTCATTCTCAGTATTGAGTAGATCAAATCCTCAATGTGTTAATATCTATGTATTTGAAATTTTTTTATGGCACCCATGGTTTCCTACAAGATGAGCATATTAGACTTGCACAATGCTCAGACTATGTAATATGCTCATTGATGGTTTGAGTCTTAGAGAAGGACTATGCCTTTGGAGACATCGATTAATGGATTTTTGTTGAAGAAGGCATATTTGTGGTCAACACTAGATTATGAATCCTTGGAAGTAGTTGTTAGTACACAATGATCGTAGAATTGAGGGAAATTCAATGGTGAATTCCAAGTGGATCTACAAGATCAAGCATGCAACAAATGACAACATCCAAAAGTACAAAAGAATGGTTGGTGTGGAAATAGTCATGTTGGACTAGGGTACTCCTAGAAAGAGGGAGATACTTGGATCATGTGGAGAGACAAACATGGAGGGAAAGAACTTCCAACATGATGTCAAGGAGAGACATTTACAGACATGATTCTCAGAGACAAGAAGTCTCTATAAGTAGTATATATCCACGACTTGATCATATCAGATAATAGAGGTAGTTCTAGTGTATGTAGAGGCACTCCCAGAGAGGGAGTCAGTACTACATCCATAGAGATCGTAGATTGAGTTACCTCCAGAGAAGGAGGAAGAGATACCTTCAGGTTCATAGGGAGAAAATACAGAGGAGAAGTCACCTCCAGCTCCATAGGGAGTGTTGATGTTTGAGGAAACATCGTGAGACATTCTCCTCGGAGGGTCCTGTGTGGACTAGTAGGGGTGAATGTAGAATTCATCCTCATGTGATTCAGATGGTGAGATGAAGGTTTTAGCACTGAGAGTCACATGTATACTGTTGTAAGTTTAAGCCTAGTACCCATCAAAATTTTTATAGTTGGATGAGTGATTATATTAAAAAATGGATCAAACGGATAAGGTTCAAAGCCCGGTCTAATGCACGAAATTCCAAAGACTATATTCCATCAAAAAGGGATATCATAATCTCCAACCAACACATATTTGAAATATGAATAGAAGAAAATGAATAAAAACATCAAGATGAATAATCAATTTCACATCAGGTTTGATTGACACATTCATATGCTTGAAATTTCATTAATTAGGATCCTTCTAATCAAGAAATAAATATTTTCTCCAAGAATAGATGCTTCACAAAATACATAGTAAATCATCCACTGCATAACTATGATAACAAATTTTTTGATAAATCCTTTATCTATCAGTATTCCATTAGAGAAATAAGACAAAGAAAATGAATAAACAAAGGAGCACAAGATGATCTTTGACTACACAAGAATCCTCCATCCAGATATACATAGTCTGAGAGTTTACAAAATAGTAACAACCTTTTTCCTATCACTCCAACCCTTTCCTTATCAAGATCCACTTCCATATATAGCTAATCATCTCTATATACCCTAAGGAGGTTGAAACCAAGGAGCTACATAGGATCCTCCTCCATTTAGGAGTCTCATTACAAAAGATTCCAACAAAAACCTAACAAATTCCTATTTTATGGGATCTTGTTTATTGAGATAAATGCCTTTTGAAACATGTCATGATGCTTAATCTGGAGAAGTAACACATTTCCCTCATGTCCAAATAACTCCTAGGAGACCAGTCAAAACTTCCCTGACAACTGGTAACCTTCCCATAGCTCAAATTTGTCAGACTGTTAGATTTTGCAACGCCTTTGATAACATGAGCTGCAAACATTTATATAGGTGATGTTTTTAGATTTTCTCCAAAAATATGAAGTGTATTGGGCTAATTTTTTTTCAGCAAGTCAAAAACATCATTTTTTTCCTCCGCACCAAATTTCAAAGGAACCCAGATTGAAATTCAAAATTTCTTATCAAAACAATCTTGTAGCATCTTGTTTCACTTTTGCAAAGCTTCAACACCTGAAAACTTATTCCAGGAGTCCAAAAATGTTGCAAAAACTTCATTATGTTGATATATGACTAGAGGAAAACTCCAAAAATACTAATCATGGTTTAAAACTCATAGCCATCACCAAAAATGTTGTAAAATGCATGAAAACATAATCTTTGACCAAAATTGATGTTGGTTATGGAGGATCAATGTCTTCATATTTTGGTTCTGGAGCTTCTTATGATATCCACCTTGGCCAACATGTATACTCATTGCTTGGATAATTTTTGTAATTTGTTATGACAGTTGGTGTGTGAAAACATAGTGAACAAGAGTTTTATGTTTTAATGATAGAATTGTTTTCCTAGAGTCCAACTTGTCCAAATATTTATACACATCAATGGTATGAGATAGATCAGCTTTCAAGAACGAGGAATAAGGAACAACCATTGAGATTTGTAATGAAAGGAAGACAATTGAAGATTCTTGCTAATAACAGGGTTTCAACAACATAGATGTTAGTTTGCAGCACTAATGAAGTATGAAATTTGAAGCCACATTCTCAAATGATTTGACCATACACTTCGGGTTTGATAGAGGTCTCCTTCAATGGATTCAGATTACACTTCAAAATGATGCAGAAAATGAGGGTTTGAACCAATTCTAGAAATAGAGGGTTTGTAGCATCAATTCAAACTCAAATTGAACACCTCAAGGAGATTGTTAGAAGATCTGTGACATAATCCCGGGAAAAATGGTTAAATGTAGGCTCTGAAAACAGTGAAATCCTCTTTGACACGATTATTTAATTACAATGATGAAAAATGAATGCATGAGGTACTTAGAGTATGTTGTGAACTCTCCTAGTGAGTTGGCAGCACATACACTTGACTTTGACTTGACACTTAAACAGATGCATGGTGACAAGAGGAACCTTGTGTACAACTTGGAGGTGTGACATGTCAAAGTAATGATCTAAAAATCAAAGGTGTGACTCATAGGTGTTTATTTACCTTTTCATGATGACAAATTACATAACCCAAAGACTCTATACCAAGGCTAGACATAACTAAACTTATTTAAAACAAAACCTAAGTTTATGACCACATCCTAAAGACTCAAAACCTATGACCTATAAGCCTTAGGACTCAAAAAACCAAACCAAATTGACTCTTTTTTACCCCTACAATTCTATGTGCTAACATATGGCTTTATAGTGTATGTATACCTCTCTATGAGGCTCCAATAACATGTAGTTCCAATGCCTTATCCATTGGGAAAGGATTCATTATTGATCTACTGCAAACCAATAAATTAAAAGAAACAAAAATGTTTGTATGATGAGATTATTTACCTACTTCTAACCTGATCTTTGAGATGCTTGATTAGGTGACATAAAAAATCCAATGAATCCATGAAAGGACCTTGTCTACTGATTGAATTCCTTGCATAACCATGCTTACTGGAAATTCAAACTAAAAATTAAATCCAATCTAAAAACTCATCCACTTTGAAGAATCAATTCCACTAATTGATTGTAGGTAACTCATAAAAGTCTCTTTCTCTGATGTTTCTAGTAGAAATGAAAATGGATCTTGAAGCATATGTGTGAATATCACTTGTTGATCAATAAAAAGGAAATGACAACATGTGTCTATAGTTCCTTCCTGTTCACAAGTATATAGTAATGTACAAGCTTCTTTATTCACTATATCATTTTCTTCAAATGTTGATTTTTCTTGTTCTAAGTTTTCAAATGCAAGATCATTCTCAGAATAAAAGGAAACAATCTTATTATTTTCCTTATCATGCATTTCAACCTCACTAAAATTATCCATATATAGAACCATAGGATCACTATGAACATGGAAAGGTTGTTGTTGACTTATAATGTTATCCTTATCTTCTAAAAAACTTGTGTGATTTTGCAACTCAACTCTTCCTGCTCTATAAGCAACTTCAAATTTTTCTTTCAAAATATTAAATGAAGAAAAGAATAAGGGAAATGACTTACCTCCAACTAAGTCACAATTTTCCCTATGATAGAGGTCATAACTGTCATAAATGGGTTGATTGTTTTCATAATATTGTTGAGAAGAATCATTTTTTGGATGAAAGTATATTTCTGATATTTTTTTGAAATCATCCTCATCATATTGATCCAAGATATTTTCGCCAGGTGACTTATTAAAGAATTGTATTAAATCATCATAAACAAAAGTACACCATAAATAAGGAAAAGATCAAAAGGAAAGAGACATAATCATGCAATATGAACACAAATAACTTGATAACGAAGTTCATCCCTTGTGGACTACGTCTCCGAGTCCTATTCTCAAATGGGTAGGTATTTTTATTAACTCCACAAAAGAATTGGGAAAAATACATAAGTATACCTCATTCTGGAGTTAAGCTACAAAATCTTTGCTCAGATCAGAAAAATAACATCACCACTACGTTCATGGAGTCATTTTACCTAAAAATGATTGTCACCATGCCTCAATCTAAGTCAGACACTTTTTGGCCCAAGAGGCACCCTTGCCTTAGTTTGTGTACCACTACTCCTGCAATAAATGACTGGACAGATCTCGAACTGCATGCCAAAATATCAAAAATCGCACCCAAGTCCGTACAGATCTGTATGGGCTCTTTTGGTCTCACCTCTCATACTTTTGTGTTCCCAATGCATTGATCGAGGGCCCTTCTTATACAAGTTTTCGACGGTTATGGAATAAAGGAATTGGTTGGTGCACTGGTGGGCGAAACTAAATTTAGACGCTTAATTAGCAGAGGTCCCAGGGTCAAATCCCATGGATTCCGCTCCATTTGGCGGAGTGTTTGGCAGTTTCTGGCTAAATATGGAGGATGTTTTGGCGTGCTTCACTAAATGTGGCGGAGAATCGGGTGAATGGTTTGGCGGTGGTTAAGTTTGGTGATTGGCGAATATGCTGCCAGTTATGGTGGAAATGCCGCCATATTTGGTGGTCAGTTTATATATATATATATATATATATTTTAACTTTTTGGTCACAAGGCTTCCTTGTGCATTTCAGGGGTGCCACATGGAGCCTTCCTATTGGTCCACATGGCATCCACTAATTTGTCCACCTGTGTATGATGAAATCACCTCGATACACGTGGTGCATTCTAGGTGGTGCCACATGGCATCATCTGGGGGAGCCACATGGCACTTTTTTACTCATCCACATGGCACCCTAAAAAGTCCAAATTCGGGTGACAAGTGGCAGCCTTTGGTGCTTCCATGTGGCATGATGAAATCATCATGACACATGTCACCCTATATGCTTACCATGTAGGCAGTACGAATGCTGACATCATCTGTGTTGACGTCATCAGTACGGATGCTGACTCATCCCTACTGACTAGGATAGGTTGACCAAAACATTGACCGCTTATATCTTTCGTTCCATAACTATGTTTGACGATCCATTTGTGTCGTTAGAAAGCTTGTGATGCTCTCTTCATGATAATGCCATTTTCATTGAGTTTTGGAAACTTTGAATTTTTTCCCTTTTGTTGTCTATTGAAGCCATTTCGAGCTTTCTAAGTTTCTTTTCTGCACTCCGAGTTGTTATTATCCTTCTCTGGATCCTTTTTGTATCACGCCTTCCCACTGAGAGATTTTTGGACCAAAAAAAGATTTCATTAATCAACTGGTAAGTGAGGGAAGAGTTCCCTCACCTTATCCTTCTCAATCCACTTTTCCTTGCTTGGATGCATTCCCTTTAAGCCTACTCAAAGATAATCAACACCACCCCTGCATGAATTCCTCGTCCTTCTGTCCGGGATGATATATTCCTCTCACTCATCCAAGTACCTAGGTGAAAATGCATCAACTGATGGAATTGAAACTTCCTCATCTTGATCCATGATCATGGGAGGCTCAAAAAGTTTTAAGTTCTCTACGTTCACAACGGAGTAAATCTGCATATAAGGTGGAAGATCTAAACAAAAATCATTAGTGCTTCTTTTCTCTAAAATAGTGAAGGGTCCATATCGGATGGGATTTAGTTTCTTGCCTTCACCCTTCAATCATTCCTTGATGATTTGAAGCCATACCCAGTCTCTAAGATGGAACTGATGATCAACCCTGTGCTTGTCATGCCGATATTTATACTATGCTTGACTCTTCTCCAACTGTTCCTTGACTGCCTGGTGTATCTGCTGGATCCTCTTGATGAACTTGTGGGCTTTGTCCTCTGTTCATTCTTCATTCACATTGACATATTTCCCATACATCAAGTCCAAAGGAACCTTTGGTAGGTATCCAAAACATGTCTCAAAAGGTGAACTCTGAGTGGATGAATATAAAGCTCAGTTATAAGCATGATGTACATAGGGTATTTGTTCATCCCATAACTTAGGATGCTTGTTGTAGTAGCCTCGAAGTAAAAGTACACTTGTTCCATTTACCACCTCTGTCTATTCGTTGGTATGTGGATGAAAAGCATTACTCCTCTTCAATTTGGTGTCCATCAAACTCCACAAGCTATTCAAAAAATCCCCAAGGAATTGAGTATCTCGATCCGAGACAATGGACGTGGGTAATCCAAAGTGAACCCAAATATGCTAAAAGAAAATATTATCATTCTTCTCAGTAATGATATTCTTTTTACATGGCATCAAGATACACATCTTGTTGAACCTATCCACTATGACATACAAATAATCATGACCCCCTTTGGTCATTGGTAAACTCACTACAAAATCCATGGATACACTTTCCCATGGATGGGATGGAATAGGAAGTGGTGAGTATAGCCCCAATTTTCTATTAGTGGGCTTACAAGTAGAACAAATCACACACCCCTTTACATATTTAGTTACCATTTCTTTCATTTGAGTCCAGTAAAAAAACCTTTGCAAATGAGCCATAGTTTTTCCTACCCCAAAATGCCCCGATACAAGAGAAGTATGAGCTTCTCATAATACATGGACTCGTTCACTTGTAGGAATACATAGCTTCCCAAGATGATAGAGTAATTTTCCCTACAGACAATAGTTCTCGACCTGTGCACTATGGGTTGGCTTCTCATATACTTCTTTAAAATATTCATCGATGGCATATTGTTCTACATAGCTATCATGAGATAGAGAATTACTCTTCAAAATAATAGAAGCAGCAATAGGAGGTATAGAAAGCATATCGGCTACCTTGTTACTTGTACCTTTATTGTACCTAATTACCAAATGAAATTTTTGTAGAAAAACCATCCATTTGTAGTGTCGAGATTATTGCAGTTTGGTCCATTCTTGAAGATATTGTAAGGGATGGTGATCTGTATGTATGATAGTTTCCTTAGTAGTGCTTCCATTTCTTTACATATTGGTTAAAAGTATCAGAGTGGTAATAAATAGGCTTACGATATTGCATCAATACTTCACCTATGGTTTACCTGCTGGCATCTATCTCAATCTCAAATGGTTGTTGAATATTCGACAGTGCTAATACTGGTGTGGTACTGATCTTCTCCTTCAAAATGTTGAAATCTCTTTGTTTCTTTCCTTCCCATTGAAAAGTGTTCTTCACACTGGTTAAGTCATGCAGAGGAGTTGTTATAAAGGAGAAGTTGGGAATGAATCTCTTCCAATACTGGACTACACCCAAGAAACTCCAGAATTCAGTGACACTTTTTGGCTCAGGCCAATTTACAATTACTGCGATTTTGGAAGGATCAATATTCAATTGTCCTCCTCCCACGATATGACCTAAGTACACAAGTGCAGTCTTTCCAAATTCACATTTCAACATTTTCACATACAACTTTTCCCTTTGCAAAGTATCCAGTACTTTCTTTACATGCCTTACATATTAATCCCAAGTCCCGCTAAAAACAAGAATGCCGTCTAAATACACAATCACAAAGTCATCCAAGAAAGGCCTGAATAAATCATTCATCACACGCATGAAATTTATCGGAGCATTGAAAATCCAAAGCGACATAACTAACCACAAAAACAATCTATGTTTGGTTTTAAAGGAAGTCTTCCATGCATCCTATTATGCAACCCTAATTTGATGATATCCACTGCACAAATCCAACTTAGTGAAATAAACAACATTCTTCAAATAATCAAGTAAATCATCTATGCGAGGAAGAGGGTATTGATTTTTCACCGTGATTTTATTTAAAGCCCGGTAATCGACAAACATTCACCATGTGCCATCTTTCGTTGGAACCATCATGATCGGAGAACCACAAGGAGATGAACTGGGACCGATGATCCCTTGATCCAATAATCCCTGTACATGCTTCTTGATCTCTGTCATGTCCAAAACTGACATCCTGTACATGCCCACATTAGGAAGAGGAGAATCCTATTGAAGATGTATCTCATTTTGGATTTCCCTCTTAGGAGGTAATCCATTTGGTTCCAGAAAAATATCATCACACTTAAAAACAATATCAATTAATTCCTTTTTATGAGATGGATCACACCCTTGGAAAGCATCAGATGTCCCGACATCTTTCTCTTTGACGAACATGAGTACATATCTCTTATTATTGATTACGAGTCTTTTCATTTTCCCTACACTAACAATTTTCTTATTTACCCTCATGCTGGGATCTCTAACAACATATTCCACTCCCCCTTTAGTAAGGTGGTATTTTTTCTCATCATGAAAGAAGACTTCTTTTCTATCATAAATATTGTTGGAGTTACTTCACACACACCTAGGATTTATTTTTAATAAGGTTTTTATTTGTTTATTAGTCATAATTAGTCATTATCTAGTCTCCTATATTTTAGGAGAGAATATTCCACCTAGAGAATATTCTCTTTCAGTTCACACTTTAGTTTGACTAGTTGAGTTGAGTTTAGATGTTGCATTGGGATCATCACCATGCAACATTGGGATCATCACAATGATAATTCGACCTTGCCTTGGTATTATCACCAAAGTGGTGCATTAGCCTTGATTCCTTGAGTTAACTCCTCACTACTTTCTGTTTAGTCAGTTAACTGCAGACTAGTTGACTAGTTAACTCAACTAGGTGGCAGTTCACTCCTGTAACTTCCTGAGAGACTAGAATAGGTGGCAGTTCATTCTTGTAACTGCTGGTGCATGTCCAAATCACTCTAGATCACCACTATGGTGACTTGGTTCACCTCAAATCAAACTCATTGAGTTATACAGAGTATATCATGTGTAGATTATTCATTATTCACAACGGTTAATGAGAATTCTTTCCATTCTTTCTTTCCTTCTTCTTCTTTTTCTAATTCTCTCTAAAAATGTGTGTATCATTGTTTATATAGATATATTCTATGCAGGTCAACACATTTACATGGTATCAGAGCCAACAGACTGCTAAGAAAAAGCTACATGAAAATTTTTTGCAGGTACAAAAGATCGAAGACGACGAAAAGATAAAATTCCAAAAAGAATTCATTTTTACACCTTACAACTATTTTTCATGGAAGGAGAAAATAGCCATACATCTCTGATCTAGAGGTTTGTATAGGTTAACCATGAATACAGATACAGAACTGACATCAGCCATAGAAAAATCCAAGTACTTAAATCGCATGGATGAGGCACTCGGAACAATTCGCATTCTTATTTCTCCCGATCTCCTTTTTCATATATCTTCCTGTAAGACTCCCAATGAAGCCTGGACCATATTGGAAGGGGTCTTTGGAAAATAGGATGAGATGAGGGGACACATGCTAGATGTGGAGCTTCTCACATTAGATCCAAAAAGCTTCGAGAATATCCAAGATTTCTTTACAAAATTCAAGGATTTACTGTCGCAACTCAAAGCTTGCGGGGTTGATAAATTGAAGGAGGAGAAACAAATGGTTCTCACCATTCTCTCGAATATTGGACCTGAATTATTTGTATTCATATACACATTCCATACTATCAGATTCGCTTGTGGATCCACCTGGAAGATGCCTTCTCTTGAGGAATTTATCGAATCCCTGACACAAGAGCAAACCGAGCTCATCAACATGGGCACAATCAAAGGCCCAAGGGCACATGCACTCACTGTGCATGATGGAAGCCACAAATATCATAAATCTAAAGATAAATATAAGTGGAAATCTCATGCACATATGAAGAAGGAAGGGTACAAAAAACCCTTCACTGATGCCTCCAGATCCAAAGGAGAAAAGGGAAGAAAAGGAGAGAAATGCACATACTGTCACAAAGGATTCCATTCAAAATATGGATGCATTCAAAAACAAATAGATGTGATGTCTCAGATACTTCATAAAAACAACCTTGGAGATCGCATCCCCGAGGATGCAAAGAATAAGAAGCCAGAAGATCTAAATTCCAAGAAAGGCAATTCTAGCCATGCCTTGATTGCAATCAACTCCTCTCCCGATGCTTGGATCGTAGATTCAGGAGCATCACATCACATGGATGCCTCAGAAGTAGTCTATTCTTCTTTGGATGCATGCAAAGGTCCTCCTATTATGATGGAGGACAACTCTTCTATAGAAGTCATTGATAAAGGAAGGATTGAATTCACGAACGGAAGCTTCGAGAATGTGTTGCATGTTCCCAAGCCTTCTGTCAACCTTCTCTCTGTGTATCAAATGACGAATTCCAGCATCGGAAAGAAATTCATATTCACACCAAATTCCTTGGACATCTATGACATGCAAACCAAATCCAAGGTTGCTACAGGTGAGGTAAATCATCATTCTAGATTGTATACATTTTCTGAATTCATTGAACCTGATTCTTCTTTACTGCTTACTCATGCTGATGAAAGTAGTAGGATATGACATGAAAGGTTTAGACATTTGAATTTTAGATACATGCAACATATTAGCAAGAACATATTAGTTGATGTTCTACCAGACATCCATTTCTCCAAGGGAGTATGTGAGGGATGTGTTCTCGGAAAACACCCTCAAGAGAAATTCGACAAAGGAAAGTCTCAACGAGCTTCTGCACCTTTAGATATGATCCACAGTGACCTCATGGGTCCTTTTCCACATCCATCGATCAACAAAGTGAGGTTTTTTTCTCATTTTTGTTGATGATCTCTCACGTTTTACTTGGATCTACTTTCTCAGGAAAAAATCCAAGGTCTTTCAACACCTCAAAGATTTCAAAGCTTTGGTTGAGACACAGTTCGGAAAGAAGATCAAAGTCCTCTGAACTAATAATGGGGGAGAGTATGTGAATCATGAGATTCATAATCTTTTCCATGAGGTATGGATTCAGTTGCAACATACAGTTCCCTACACTCTGCAACAAAATGGAGTTGTTGAGTGGAAAAACAGGTCTCTAAAGGAGATGGCATCTTGCATGTTGCATGCAAAGCCACTACCACAGATACTATGGGCCGAAGAACTTAACTATGCAACATACATCTAAAATAGATCTCCTCATAGATATGTCAAGGATAAGACCCCCTACGAGGCTTGGAGAGACCTCAAAATGGAAGTGGCCCACTTTCACATTTTTGGTTCATGTGCATGGGCCCAGATTCCATCTGAAAAGAGGAAGGAACTTGATCCACAGACCACTGAGTGAATTTTTGTTGGATACCCCAATGGTGTGAAGGGATATCAGCTTATTGATCTTTCCTCAGAACAACTCATCATTGAGCATAATGTCCAATTCGAGGAAAGTGTCTCGCACGTACCTCAGCAGTCGCATGCACACACCTTCACTCTTCCACCTATCCGAGATGATGAGTATGCACTTGCTAACTCTTCTTCAGACAAGAGTTATGATTCAGAGGAATCAGATGATTCAGATTCAGAGTCAGTATAGTCAGATGCAGAGTCAGAGCATCTAGATATAGTTGCAGAGCTAGAGCAGAGGCCCAAGTGGGCACAGACTACTCTTCAGGATGTAGGGGATCTCATTGGTGATCCAACTGATACTAGGAGGACTCGATCTGATTTCGAGGAGCCTCCTATTGCACTCACTACCACTGAACCATTTCCTTATAGGAATCTTTTCTTGGTTCATTCTTCATATCCACAGTCTTATGGTGAGGCTGCTGGAAATCCATTTTGGGAATCCGCCATGCAGGAGGAGTACAACTCCCTCCTTGAGAACCAGACTTGGGATCTGGTTCCCCTTCCTTCTGGGAGGCAAATTGTCAGATGAAGATGGGTCTACAGGACCAAAAGCATAGCAGATGGATAGATCAATAGATACAAAGCGAGGCTTGTTGCCAAAGTCTTTCAACAAGTTCATGGTATTGATTATGATGAGACCTTCGCTCCAGTAGAGAAGATGGATTCCATTCAATTGGCCCTTGCCATTGCGGTAGCCAAGGGATGGGAAGTCCATCAGATGGACATGAAGAATTCATTTCTTCACAGTGATATCTCTGAGGAGATATACATGGAGTAGCCCCAAGGATTTATGCAGGAATCATCTTTGGCCTGTCGACTGAAGAAGTCACTTTATGGCCTCAGGAAGGCTCTAAGGGCATGGAATGCCAAGATGGACTCCTAATTATTGTCATAGAACTTTGTACATTGTAAATCAGACCTGAATGTATACATGCTCAGGATGGTTGATTCACTTCTACTTTTAGTTCTGTGTGTCGATGATTTGTTGATCACCAGTTGCCTGACTTCAACGATAGATACAGTCAAGAGGATTCTTCATGACAGGTTTTTGATGACGGACATGAGTCCGCTACACTTCTTCCTTGGACTTGAGATCAGTCAGGATGCATCAGGCATCAAACTGTCTCAAGCCAAGTATGCATGAGATCTCCTTGAGAGATTTCACATGACAGACTGTAAGTCTGCTCCGACTCCTTTCCTATCAGGAGTCAAACTTGAGGATGGCGGGGAGACTCCACTGGTTGATAGTACACTGTACAGATAGCTAGTGGGGAGCTTGTTGTATCTCACACACTCTAGACTAGACCTCTCATATGCAGTTGCCGCAGTTTCTAGGTTCATGCAGGAGCCACATGAGATACATTGGAAAGATGCAAAGCGTATCCTTCGATACATACAAGGCACCATCACCTTTGGGATTCATTATGAATAATACTCTACATTATATCTCATTAGGTTTACTGATTCCGATTGGGTTGGCGATAACATTGATCGCAAGTCCACATATGGTTACTCACTCAGTCTTGGTTCTGGGCCTATCTGTTGGTCGAGCAAGAAGAAAGCTTTCATTGCTCTATCTTCAACTGAGGCAGAGTACAAAGGGGTAGTTAACATAACCATTCAGGCTATGTGGCTACAACATTTTCTCACTAAGTTGGGCATTCAGTTTCGTCGGCTGATCGTCATCTGGTGTGACAACCAAAGCACTCTGAAGTTCTGCAGAGATCCAGTTCAGAGGCAGCGAATGAAGCACATCGAGATCCACATGCACTACATATGGGACTTAGTACACGAGGGTATCATCAACTTACAGTTATGTCCTTCAGCAGAACAAACAACCGACATTTTCACCAAGACCTTCACTGAGAAGAAATTCCATTCTCTGCGAGGTATTCTTGGAGTGAAGGACACAATTGCCTAGCAACTGTAGTTCTTCTTTTTACATACATTGCACCTTGAGGGGGGGTTTTCCCATGAGGTTTTCCCTCTTTCCTCACTTTATTTTTAGTGCATCTTTTGTACTTGGGTACCTAACATAGCCTCGTTGCCAGGACCCAATCTTTATTTTCACCATAGTGATGTTCAGCGGGGGTGTTGGAGTTACTTCACACATACCTAGGATTTATTTTTCCTAAGGTTTTTATTTTTTTATTAGTCATAATTAGTCATTATCCAGTCTCCTATATTTTAGGAGAGAATAATCCACCTGGAGAATATTCTCTTTCAGTTCACACTTCAGTTTAACTAGTTGAGTTGAGTTTAGATGTTGCATCAGGATCATCACCATGCAACATTGGGATCATCACCATGATAATTAGACCTTGACTTAGTATCATCACCAAAGTGGTGCATTAGCCTTGATTCCTTGAGTTAAATCCTCACTACGTTCTGTTCAGTCAGTTAACTGAAGACTAGTTGACTAGTTAACTCAACTAGGTGGTAGTTCACTCCCGTAACTGCTGGTGCGTGTCCAGATCACTCTAGATCACCACTATGGCGACTTGTTTCACCTCAAGTCGAACCCATTGAGTTATACAAAGTATATCATGTGTAAATTATTCATTATTCACAACGGTTAATGATAATTCTTTCCATTCTTTCTCTCCTTCTTCTTCTTTTTCCAATTCTCTCTGCAAATGTGTGTATCATTGTTTATCTAGATCTATTCTATGCAGGTCAACACATTTACAAATATAAGGAATCCCCAGCATTATGCCACATATATCAAGTGGTACAACATCCAAATCCACTTCATCAATCAACTTTTAGGCAATAGAAAATCTGACCCTACATTGTTTGGTGACATTAAGTATTTCTTTATCACATACCCAACCAAGAGGGTAAGGATTTGGATGTGGTTTCGTTACAAGAACCATATTTTTGAGAAGTGTTTTGGATATTAAGTTTACTTGGGAATCTATATCAAATAATGTATCTATCTTAGTATGTTTAGATACAACTCGTATATGAAATAACTCATTCCTCTTTCGTTCATCAATATGAGATTCATCATTGGAACTTGAACTAGCATGAAGAGAATCTTTACCTTGTACTCCATTCATTATGATATTTCCTTCATCTCCTGATTTGGAACCAATATCTTGCTACATTGTAGCAACGGTCTTTGTCTTCCCCTTTCCACTGAACTATTTCGGTTTATTTTCTGGATGTAGTTTCCAACAATGTTCTTCATTGTGACTGCTCTTCTTGCAATGAGTGGAAGATGGTTTTCCTCCTTCTCTCGTTACTGTAGCGGTCTTCTTTTCCTTCCTTTTGAACTTCTTAAAATTATTTTGTGGGAAATTGCAAGGTTTCTTCATGGGATCTTCTTGAACATGTTTCCCCATGTTCTCAAGGTGAATGAATTGCACACAAACTTCATCAAGACTAGTGGGGTTAAAAAAGAGTAAAGTATGACAAATATAACTGTGAAGTGTGCCAATATACTTCATTAAAGTTTCATAATAATCCAAAGGAATATTCAATGTAAAATATTTCCTAAATTCTTCTTTGAAACTTTGTACATTATGACCTTTACTCTGTCTCAAAGTTTTCCATTCCATCATTGCTTTATGTAAATACCCTACTGGATAGAATTGTTTCCTTATCCTTGATTTAAATTCCAACCATGAGGAAAGAAGATTACCAAACTTACTTTTTTCCTGTAGATTTCTCTCCCACCATATAAGAGTGGTTCCCTCCAATTGAAGAGAAACCAGTTGCACTTTAACTTCCTCTTCATCAATATGTTGAACATGGCAATATACTTGAACATTTTTTCTTTTTTTTTGGGATAAACATTAGTAGGCTACAAGTGAGGTTCAGTGGATTGATTTCAAATTATAGCAGTGGTGGTAAAAGATGGTACTATGATCAGAGAAGGTGGTGAATCAATTGTATCATTTGTTGGCATGTTTGCAAACATAGGTGTGCTTGTTATGGATGGCAATATCAACAACGCAACGTCGATGGCACAAGAACAACAGTGAAGACACATAAGAGAAAGCTAGAGAAGAGATTGTTACACATCAAAATTACTCACTTTGATAGTGTCGCAAGTGTCTTCATTACAAAGGTCGCAAGTGTCACATTTTGCTCACAAGGTTGCAAGTGTCGCATGTTGCTCACAAGTGTCACAAGTGTGTCGGAGAAAGCATGCTGCCATGATGCCTATGTCATGCCTATAACGACATGATAAAGACACATGAAACACCTCAAACATATGATTTGGAAGAGGAGAAATGAGTCAGTAGGCTTGTATACCTTTTTCCATCTGAAAGCACCTCAAAAACTGATTTTTTGGAGAGGAGCGCTCCCCCTTACACTATCTCAGAGTGCCGACACTCCCCCTTACACTGTCAGGGAGCGTTATAACGCTCCCCAGGCCCTTTTAAGGGAGCGCTATAGATTTTGAGAGTGCTGGCACCCCCTAAAGCTTACTAGGGAGCACTACAACGCTCTGATGGCCCTTTTGAGGGAGCTCTACCTATTCTAGGTGGTTGTTGAGCTCTTGAGATGAAAAGGGGAAGCATATTTTCATTCTTGGAAGGTAGTTGAGCTCGAATCCCTGATCAAGCCATGATCCTAGGGCAGATCCTCAACTGAAGGAGGAAAATCCTCACCTTCCCCAAGGATATCTCAAGTGGTTGAAGCCTCTCCAAGGCTATATAAGCAAGATTTCTAATGGTGAAAAGGGATTGGAAATGGAGAATCACACCAAACTTATGATCTCATAAGTGGTGCTGGAGATGATTGGAAAGGGGGAAGAATTGAATATATGAAACTTATGATCTTGGAGGAAACTTACAGTCAGCCAAAGGAGAGTGATCAGTGAAGCTGTTGTTATCCAGGTTGTGGATCTTTCAGGCAAGGGTTAGACGAAGGGGACTTGACGAAGCTGTCGCATTCGCATCTACGA
>ML795409.1:227643-238315 GCA_009831015.1 Picea engelmannii
TCATCAACACTCCCAGTACTATTAACAGTAACTGGTTTCTTAGAGCCAACATCTGATGTTGTTGGGGCCTTGGTCCTTTTCGGGCTCTTCTTCTTCTTCTCTTTCTGTTTCTTCTTCTTCTGATCAACCTGGTTACTTGCTTTAGAGCTTTCACTAGGTGAAGAAAGAGAAATGGAAAGAGACTTGATGGGCGAAGAAGGTGAAACGTCGACATGAGGTTGATGTGTGGGTGGTGTATTTACATCCAAAGTATTAGGTGCAACTGAGACATTGGGAGGATTTTGGATCACTGGAGTGGGGAACAACCAAACTGGTAATCCAATAGTGAGTCATGGAAGACTCAGTGTGGCAACATATGGAGGACCAAAGTTTCCAAATGAAGGAAAGGTATAAGGTTCCCCAGAAGAAGGGGTTCCTCCATTGGTACTCCTAGGATTCGATGCCATTAACACTGTCTCGACCTAAGGTCCACTAAGTAAAAGAAACAACATACGCTAATAGAATCTAAGAGTCACAACCAAGCAAACAAGACCTTCTTTTGATGACCATACTATTTGGTGATGAAATCCAACGTCGCGTGATCAAGTCCAGAAGGGGCGGGGATAGGGTGGAACAGTTACAATGGTGACCTGCTTAACGGACTTACGCCTTGGTGCAAGCTTCCACGCAGTAATTGTGGATTTACCCTCCAAGGAGCCCGAGTGAGTTTGACCAATGTCTTCTCCAGGTACAGTGAGACTTCTCATCACCGTCACCTTGTGTAAGACCCTAAAGATTATGGCTATTAAGGTTACCAATTCGCAGTCAGCCCCTGGGTGGGAACAACTGACAGTATGATCGGAACGTACAGGCAGGGTATCAAGCCTGAAATCAACTAGAAGGCTTCTACGCAGTAATTGTGGATTTACCTCAAAGTGACCCCCATAATACGATCTAACCACCACAATCAGTTAAACCACGGAGGGTTAGTCCCCGTAGCTTACTCGAATGCGACCTCATGCGTAACCCCTGTGTGAGAGGGGGATCCCAGGCAGACTTATACAATAACTGGATTTAATCTCCCTAACTCAGGATGCTAGTGTTTGTTTTGGAAACTTTGGAGAGTTATGCTCACATCCTAATCCAAAGTACTACACCTATTCTACTGTTGGTGGAGGATCCTAGCAAAGAAAAAGTTCTAGATAATTTTTAATTAGCGTTGATTTTTATGGCTGTTATTTATGCAAAAAGGGGTGTATGGAAGTGAAACCAATGGAATTATGACTCAGACCCAAAGAATGTATCGAATATGATAAGTAGTCATTTCTTTTCAATGAACGTCTATCTAAGGGAGAGAGAGAGTTCCTTTCACTTAGAAAACACGGATACAGAGTGTCCTCAAACGATTCTTTTTCTCAATCAAATCCTGATGTAATGCAAAAACTTTGAAATGCCTTATAATATGCACAATCAATCATGGAGATGCTTTTTCATTGTTCGTATATGAGTTAAAGATCAATTCAACACAATGCTTGTCTTTTCTAATTGTCTTTGTATGAATGGAAATCAAACTAGCACGAGCTAAAGTCATACAAACAATGCACCCTTTTGTTACAATCAAAATGAAAAGCGAAAGAAAAGAAACAATCAAAGAGAAAACAAAATTCACACCCAAAAGAAAAAGTTGAAGAACAAATGATCTTGACTGAAATCAAGGTAAAGAGGTCTGTAGGTCTTTGATGACCTTCACCAGGGTTTTTACTCAACTGATGAGGAGAGAAAAACAATGCATGGGTTTCAAGCTTCACTCAACAGGAAAAACTCAATGAAAACGATGAAGAAGGCTACAAGATCCAACTAACAAGATGTTTATTCTTCAAAAGAGAGATGTCAAGGCTTAAAAAGGAAGAAATACTTACTCACAAGGTTACTCAGCAGATGAAACCTAGAGGCAAAATCCAAGAAAAATGCAATCCTGGAAGATTTTTGAGCCAAAGAGGGTTGGTGCTCTGTTGCCAAGGGAAAGGAGCGTTATAGCTCTCTGTGTAAATCTACTAGAAGCGCTGGCTCTCTGTTAACACTAGGACAGGGGCGCCAGGGTCTGAAACTCCAAAAATTGTTGAGAAAATCAAAAAATTGCAATCCAATTCCGACAATTATGCTGAGTGTGATGGGGTAGGGATCCAATCAAATCATGAAGCCAATTAAAAGGAGTGAACTAGGTATGAAAAAATCAAGGGATAGAACTAGGTCAATGAGGAGAAAAATCCAAACAAGAGGTTTTGATTTGAGGCTAGCTCCCCAGTGGAGTCGCCAGTTTCTGTTGTAGGAAAATCTCCCTGCGGACAGGTAGATCGCCTCTAGAGCTTGACCTTAACTCTAGACAGAAAAATTCTTAACGTGGACACTGACTTCCTTTCAAGTCTATCTAAACTAATACACGAGAAGGAAGGATAATAGAAGTACCTCTTTATTGATGTTTGTCCCTGCACGCTCCGAGTTGCGCTCCAATAATTTGATCCTCGTTGAGTTCTACAGAAAAAAAAGATATGAATACTTCCTAATCTATTGATATTAGCTTGAAAACAGATCTATCAATAAATTATAAGTTCATGTAACATCAGACACAAACTAGAAATAAACAGGCCAAGCGTGTCATATTAATGAGAATAAGGACAACAGTACTTACAATCGTATATGTGAATGCGACAGCTTCGTCAAGTCCCCTTCATCTAACCCTTGCCTAAAAGATCCACAACCTGGATAACAACAGCTTCACTGATCACTCTCCTTTGGCTGACTTTAAGTTTCCTCCAAGATCATAAGTTTCATATATTCAATTCTTCCCCCTTTCCAATCAGCTCCAGCACCACTTATGAGATCATAAGTTTGGTGTGATTCTCCATTTCCAATCCCTTTTCACCATTATAAAGCTTGCTTATATAGCCTTGGAGAGGCTTCAACCACTTGAGATATCCTTGGGGAAGGTGAGGATTTTCCTCCTTCAGTTGAGGATCTTCCCTAGGATCATGGCTTGATCAGGGATTCGAGCTCAACTACCTTCCAAGAATGAAAAGATGCTTCCCCTATTCATCTCAACAGCTCAACAACCGCCCAGAATAGGTAGCGCTCCCTCAAAAGGGCCATCAGAGCGTTGTATCGCTCCCTAGTATGCTTTAGGGGGCGCCAGCGCTCTCAAAATCTATATCGCTCCCTTAAAAGGGCCAGGGGAGCGTTATAATGCTCCCTGACAGTGTAAGGGGGAGCGCTCCTCTCCAAAAACTCAGTTTTTGAGGTGCTTTCAGATGGGAAAAGGTATACAAGCCTACTGACTCATTTCTCCTCTTCCAAATCAGATGTTTGAGGTGTTTCATGTGTCTTTCTCATGTTGTTATAGGCATGACATAGGCATCATGGCAACATGCTTTCTCCAACACACTTGCGACACTTGCGACCTTGTGAGCAAAATGAGACACTTGCGACCTTTGTAATGAAGACACTTGCGACACTATCAAAGTGAGTAATTTTGATGTGTAACAGAGATCAAATCTCAGAAGAGATAGCGCCTTGCACTTTCCAGAAGTGCAGCCGAGGACCAAGAGAAGGACTCAAAGGATGAGCAAAGGTCACAAAAACTTTGACAATTAGAAATTATTCCAAGTCGAAAGGATGCATAAGCTGAGGAGGAAGAGAAACAAGGATCGTTGGATCACCCATCCCTAATTCTCGATGGTCATCAGATCAGAGTCTAGACAAGAAAAGCATGCAGAGAAGGAGAACATATCTCAAGCATCAGATCTGAGTGCGAGGACCAACAGTCCTTGGATCCAGAATAACATGCACGACCGTTAAGTGAAAGGTGAAGCGGGCTTACAAAGTCCTGAAAGAAGGGGGACCATCCATTGTCAAAGAGGATATGTGGAAGCATATGAGTAGTTTCACAGAATCACGAATCGGGAGAACTGTGTCGAGCAGTCCGGAGATATCGCGAAACACAAAATCCCGGGGACCATTCGATCTAGAGGACACATGGTGAGATATCAACATTTCACTCACTGGAAAGTCAAAGGAAGGAAGTGCTCTAACCTTCCAACTCGTGAAACATGAAATCATGATATGATCTAAGCCATTGGATCAAGGAGTAATATGGGCCGTCAAATCCAGGAGGTGAATGTGGCAGACCACGTCAACAAGGACATGTGGCACAATCAGACAGGGACAAGTGTCAATATGATTCGACATTTCAAGTACGTGAATATTACAAATCTGAGTGACACATGGTAGCCACTCAGCTCATGACACATCATCAAGTGACGCAAGAGTTACGTCACTCCGAGAGTTTTTCTTCGAGATTTTTACCATCAACACTCCCCCAAAGTCCCGAAGGTTGAATTCCCAGAGCAGAGGATAGTCGTCGGATCACTGAGAAATATCAACCCTTGATCTGATATGAATCTATTTCAGAGTTTCACGTACCAGGAGTTTTGGATACAACTTGTTGCAGAATTTGCAGAATCTTCGAAATGCGAAGTCATAAAAAAGTTATGGGTCGTCGGATCACAAAAGGTTCTAAACAATTGAATTGTCACAACAAATAACAAAGTATTGAGTCTTGAAGGTAATATCTGGACCGTTGGATCACCGAGGATCGTAGACCATTGATCAGGCATGACAAAGGCCTGCCAAGTCGAGAAATCGCAAAGCACCCTCATGCTTGGCCCCTGGTCACAGCTAGTGGTCACATCAGCGGGAGAGAAGTAAAGGAGCTAGTGAAGCTAGGCCCCATTTCAGAGTTTTGCATATCAGGAATTCTAGAGGAAGGAGTTTCAAAAAGTCATGAAACGCAAAGTCACGAAATTGATCTGAGTCATTGATTGCAAGGGAATCAAGGACTGTAGATCTAGTCCTGAGGAATTCGTCGATTCCAGGATCATGAATTCGTTGATTCCATGATCGGGAATTCGGAGAAGATAGGTGAGTGAATTCACGATGTTTGCAATGTCCCGAAGTGCAAAATTGCAAAGCGAATGTTGGCATAGCTGGTGGTCACTATCAGTGGTCACATGAGGGGAAAGATCTAGCATAGCTAGGCTCTATTCCTTGATCGAGTGTTGGAAGAGTCAGAGTTACTCACAACAAAATCGAGAAACGCGAAATTGCAAAGTGACCTTTTGAATAAGCACTTGGTCACCGTTGATGGTCATGTGAAAGGAAGGGGCTTAGCCAGAAGAGCTAGCGCCCACTGTGTAGATTTCTCAGAAAGGGAAAAGGCGCCAAACACATGAACGCGCAAAGGTTCTCTCAGTAACTGCCAGAATGAAGTGATTGCATCTGCCAGAGGATTTGAGGAACTGTAGGGTGACTTCCAAAGGAGACGAAGAGTCTTGAGGTAACGCCATGTGATGATGAAGAGATTCGGTAATGACAGAGAAGACAAAGAGTCCCGACTACCAAAGAGGCTAAGGAATATCAACATAACGACCATTGAAGATGAACTCACAGGAAATAGAACTTCCAAAGAAGATACAAAGTTTCCATGATGATCATGAGATGACTCGGTGTGAAAAATTGATGAGGAATAGAAAAGGCAAGGGAATCTGCTATGGAGCTATGCAAGAGAAAGGAGGAGTTACAATGAACAAACTGTGGGGTAGAACAGTGTCACTAAAAAGAGCATGTAGAGACATTTCACATGGAGCATGCAAAAGGTGCACAGAGAGGATAAAAATGTAGACCAAAGAAGAGATTTGTGCCACTGTTGAGTGTGATTCATGCAAGTAAAAGCAGGCTGTGTGTAGCAGCTAAAATGCACAGAAGGGGGATAATGCATGGTATGGATATGGCGCAAATATCATAAAATGAAAAAGAATGGAAAGCACAATAGATGCAAGTAGGAAGACACTAATGCAGACGTAGTAGAGTAGTGTAGCAGAACAATGATGTGACTGGTAAGCCATTGATAAATCTTGTATCACTGTAATAACTTTATGAGAAGCAAATATTTATAAGTAGGGTGGTAGGGAGGTTCTAGTGAGGACTTTTGTCCTTAGAGTTTCAAGTGGGTGCTTGAACACAGGGAGTTGTAGCTTCCATCTAGTTGCAGCAAAAACAACTATGGTGGCAGGGTGGTGCAAGGGAGAACTATTGTTCTTTGTTATATAGGTTGGTGCCTGTGTGACTGTAAGTTGGTGCTTCCATCCAGTTGGTGTTGGAACACTCAGGGAGTTGGTGCTTCCTTCTAGTGGGTGCTAGAGAAACCAAAGAGTTGGTGCTCTCAGCAAGTTGCAGCTTGCAAGACAGAGATGGTAGCCTTATAATGAGTTGGAGCTCATAAGTATGATAATGTACAAAATGTAAAGATTACTTATCATATCAAGAATAAGAGGTTTTTACCCTTTATGGGCCTGCTCAGGAAATATTTGTATATGTATATTTCATGTGTGTGATTGATGTTTAACATTATATTTCTCATTTCCCAACATCATGGTGATTGTCATTATGTGTTCAGTAAAGTTTTTAAAATGGGAAAAATTGTTTAAGAACAGTAACAATTTATTCACCCCCCCTCTCAATTGTCCAACAATTGGTATCAGAGCCAAGTTCCTTTTATCTATAGGTAGATCAAAAAGATTAAACATGCCAATCCATGAAGGAACTTCAACCAATAAGGCCCCCCTATTCAATGGAAAAAACTTTGCCTTATGGAAAGTTAGGATGAGAACCTACATAATGGCCCTAGGTACAAATGTTTAAGACGTGGTAGAGACGGGTTATGTAAAGACAATTGTACTAGTTAATAAGGATGACACGATAGAATTTATCTTCAACGCTAAGTATATGAATGTTATTCTGAGTGGGCTTGCAGAAGCAGAATTTTTAAAAGTTATGCATTTAGAAACTGCCAAAGAAATGTGGGACAAAATCATTAGCAGTTATGAAGGTAATGAGAAGGTAAAGGACGCCAAGCTTTAAACCTACAGAGTACATTTTGAGCAGCTAAAGATGAAGGAGGATGAAACTATTGGAAAGTACGTTCTGAGAGTTGAAGAACTGGTAAATGCAATAAAATCACTTGGTGAAAAAATTGAGGAACCCTCTTTAGTTCAGAAGATTTTGAGATCTCTGACAAATAGGTTCAACCCGAAGGTCTCTTCTATAGAAGAAATTAATGATCTAAAAGCCTTGGATTTTGATCAACTTCTAGGAACGTTGAATTCATATGAAATGAGGATAGTTAAAGATAAACCCACCTCTAGAGAAGCATCATTTAAAGAAGATAAGAATGAGGATTTGAGCCTGATGAAATTGAAGAAAATTTTGTGAGAAGACTAAAGAAAGGATCAGGAAAGTACCAGGGAAAGTTCCCCTTCAAATTTTTAACTATGGAAGGATAGGTCACTTTGCATCTATGTGTCCACACAAGAATAAGGACCAGAACTCTGAAGGTGAAAAGAAGTACAAATTCAAGAGATTTGGTAAAAAGAAAATCTTATGTGTAAACAATGATGACTCTTCAGGAGAAATAGATAGTGACTCTTCTTGTGAAGATAAGATTAATAACTTTATTCTAATGGCCAAAGAAGATTATGATAATAAAAGCACAAGAAGTGATGTTGATGATGAATAAGTTGTGGTTGACTTTGAAGGAGAATTGATCAATGCTCTAGAAGAAATTGCTAGACATGGACTCAAGAAGAAGAAGCAAAAACAATTGTTGATACAGTTCGAGAAAGACAATAAAAAACCTGATGAAGACTTTGCCCTGCTAAAAGTAGAATTAGAAGAGGCAAAGAAAACATAAGACATTCTGAAACAATAGTTATCATAAAAGAAGGCAATATGTGAAGCCTTGAAAGAAGAGGTAGTAAAAATCAAAAAAGAAATGGAGAAGTTTAAAGCATTATATCTCCAAAATCTTCCAAGCATTAAAGCCTCAGAAGAATTAGCCACCATTCTGAATCAGCAAAGGAATCCAAATTTGAAAACTGGTTTGGGTTATGAAGAAGGATCAAATAATGGTCAGCCAATCAACAAAGAATCCATTAAGTTTGTCAAATCTACATGCATTGACAACAATAAATATGGAGAAACAAAGGAAGATAATTATCCACCAAGAAAGATCGAAGGAAGAAGCACCCGAACTGAAACTGTAGAACTAAGAAATAATATACCCTCTGCTCAAAGAAATCATCAGCATGGAAGAAATCAACATGCTCAAAGAAGACAACGATTTTCTAGGTACAAAGGATTTTTCTATGGATATTGTTTTTACTATTCTAACTTTGGTCACAAAGTTGTAAACTGCTCCCTAAAATTTAGATATGATAAATCAAGACACTCTAGGAATAGATATTTGTCGCAAAAAAGAATGAAACATCCAATTAACAAACAACCACATACTACAAATCATGTGATGATTGGGAAAAGGACACAGGTTAAGCATAAAAATCGTTATGATCCTTTATTCAATGAACCAGAATGTTACACCTACCATAATTATGGACATAAAGCTGCAGACTGTCGCTTAAGGAACTATGAACCAAATTTGAATCCTTTTGCTGAAAAATGTCAAGGTTTGGAAGAAGAAAGAAAATGACAAGTGTGGACTAGTTTTTTCATCTCAAAGACAAA
Organism: Picea engelmannii; assembly: GCA_009831015.1. Classification (NCBI taxonomy): domain Eukaryota; kingdom Viridiplantae; phylum Streptophyta; class Pinopsida; order Pinales; family Pinaceae; genus Picea; species Picea engelmannii. The sequence continues at coordinate 236,254 of ML795409.1, forward strand.
AGAACCCATGATATATTGATAGTGGTTGATCCAAACATATGACGGGAGACAAAGGTAATTTTCTATCTCTAAGTGAAATAAAATTAGGAAATGTAACCTTTGGAAATGATGCTCCAGGTAAACTAAAGGGTAAAGGGATGGTGAGTTTAAGTAATGGAAAAGGAAAATCCCAAGATGTTTTGCTTGTAGATTAGGAGGGAGCTAATCATGTGATCGATTGAAGATGATGAAAATATATATCCATGGTAGCATCCATAGAAAGACAGTATGTATTCAGCTCAACTGCAGAAGAATACCTTTCAAAGAGAAGCCTTAAAGTATTCTTGTTGACCATCCAGATCTGTGAAACAATGATGAACGGAAGAAGTGGAATCTCTAGAGCATGGAATCCAGAAGAAACTCCATGAACCCAAAAGATAAAGACGAACATGAAGATTCCAGAACAACCAGTCATTACTAGACTTATATGAACTCACCAAAAGGAAATCAAGCAAAAGAATCATGATGAAGGACAATGTATGGAAGACTTATAAACGAAAGTATTGCGAGATCCAGAAACATAAGTCCTCTCAGATGGAGGGAGAAGAATACGATGATTGATTGTTCCAGTACACCAGACTTATCTCTATATAAGTCATTATATCATCCGCAAACATCCATGAGCCGGAATTCTACATCAGATGAATGCAAAGAATATTCTCCAGAAGAAATTGAGTAAAGAGCGCATGCAGAGCAGTCTCAAGACTTTGAAGCATACCAGAAAGATACTCCTGTATGAAGACAACTTGGTGGAGAACCTCCAGTGCACAGCAGAAGAGTGGTGAAGATTTCCTATAACATCAATATGACTACTCAAAAGATTAGATCTCATGATGACAGAAGAAGTACCACATGGATATGTTCCAGTTCTCCAACTATGATATACTCTATTTTTCACATCTACAAGAAGCCTTCACAATGTTCCAGACTACAGTACAAGAATTACACTACCCATGATGAAGTCCAGAAAGAAGAAAATGTTTTCTCCAATACATACCTCCACAGATGAGCAGATATGCATACATTTTGGTAAAGCCTCTATCCAAGATGAAAGGACATGCATACTCAAGCTAGAGCTCATGGAAATAACTCTATTAAACCAGAAGGGAAGACTCTCCAAGCTAGAAGAAGGTACGCAAACATTTATTTTTGTGATTGAAATAACTCTCCAGTTAGGAGGGAGCATTTATCTTAGTAATAGTCTAGATTGGATAGATGATTTCCTGTTCGAAAAGGGGATTGAGATTTCTAACGGACAGTGGCTTCCCATTGTAGTTAACATGGGAGGCAGTGTTGGGTATGTGTTATATTCTTTACATGAGACGGAGAATCTGAGCGCTTACGCCGGGTGCGCAGGGGGGTTAGAGGGGGGTGGAGCCCCCCGCGCGGGGGTTCGGGGGCAGTGCCCCCCCCCAAAAAAAATTTGGGCTGACATATTTCCGCCGGGCCGACATATTTCCGGGACGACATATTTCCAGGACAACATATTACCGGGACGACATATTTCCAGGACCACATGACATTAGGTGGTTTTTCGGCACATGGTCTTTTGCCGATGGTTTTCTATTTTCGGCTAAGGAATTAGGGTTTTGGACTAATCCAGGTCATTGGGTTAGGGTTTTGGATGCCGCTGGCTCCTATATGTATATTGTATTGTAAACAATGTAACACAATGTATGAATATAATATATGCTGGTTTTCCCGGTTTGGGTTTCCAGGTGAAAAATCTTTGTGTAATGTTTGGATTTTCCATTGTATCTTTTCTGTTCTTTTCTGAATATCAGTTTGCAGTAGAAACTGTACAAGGTTAGGATTTACATTTGGTATCAGAGATTTATTGGCTTCAGGGGGACTCCTTTGTCGTCAAGGGTTTGGATCGAGACTGTGATAAGCCTTGTTACAGTGGGAGATCTGCGGTATTGTTTTTCAGGTGAAAAGAAATGGCAAGAAATTCGAAGATGGAGATCGAGAAGTTTAATGGGAAAATATTTGAGCTGTGGAAGCTCAATATGGAAGATCTTTT
>ML795409.1:242127-272204 GCA_009831015.1 Picea engelmannii
TTATATACTGAGGGCAGACACTCTTTCAGATCTCACAGACGTGAGTGAAAGATTGGCCCAGATGTTTCAGTTTTTATCATAACATTGTTTCTATGCAGATGAAGACTACTATGGTGGCATACATTCTTTCAGATCTCACAGACATGAGTGAAAGATTGGCCCAGATGATACAGTTTTTATCATAACATTGTTTCTATGCAGGATGCTCTCAGATGCTTGTTATGAAGACTATATGACAGTAGATGAGAACTAATGTGGTGAATATGTTTCACTATTGTTGATCAAGTACTTTTGTGTTACTTGATGTGGTAGTTAACCACTGGATTGTAGTTGTGTACTACAGGAATAGACACAGGTGTGTTCTATAAATTGATATTGTACCAGTCGTCATAGGAGATTATCCAGTCGGATAATAATGACAGGTGCTCATGGTGCTACTAGTTGTATGGTCTGTTGTGCTCATAACCATTCTATTGTTGTGCTAATTTCCTTGAAGACTATCAACTGTTTACTGGAGATGATGATCATTCAGATGAATGATGAACAGAGATTTTCCAGACGGAAAACAGTTCAGAGCCTTTTACTCCACTTGTATCACTCTATGGTGAGAGTGACTTATTTAGCATCATATTACTCAGATGAAGTATGGTTACGAAAGATGATGCAGCTGATAGTAATGGTGATGCTCATGATCTAGTCATGAAATATTCTAGATGACTATATTGATGCTACCAGGTAAATGGTATGTGCTCAAGTCCATTACCTGTAAATACCTCTCTAGCTAGGAGGGAGTGTTAATATTATGGTAGCTGCGGGAGGTATTTACCTCTACATGTGAACCTGACGAGAATAGAAGACTCCAGGAAGCAAGAGAAACCCTAATGAATTGGCTAATAACCCTAGAAGCCTTGTCGACTCAAGAATATAATTTATATTAGGCTATTAGCCTCCAAGAGAAGAATTCGACCAGAATTAATAATAATATACTGAACAAACACCTACCCAGAAGGAGAAGTCGACCCTAGTAAACTGGCAGGATTACTATAAATACAGGGCGCCAGTTTCTCATTTGACATATATCAGGACTGCAGTTTTCCCAGTTGGTGCACACTGCAGGTGTAGCTGGTGTGCAGGTTTGGAGGAGGGTTGCAGGTGCAACTGTAGCAGCAACAAGTTTCAGTATTTGGCTTGGATATCTCTTGGCTAGGGTTTGGACTATCTGATCAGCTTTTTGTGATGCGCTATCCTTGGGGAGAGATGCGCTGCTCTTTGTTTGGCTATCTAGCCTAGGGTTTTCTTTTGGAGGAATTCTCAGGTCAAGGTTAAGGTGCTCGGAGGGAGACTTCGGCCTGTGGTTGGGAGACGAGGGTATCATCGTGGTAAAACGAGCACACCATCTTATATATTCTAACATGGTCACCACCAATGTTCATGTGAAAGGAAGGGGCTTAGCCAAAAGAGCTAGTCCCCACTATGTAGATTTCTTAGAAAGGGAAAAGGCACCAAATACATGAATGCATGGAGGTTCTCTCAGTAACTACCAGAAAGAAGTGATTGCATCTGCCAGAGAATTTGAGGAGTTGTAGGGTGATTGCTAGAGGAGACGAAGAGTCTCGAGGTAACGTCCTGTGATGATGAAGAGATTTGGTAATGACAGAGAAGACAAAGAGTCTCGACTTCCAAAGAGGCTAAGGAATCTCAACATAATGACCACTGATGATGAACTCACAGGCAACAAAACTTCCAGAGAAGATAAATAGTTTCCATGATGATCATGATATGAATCGACGTGAGAAAGTGATGAGGAATAGAAAAGGCAAGTTAATCTTTTGTGGAGCTATGCAAGAGAAAGGAGGAGTTACAGTGAGAAAATTATGGGGTAGAACAATGTCACTAAAAAGATAATGCAGAGACATTGCGCATGGGGCATGAAGAAGGTGCAAAGTGAGGATAAAAACACATAACAAAGAAGAGATTTGTGTCATTGTTGAGTGTGATTCATGCGAGTAAAAGAAGGCTATGTGTAGCAGCTGAAATGCATAGAAGGGGGATAGCGCATGCTATGGATATGGTGCACATATCATAAAAGGAAAAAGAAAAGAAAGTGCAATAGATGCAAGTAGGAAGACATTGATGCAGGCAAAGTAGAGCAGTGTAGTAGAACAATGATGTGACTGGTAAGCCATTGATAAATCATGTATCACTGTAATAAATTTATGAGAAAAATATATTTATAAGCAGGGTGGTAGGGAGGTGCTAGGGAGGACTGTTTTCCTCAGAGTTTCAAGTGGGTGCTTGAACATAGGGAGTTGTAGCTTCCATCGGGTTGCAGCCAGAAAAACCAGGGTGGCAGGGTGGTGCAAGGTAGAACTATTGTTCTTTGTTATACATAATGGTGCCTGTGTGACTGGAAGTTGGTGCTTCCATCTAGTTGGTGTTTGAACACTCAAGGAGTTGGTGCTTCCTTCTATTGGGCTCTAGAGAAACCAGAGAGTTGGTTCTCTCAGCAGGTTGCAACTTGCAAGACAAAGGTGGTACCCTCACAATGAGTTGGAGATCATAAGTATGATAATGTACAAAATGTAAATATTACTTATCATATCAAGAAGAAGAGGTTTTTACCCTTTATGGGTTTGCTCAGGAAATATTTGTCTCTGTATATTTCATGTGTGTGATTGATGTTTAACATTCTATTTCTTATTTCCCGACATCATGGTGATTGTCATTATGTGTTCAGTAAAGAGTTAAATATGGGAAACATTGTTTACACACAATTACAACTGATTCACCCCCCCTCTCAGTTGTCCAACATCATTCACATGGTTACATGGTTGATCACGTTCATGAAGGATTTGAATACAAAAACTATTCCCATATGTTTCATATGAAGGACTAGAGTCAACATAAAATATGTAAGAAGAATGTAGATCTTCTTATTTCAAAGAGGTATATACAGTAGTGGGTTTATGGTCATCAGAATAAACAAAGAAAATTATGATTCTCCTGGTATATGAAGGAATGGATAGGAAAGAACTGATAAAACAGAATATGAGCTCTTGAAGGAAACTAATATCTTGATACCTGAACTTCCTTTGTCTTCCTTTCCATTTTTGTTTGATATCGTTCCTTAGTGGAGTTTTGTAACTTTATTTGAATCACCAACAAGTTCTTCAAATGTGTGAATTCACCATGCTGAAAAAATTGTAGTCTGTTCTGTCACCAATGCTTGCTCACCATCAATAACTGGTAGTAATATGTGTCGTACAACCCAGGGAAGATATTCAACTTCATCCTCGACAATGGCACCAAAAATGTTATCAATAAGAGTCATAGTTATAATGTTGTAATTGTAAGCTGAGTACCCATCATAATGTTTAGATTTGGGTGAGTGATTATATTAAAAAATGGATCAAACTGATAAGGTTCAAAGCCTGATATAATGCACGAAATTCCAAAGACTATATTCCAGCTAAAAGGGATATCATAATCTCCAACCAACACATATTTGAAATATGAATAGAAGAAAATGTAGAAAAAAATCAAGATGAACAATCATTTTCACATCAGGCTTGATTGACACATTCATATGGTTGAAATTTCAATAATTAGGATCCTTCTAATCAAGAAATAAATAATTTCTGCAAGAAGAGATGCTTCACAAAATACACAGTAAATCATCCATTGCATAACTCTGCTAACAAATATATTGATAAATCCTTTATCAATCAATATTCCATTAGAGAAAGAATACTCCTATTTGAAAGGATACCATGAGAAAGTACCTTTATTATCCCACCATCCACAATTGAATACATAAAGGATACCTTTAATGAATCTCCCACTATTGGTTCACTAGGATCTCTCCCATTAATCCTTTCAAATGTCTCTCTAGATAATCCTTCTCATTCCTATATGGATCATGCTTCCCAAAATTATGATATTGATCATCTTTCTGATGATTCATATCATGTGATGGTGGATATCTTATATTTTGATATCAATAAAGACTAGGGTTTTCTTTTTAGTATTCCCCATTTAGAAATTTAATTCAATTATGACAAGATATATCCTTTAGATTATAACATAGGAGTACCACCTCTATAAAAAAAAAGAGGGGGATATTATGTATTCCTAAGGTTCCTATTTGGATATTGACCAATATAAACATCAACACCTCCCTCTAGATAGAATTGTTCCTCTACCACTCCCTTAGCTCTCTAGCTAGCATATACTCCTCTACAGGCCACTCAAATTTATCGAAGATACCTTTCTTTTTATCCTTATAGCCATAATAATTAGCGTTAGTTCCCTCATAAATTACATACCTAGAAGTCCACTTCTTTTCCTCAATTGGCTTATAAAATATCTCTTTGATACTGGGGAGTAATTTCCCAACCCCACTTCTATAATTGATTCATGGAAGATGGAGTTTTACAATCTTCCAACAACCAATTGTACAAGTGGGGTTGCAAAATTCCTCCTTGACATTAAAGCGCTATTCGAGAAGATTCCTAGGGAGAAGAAAAGAAGGACTAGGTATGATATTTAAAAGTGAATTGAAACTAGTTATTATGTCTATAGGGATGAAAAGAATGATACCTTGGAAAAAGTAGAGCATTCCACAGAGGAGGAGATGCGGGCCAAAGAACCGAGGGAATGGAAGAGGATTGAGTCTATCTAGGGGGAGGCCATGTTCATGATCAAGAGTGGGGAGTTAATTTACATTAATATGGTCCATTCAAGGAAGAGGAGGATGTGGTAGAAGAAGTGGGAGAGAAGGACAAAGGAAACCAAAATCAAAGAGAGTGAGAAATTGTTTCCCATGTGCCCCTTTCAAATGAGAAAGTGATTGAGCACATGGTTGTGGAGAACAAGAAACATGAGCTTCATAGTAATTATATGGGTGAATATCTCATGGAAGAGTAGGCTGAAGCCAAGGAAATTCTTAATATTTAGAGTTAAGGCATGCTAACAAATCTTATAGATCATCAATGTTTTTGCGAAATGTCCTTCTTAACTTCTATAAATATAAAATATGGACCTTAGGTCATTCTTGACATTGAAATAGTATTATAATTAATACATTCAATAGGGTTATTTCTTTTTTATCATGGAAAAGGGGCATCGAGAATCTATAATTGTAGATCTTGATAGTCCTAATTATGCCAAAGTAGGGTACAAGATGATGGACTTGGAAGGGAATGAAGTTGATGTTATCGATACCACTAGAAAGGGCCTTGATTACAAATAATTCATGGCTAAAAAATTCCTCCCCATATCAAAGAGCTATTCAATAAGCCCCCTCGACGCACAAAACATGAGGTGTAACTATGTGATTTACAAGAAAAATTATGCTGGCTCATATTATGGAAACAATAATGATGAATATGATATCTTGGGGAAAGTCGAGAAACCCGTGGAGGAGGAGATGCACATCCCGACACTAAGGAAGTGGTAGAGGATTGATTCTATGCACTAAATTATGAGAGACACCGAAGAGTGACCTCTATTGATTCCTGCACAAAATTAATTGTGGAGGTTTGCATATGTATTTTGTGATTTTTTTTTTTCTTATGGATTCTACTATACATATTGCACTCATCATCGTTGTTGTATCTGATTCAAATAAAATTGATTTTAGGAACATATGTACATAGATAAAATAAAAATTAAATTATAAAATACAAACATAGATAACTAATTTGTCTTTATCAAAAAGTAAAATTAATTTATGTTTGCAAAGAAGAAGTGAAAAACTAGCCCATGTTATTACAAAATATAATAAGTATTGTTGTTAGTGACATATTTTTATACATAAGGCATCAAACAATGGTGTATTAAATTTAACGCACTAGTGTGTCATTGTTAGTAGATAATTGATATCTATAGTGGTGCATTGTGGTATATAGTGCACCAATTATGAGTTTTCCTAAAAAAATGAATTACGATGACATTTTACATATGAACTATGCAACGTGTTGTGGTTGGTTCTACTAAATGCTTTGTTTTAATAGAATTTTTTCACTCTCAAACTAAGAAGTGCACTTTTTAATATGAAATGCATTGATACTCTATGTTCCTTGGAGCATTGGAGTCTTTTTAACGATGCATTCTCTTCTATGACACACCGATTGCGGTGCACTGGTGTGTTAGTAAATTATTACGTATTTTTATTGATGTCTTGCAGTACACAAGCTCGATGCATTGTATGTATCTGATGCACCATCGAGAAACAATTTTGTAATAGAAAACTATGTGGTTCAATCAATTAAAAGAATGCACCAGTGCATTTATTTTAATTGGTGCACCACCAAGGATCTTAGCGATGCTTATCATAAGATGCATTGCTTATCATAAGATTCACTGCATTGAAATTTGTGAATATTCCACCAGGTGTTGTTCTCTTTAAAACACCAATGCATTTGTTGCACCTATGGGCACTGCTAGGTTAAATTTTTTTATCACAAATTAAGCGGTGAGATGTGTTATTGATAACGCACAAGTCCTACCATGATATTAGAGCACCAAAGTGTTTTGCAAAATTACTTTGTGAAGCATAGAGAACTAATCATGAGGTATCCAATAAGATGCTTCACTATGCCAAGTCGGACAATATCTATCTTGGTGCAATTTTATGAACACATATGCATTTGGTTAAAATGGTTTTTCTACTATGTTAAAGTTTATGGAAGATAAATTCATCAGTGTGCTTAATTAAATGGAATGTTCCAATTCAGGGGGAAACCAAGCATGCGTTCATTGTAGGGCATCTGAAAGGCTTCACCACTTTGTTTTTTAAATTTATTGGGGTGCTCTTCCTTGAATAGCACCGGTATGCATGTTTATATTAGATCAAAAAATGAAAACGCTTGTTGTCAATTTAACACATGACGCATTGAATCAAGGTAATCCCAAGTGTTTAGGCACACCATGAAAAATTGGGAAAAAAATGAAAAAATGCCAAATTTTAAGAAAAGATAAAATTTCAATTGGATGAAAAGGAAAATAGGAAGGTAATAAATAATATACTTGGATTCTTATGTTCTGAGGAGATATGTTTTCACCATTTAGAGGAAATGAATATTCGTGGTAATTTCCAAAATTTGTAATTGTGTGGAATCTACCAATGAAGATACCCAAATGGTTGTACAACACCACAAACAAGATGTCTTTGGGTGGAAGGTGAGCACCAATGCTTATTTGAGAGTTTGGAAGAACATAATAAAAATTGATTTTGTAATTTATTTTATTTACCCTACCACGGTGCACCTATTGATAGTGATGAGCATTGTGGGATAATGTTCAATGACACCGATGCACTTTGATCAATGTTGGAGTTACTTCACACACACCTAGGATTTATTTTTCCTAAGGTTATTCCTTTTTTATTAGTCATAATTAGTGATTATCCAGTCTCCTATATTTCAAGGGAGAATATTCCACCTAGAGAATATTCTTTTTCAGTTGACACTTCAATTTGACTAGTTGAGTTAAGTTTACATGTTTCATTGGTTTTGTCACCATGAAAAATTGGGATCATCACCAACTCACTACTCTTTATTCAGTCATTTAACTAAAGACTAGTTGACTAGTTAACTTAGCTAGGTGAAAGTTCACTCCTGTAACTACCTGAGAAACTAGACTAGGTGGTAGATTACTCTTGTAACTATTGGTGTGTGTCCATATCAATCTATACCACCACTATGGCTCATTAGTTACTCGTGTATCCTATATCTATTGTAAATTATTCACTCTTTGAGTGTGGAATACGGTTAATGAGAATTCTTCCATTCTTTCTATCTTGCTTCTTCTTTCTCAATTTCTCTCTGCAAATGTGTGTGGTATTTTCTAGATAGATCTATTTTGTGCAGGTTCAACACATTTACATGGTATCAAATCCAACAGATTACTAAGAAAAAGCTACACCAAATAATTTTTTGTAGGTTCAAAAGATTGAAGACAACAAAAATATGGATTATTCATTGGAAATACTTCTCACACCTCATAACTATTTGGAATGGAAGCCAAAAAAAATTATTCTACTAAGATGGAAAGGCTTATACCAAATTACTATGGAAATGGAAGTATAGCCTGATTTTGTCGATGAGAAAAATGACTTTCTCAATAGACAAGATATGGCCATAGGAAGTATCAGCATGTCTATTTCTCCCGAAATTTTCCATCAAGTATATGAAGAATCACAAGGATCAAATACAAATGAATTATGGACCAGATTGGAGGTTCTATTTCAGAATAAAGAAGATTGTGAAGATTTCATGCAAGAGGTTGAACAGATAGAACCAGAAGAGAAGCCATCAAAAGATCAAGTTTATTATTATTGAAGATGATGTCTACTCCATTTTAGTTTTGTTTTATGAAATTCATGTGGAATATATATGGCATGCATCTCAAGAGTCACACACAGACACTTTTGCATGCAACATGCATGCATCTCAGGAGACAAAAAGGGAGCCATGCACATCATACCCAATTCTGATATTTTCTTAGCACTATTTTCATAAACAAATTGGATATTTGAATTCCGCTTGGGAAAATATCCAATTTAAAAAAAAAATGTCTGAAACAGAGTCCGGAAAGTGAAGTTATGATCATTTTAAAATCAACAAAATTTCAGCGTTTTTCCGGAAACGACCGTACGGTTTTCAAAATTTCATCCAAAATTTATTTGGATATTATTCATTACAAGAAGATAAAGTGGATATGTGTGGAAATATCAATTATGCATATACTTCATGATATTCGTGCAAACATCTACATCTTCAACAAAATCTTCAAAGAGCACAAACTTGCACAATTGTGAGGTCTTCTTGGAGTGAAGGACATGGTTGCTTAGCAACTGCCTTTTGTTCCTTATCATTTTTTATTTTATTCATTGTAATTTGAGGGGGGGTTTTGTTCCCATGAGGTTTTCCCTCTTTCCTCGTTTAGTTCAGTGTATCTTTTGTATTTGGGTACTTAACATGCCCTCGTAGTCGGGACCCATTATTTATTTTCACCATAGTGTTGTTCAGGGGGGGTGTTGGAGTTACTTCACACACAACTAGGATTTATTTTTACTAAGGTTATTCCTTGTTTATTAGTCATAATTAGTCATTATCCAGTCTCTTATATTTTAGGGGAGAATATTCCACCTGGACAATATTCTCTTTCAATTGACACTTCAGTTTGACTAGTTGAGTTGAGTTTATATGTTGCATTGGTTTTGTCACCATGCAACATTGGGATAATCACCAACTCAGTACTCTTTTTTCAGTCAGTTAACTGAAGACTAGTTGACTAGTTAACTCTGCTAGGTTGTAATTCACTCCCGTAACTGCCTGAGAGACTAAACTAGGTGGCAGTTTACTCTTATAAATGTTGGTGTGTGTCCAGATCAATCTAGACCACCACTATGGATCATTAGTTACTCGTGTATCCTATATCTATTGTAAATTATTCACTCTTTGAGTGTGGAATAGGGTTAATGAGAATTCTTCCATTCTTTCTCTCTTGCTTCTTCTTTCTCAATTTCTCTCTGCAAATGTGTGTGGTATTTTCTAGCTAGATCTATTCTGTGCAGGTTCAACACATTTACATTCTTGTTATTTTTATTATAAAATATGATTCTTTTGAACATGTAAGCACCCGTGATTTTGTCTATGTTTTGACACCAATGCATAGGTACCATAAAGGTGCATCAGTAAAAAATCCTCCACCCACCTGTCTCTACTAACAACCTCCACTGTAACTAATGATGGTGTGTTTGAACATTTAAGCACTAGTGATTTATGTTTTAGGTACACACCGATTCATATGTACCTTAAATGTTCACCCGTAAAAAAACCTTTGGCTTCCTGCGTCAACTATAAACAAAGAAGGGATACGTTTTTTGGGGTGGCTCCATAAAAACCTCCACTATAAGGAGTTACCATTGTAGTGTTCTCTCTCTATTTCTATGTTCCCATGTCCCTCTCTCCCATTTGTTTTTCCACTTCCTCCTCTTCCTCATATAGGATTGGCTTAATTACAATGACCTCCTTTCTCTTGATTTTCAACTCGGCCTTCCTCTTTATAGACTTGATACTCTACCACTCCCTAAATGTTGTGGCATGCTTATCCTTCTTGTAACGACCCATCCATTACTAAAAAAAATAGGGATACAAACACACACACACATATATTGCATTAGGAATTTACAATCATTACAACATAATTCATAGAAACACAAATCAACACGTTATCATAATTAAAGTGACACATGATAAACACATAACATAAATAGCGACATAGTTCAATGCATCACAATCAACTGAAGATAAAAACAAATCATGATCAACCGTGTTACTAAATATTAAAATAACTACCCACCCAACCTATCCTGCATGGTTAGGACCTCCAGGACACATAAGAAATGCTCAATCACAGGATTCACTCGATTGATTTTGAACACTTAAGGTATCAAGACTGGCGATTGTTCTGAGGAACAAGGAGGTATCTAAATCTTGCTAATCCAATCAATCCAACAATAAACTAGATCAATCAACCAATCTTAATCATTAATTAATCATGGAGCAAGAGTAATCACCAGATTTATTTTAATGGCGCAAGATTAATCTAATTACATAACTCATCATACATCAACATTAATTACATGGAAGAAAGAAATCTAATCACTCAATCATTTATTCATTAACATTAAATTACCAAGCGCAAGAGATCTAATCACTTAATCATCTATACATCCACATTATCCCATAGCGTAGAGAATGATAATCACTTAATCATTTTCAAGCAACATTGAGTGTAAATGAGAACAAGGACATTTCATGAGAATGATAATTCGAGAGCATAAATACAACTTAATCTCATAGATTTCAATAGAGCTTTTCATATCTAGCAATGTCTTCTAGGAGTATGTAAGGAAGGTTGAGATTATACATTCATTTAAAAAACCCATAAGAACATCAATCTTCTTAAACAATCCATTAATTTAATACCACTATTACAATAGGTATCCCCCTTATAATCATTCAACCATTAATTTAATCCATTTTTCATCAATAAAAAAAATGAAATTGAGTAAGAGAATAAGGATTTAGGGATTAAAAACTATGCAAGCATTAGTATGAGTCCATTACTAGGTGGAGACCTATTGTGATCATCCTTAGAATCCTTGCCTAAGTTAAGTTCATTTCTGTCAAGCCTCAATTATCAACTGCATCAAGCTACTGTAACAAGTACCATCCTTATGTAGCGCAAATAAATATCATTAAAAAATATTTATCTTAATAAGTAACACATTAAGACTCCGTTACCAAAATACATCCAATGAAAGTGCCATAAGGAGGGCAATAAATAAATTGATTAGTAGTCAAACGCTTGTATATCCATTGGGAGAATTAATAAAATTCATTCTTACTTAAAAATATCAATAAGGTCCCAAACTGGCTTGTAATTTCATATAAGAGATTTAAAACACCCTACAATAACATAAAGAATCAATCAACTTAAAAATTCATATAAGGGAAGGAGGGAGATCCAACTTATTAACCCTATGTTAGGGCTTCAAGGCCAACTAAAAACCAATTAAGAATAAGGAGAACTAGTCTTGTTGAGACAATGAAAGGGTTCATCTTTTAAACTAAATTTGATTTGGGACGCTAGGAAGATAAACTTCTTTAAGGGCAACAAAATGATCTCAACGCTACCTACACAATCCTCAAGGGTTATGAGGTTTAATCCATCCAAAAGGTGTTAAACTGGAAGTGAAATTTTCGACAATCTATTTCAGAGTAGGATAATATTAACCCTCTCCCAAGCGATCCAACTATAATCAAATCCCCTAAGGTAATGGGCCTTGCTATCCAAAACCCTAACTCCAATCATATCATATCCTGGTCAAGTATTGAGTTTGAGCATATGCACAAAGTACCAAGGATAACACATATCGGGTGTCAAGGAAGCACTCCCACCGAGCTCCACTATAATCATTGGGCACAAAGGGGGAAACCCACAAGGGATGAAACCATGCACTACACATATGCGAAGGATTGCGAAGGGAGAAGAACAATGAGGAAATTTCCGCCATGTACTCCAAAGTCATCACTAATTAAGGCGGTTGTCAAGCAGCATCTGTGCACTAGTAAAGGATGAAGGTGCACTTATTCTGCACAGATTATATCCAGACTACGCGAGGAGGGAGAGGGAATGTTATGAAACCTATTATCAATCCAAGAAATGAGTAAGGAGGGGACAATGATGGCCCAAATTCTTGTTAGTGGTGAACAATGAAGGGCTCACAAGGCATGCCATATCAGTTTAGGGAATGATTAAGGAGGGTGCAATGATGGCCCGAATTTATTTCAATGGAGAACAGTGAAGGGCGAACAAGTAAACCCATATCAGTCCAGAGAATGAGTAAGGAGGGTGCAATGATGACCCAAATTTCTGTTAGTGGCAAACATTGAAGGGTGCACAAGGAAACCCATATCAGTCCATGAAACAAGTAAGGAGGGAGTGTTACACGTCAAAATTGCTCAGCTGGATAAGTGTCGCATTATCCCTCTCAATTTTCGTAAGTATCGCATCGACTTTCGCAAGTGTCGCAAGTTGGTCACTAGTGTAGCAAATTGGCCACGAGTGTCGCAAATGATGTTCAGACATACTGCCATGTCAACGACACTAAGGAAGCACTTATAGCATCTCACATGACTGATTTGAAGGAGGAGAAATGGTCTACTGAAGTCAAACAACTCTTGACACCTGAAAGGAACCCTGAAACAAAGGTTTTGAGGGGGAGCGCTCCTCTACTTCAGCTCTAGAAGCACTGGTGCTCCCCTATAGTGCTTCTGGGAGCGTTATAAAGCTCCTCATCCCCCTTTTAAGGATCCCTGCTCATCTTGAGAGCACTGGCGCTTCCCTAAGGCTCACCAGGGAGCGCTACAACACTTTGATGCCTCTTCTAAGGGAGCGCTGCCTAATCTGAGGTAGTAGTTGGCCTGTTGAGGAGAATAAGGGGAGGATCTTTTGAGATTAGGAGGCAGTTGTGCTCGAATTATTGGTTTCATCAAGAGATCCCTGATCTAAGGAGAAGGTTCCCAACTTGTTTTAAAGATAACTCAAGAGGTTAAGATCCTCTTAACCTATATAAACAGGTTCCATGATGGTGGAACGAGAGAGGAAGAATTGAATATATGAAACTTATGATCTTGGAGGAAACTTATAGTCAGCCAAAGGAAAGTGATCAATGAAGCTGCTGTTATCCAGGTTGTGGATCTTTCAGGCAAGGGTTAGACGAAGAGGACTTGACGAAGCTGTCGCATTCGCATCTACGATTGTAAGTACTGCTGTCGTTATTCTCATTAATATGACACGCTTGGCCTGTTTCTTTTTAGTTTGTGTCTAATGTTACATGAACTTATCACTAGTTGATAGATCTATTTTCAAGCTAATATCAGTAGAGTAGGAAGCAGTCGTATCTTGTTTTGTCCATAGGATCTAGCGGAGAGCAAAGGATAGGAGCGCAACTTAGAGCGTGCAGGGACAAACGTCGATAACAGGTACTTCTATCATCCTTCCTTCTCATGTGTTAGTTTATATAGATTTGAAAGAAATCAAGTGTCCATGATAAGAACATTTTTGTCTAGGGTTAAGGTCAAGCTCTAGAGGTGATCTACCTATCCGCAAGGAGATTTTCCTACAATAGAAACTGGCGACCATACTGGGGAAATAGCCTCAAATCGAAACCTCTTGTTTTGATTTTCTCCTCATTGACCTTGTTCTATACCTTGATTGTTTCAGACCTAGTTCACTCCTCTTTGATTAGTTTCATGAGCTGATTGGATCCTTATTTCATCACACTTAGCATACTTGTCGAGTTTGAATTTCAATTTTTTAAATTTTTTGACATTTTTGGGGATTTTAGACCCTGACACCCCTGTCATAGTGTTAACAGAGTGCTAGCTCTCCCCCATACCTGTTCATAGAGCACTATAACGCTCCTTTCCTTTGGCAACAGAGCGCCAACCTCTTTTTGGCTTAAAAACCCTCTAGAATTGCCTTGTCTAGGGTTTGCCTCTGTGTGTCTTCTGCTGAGTGGTCTAGTGAGTCAATTTTTCTTCCTTTTCAGCCTTGACATCTGTCTTCCTTTGAAGAATAAGCACCTTGTTGATTAGATCTTGCAGCCTTCTTCACTATTTCCATTGAGTTTTCTTGTTGAGTGAAGATCGAAACCTATGCATTGTTTTCATCTTCTCATCAGCTGAGTTAAAAGCCCTGGTGAAGGTCATCAAAGGCCTACAGACCTCTTTGTCTCGATTTCAGTCAAGGTCACTGTTCTTCAATTTTTGCTTTTGGGTGTGAATTTGTTTTTTTCTCTTTGATTGTTTCTTTTTCTTTCGCTTTTTCGTTTCGATTTCTACGAAAGGGTGTATTGTTTGTGTGATTCTTTGCTTGTGCTAGTTTGGTTTTCATTCATACAAGAAAGATAATTAGCAAGACAAGCATTCTGTTGTGTTGATTATCATTCATAACCAAACAATAAAAGGTATCTTTATGATTGATTGAGCATATTAGAAGGCATTCAAGAAGTTTTTGCGTTACATCAGGATTTGATTGAAAAAGAAAAGAATCGTTTGAGGGAATTCCGTAGTTGTGCTTGTTAGTGAAAGAACTCTCTCTCTCCCTTACCTAGATGTTCATCGAAAGGAAATGATTTATTATCATGTTTGATGCACTCTTTGGGTCGGATTCATAATTCCATTTGTTTCACTTCCATGCACACCTTTGCGTAAAGAACAACCACTAAAATCAACGCTAATTAAAAGTTATCTAGAAATTTTTCTTTTCTAGGGTCCTCCACCAACAGTAGACTAGGCTTAGTACTTTGGATTAAGGTTGTGAGCATAAATCTCCAAAGTTTCCAAAACAAACAGTAACATCCTGAGTTAGGGAGAGTAAATCTAGTTATCGTATAAGTCTGCCTGGGATCCCCCTCTCACACAAGGGTTATGCACAAGGTTGCATTCAGGTAAGCTACGGGGACTAACCCTTCGTGGTTTAACTAATTGTGGTGGTTGGATCGTATTATGGGGATCACTTTGAGGTAAATACACAATTACTGCGTGGAAGCCTCTTAGTTGGTTTCGGGCTTGATACCCTGCCCGTAAGTTTGGATCGAACTGTCGATTGTTCCTGCCCAGGGGCTAACTGCGAATTGGTAACCTTAGTGGCCATAATATTTAGGGACTTACACAAGGTGACGGTGACGAGAAGTCTCACTGTACCTGGAACATACATTGGTCAAACTCACTCGGGCTCCTTGGAGGGTAAATCCACAATTACTGCGTGGAAGCTTGCACCAAGGCATAAGTCTGTTAAGCAGGTCACCATTGTAACTGTTCCACCCTATCCCTGCCCCTTTTGGACTTGATCACGTGACATTGGATTTCATCACCAACTAGTACGGTCATCAAAAGAAGGTCATGTTTGCTTGGTTGTGATTCTTAGATTCTATTAGCATATGTTGTTTCTTTTACTTAGTGGACCTTAGGTCGAGTCAGTGTTAATGGCATTGAATCCTGGGAGTACCAATGGAGGAACCCCTTCTTCTGGGGAACCTTATACCTTTCCTTCATTTGGAAACTTTGGTCCTCCATATGTTGCCACACTGAGTCTTCTAGGACTCACTATTGGATTACCAGTTTGGCTGTTCCCCACTCCGGTGATCCCAAATCCTCCCAATGTTTCAGTTGCACCTAATAATTTGGATGTCAATACACCACCCACACATCAACCTCACGTCAACTTTTCGCCTTCTTCGTCCATTAAGTCTGCTTCCATTTCTCCTTCTTCGCCTAGTGAAAGCTCTAAAGAAAGTAGCCAGGTTGATCAGAAGAAGAATAAATGGAAAGAGAAGAAGAAGAAGAACCCGAAAAGGACCAAGGCCCCAACAACATCAGATGTTGGCTCTAAGAAACCAGTTACTATTAATAGTACTGGGAGTGTTGATGAGATCAACAAGATTAAAAGAAACAATCCAAAACCCAAATTCCCTTGCAGCCTTTGTAAGGGTGACCACTTTCTGAGGGATTGCCCCGGTCTTACCCAGGTCTTAGAAATGTGGTCCTCCACGTCATTGGCCTCCGTTGGTCATGTCGATGATACCCTGTCAACTAGTGATGTTCGGGTTGGTAAGAAGAAGAAAACTGTTAAGTTCCCTTGCATGTTATGTAAAGTTAATCATTACTCTCACCTTTTTCCTCGCATGGATGAGGCTTCTTCTCTTTTGGAAAAACTTCAACTTCCAAAAGGTTATCATAAGATTTCCCCCAACCCATCGTTGGTTTATGGACTGGTCAATCCGGTTCCATCCCCGGTCATTCCGGTTGATCAGGCGGTCAATCTAGTTTCATCCTAGGTTGATCCCACTCTCCTGTTGGAGAGTGAAACTAAAGCGGTCGATCCGTTTCCACCCGTCAACCCCATTCTCCCCTTGGAGAACGAAACTCAAGTGGTTGATCCAGTTTCGACATTGGTCGATCCCATTCCTCCATCGAGGAATGCCAAAGTGGCTAATCCAATCCCTTCCTCGGTCAATCCCACTCTTCCTGTGAAGAGTGTCGAAGTGGTCGACGTAGTTTCTCCATCGGTCGATCCCATTCCTCCATTGAGGAATGTCAAAGTGATTGATCTGATCCCATCATCAGTTAGTCCCACTCTTCTTCTGAAGAGTGATAAAGTGGTCCATCCAAGTCCACCATTAGTTGATCTGATCCAACCATTGATCGATCCTACTCTCCTTCTAGAGAGTAAACCCGATACTGCCCATTTTTTTCTTGTTAATACAGACTCTACCGTGCCTAGGGGCATTCCTCCTCCTCCTGTGGAACCCCCTCCAAGTACCGAAGCCATCCTTTTTGATTGGGGTGTGCTAACTGGACCTCGCCTTCCCTCCCACATTCCTTTCCATATTACAGTACAGGTTCGTGGTCGGGACGTTCCTCAAACACTGATAGATGAAGGTGTGTCCGCTAGTATTTTGTCTTATGTTGCTTGGTACGCTTTGGGTTGTCCGCGGCTTGCACTGGTTACATAGAATCTATTAGCTTTTAACAGAAGAACTAGTCAACCTTTAGGGATCCTTCCTCAGTTTCCTGTAACTTTGGGAGGGAAAACTGTCTTTATCAATGTCATGGTAGTTCGAGACCCCTTAGATTTTTCTTTACTCCTTGGGTGGGATTATGTCTATGCCATGAAATCTATTGTATCCACTCTTTTCCGTGTGATATCTTTCCCTCACGATGGAAGAATTGTGACTATTGATCAACTTTCACTCATCGGCCCTGACTGGGTTACCTCCCTAAGTGGTTCTTATATGCAGACAGTATCACCCCCTCTGCATGTCAATTATGTGGCGTTGTCTCCCATGACCTCGACTTCCGACAATTTGGATCCAGTAGTTTAGATGGTGATCTCTTCGGTAGGGTTATTGGAGCCTGATCTCCTTACCCCTGTCACGACCCTCAACATGTGTTCCTTCCAGAGTGATTCTCTTCCATCTGACGAAGATCTCTTGGAAGCCATGACCAAGTTTTGTCCCTTGACATGGTATCCTTCCAGAGCATTATCCTCTTGGAAGCCATGATCAAGAAGCAATCATGAGCATAGTTTCTATTCTCTATGGAAAGCTCGTTAAAAAATGGAACAGAGGCCACTAGCTTTCATGCTGGGGGCAACCACGAGCATAGTTTCTCTTCTCTGTGGAAAGCTCGTTAAAAAATGAAAGAGAGGTCACTAGCTTTCATGCTGGGGGCATGTCACGAGCATAGTTTCCCTTCTCTGTGGAAAGCTCGTTAAAAAATGAAACAGAGGCTTTGAGCATAGTTTTCTTCTCTGTAGAAAGCTTGTTAAAAAATGAAACATCAATCTGGGGATCAAACCCAGAACCTTGAGCATAGTTCTTTTCCTGTGTCAAGCTCGTAAAAAATGAAACAATCACCTCTCCCTTCAAGTTGAGTATTTCGCCAGATCTCGTAGATGCCGAGTCGAGTCTTTCGTTAGGTCTCATTTTTGAACCTTCATTTCATCCACCTGTATCCTTTTTCTCCATCTAGCACAAAAATTGGTGACAACCTCAAAGTCGGTGAATGAATTGAAGCTTGGGGGGTATGTCTCCAGCCTTTGATGATCATTCTGGAGTCAAGGCACCATCTTTCAAGCTGGGGGCATATCGAGCTTAGTATTAGTTTGTTCTCGAGCTTGACAATATGAGAACGTAACCGGGTAAACTTTTATCTCTTTTTCGGACCCATACGGATACGAACACACGAAAAAGGAACCCCCCTGGAGTCTACTTTAAACCCTTTTCAGACTCTCTAAATATGAAAAGATTGTCGAGTGACCTTGCTTCCTTTCACACTCGTTAAAAGGTCAGAAAGGGCGTCTTTCGAGTGATAGTTTACCCCTTTTTCGGTCTCATTAGACTACTGTATGAAAAAGGAACTGAGAGAGTTCTCCTTTAAGTGTTTTTCCAAACTCTATAATCCCAAAAAACCTTCATTTTTTCTATCTTTGGACTCGTTAAAGCACACATCGACAAACCCATATGGTTCCAAACCCTTACTTCTTCCGGTTCGTTAAACAAAGGAAGAGGAACTTACCGAAGGTGAGTTATATCAAGCATGCGTTACCCTCCTCGAGCTCATTAAATCAAAAAGAGGTACTCATCTATCTGGATGGGGGAAAAATTTGAAATGAGCAAGCCAAGTAGTCTCTTGAGAACATCATCCAACATTTCTTAGAGTCGCCCTTGAACACGGCACTTTGTCACTTTGCACATATCATAATCCGCTGAACCTCTGCACTGAGCCAATCCTTTGAGTTTCCTTTCACTCCTTTGGGTCACCCGACACAAGTCACAGTATCCACTGCATAGTTTTGGTCCATGTCACGTTTTTTCTGTTGTGCCTCAGTGTTCAAGGGAAGTATCCGCCTCGAGAGTCATCCATCCCAAATATCTTGCCTCAAAACTTGTATTAGTCCATGTCCATTTGTTCTACCGATCACATCTATGTGTTTGTTTCGTGTTGTTGATGGGGGATACATCAAGGCCCTCCCTCGATGAGTCTATTCCTGTCGACTCCAACACATTATCCGGGAATCATACTTAGAAACCAGTTAGTACTTTGGGACCTGCATGCCTCAATGGCAGGCCTCCTCACATTGAACAATGGGTTTACACAATTGACCTCTGATCGAATGATTCCGCGGATGTTCGACCTCAGCTCATCTATTCACATTCACTGGAATGTACTAGGGTACCTTGGGAATCATTGACATTAATGGTGATCTCCCTCGCACTTGTTAACAGTTTACACCATTGACCGGTAATCAAGTGGTTTCTGCCATGTTCGACATCAGGACATCTATTCACATGGTTAGAATTGTACCGCATTGGGATTGGTAAGAATACCCTGGGTTGAGTGATCACTTTGATATATACTTTGCCCAGGCTGTGAAGGAGTTTCTCTTGGACAAATGACACATATACTGTCACATAGATCCACTTTGTATTGGTCGTGGCTATGTCTTGTTATCTCATAGATCCACTGTGTATTCTTTGTGGCTAGGATCAGTCCGAATCATCAAAGTATAGATCCACATTGTATCTTTGGTGGCTATACCTTCTTATCAATACAATTATGGCTCCGCAGTGTATTTTATGGTGGCCATATCTTGCAAGTCTTGATCACCCGAGCATAGGTATGCCTGCCTTGGGTTTTGAAATATGTCATGATATTTGTTGGATGTTTGTGTGCAGCATCTGTCAGGTTCTCCAAGTCTATACCCTTGCTTGAGTATCTACAAAGTATTTCAGTTATCAGTTGGCATCTTCTAACTTCATACTTTGGGGGGAATTCTGTTACACGTCAAAATTTCTCAGCTGGATAAGTGTCGCATTATCCCTCTCAATTGTCATAAGTATCGCATCGACTTTCGCAAGTGTCGCAAGTTGGTCACTAGTGTCGCAAATTGGCCACAAGTGTCGCAAATGATGTTCAAACATACTTCCATGTCAACGACACTAAGGAAGCACTTATAGCATCTCACATGACTGATTTGAAGGAGGAGAACTGGTCTACTGAAGTCAAACAACTCTTGACACCTGAAAGGAACCCTAAAACAAAGGTTTTGAGGGGGAGCGCTCCTCTACTTCAGCTCCATAAGCGCTGGAACTCCCCTATATTGCTTATGGGAGAGTTATAACGCTCCTCATCCCCCTTTGAAGGAGCACTGCTCATCCTGAGATCACTGGCGCTTCCCTAAGGCTCACCAAGGAGCGTTACAATGCTCTGATTCCCCTTCTAATGGAGCGCTGCCTAATTTGAGGCAGTAGTTGGCCCGTTGAGGAGAATAAGGGGAGGATATTTTGAGATTAGGAGGCAGTTGTGCTCGAATTCTTGGTTTCATCAAGAGATCCTTGATCTAAGGAGAAGGTTCCCAACTTGTTCTAAAGATAACTCAAGATCTTAAGATCCTCTTAACCTATATAAATAGGTTCCATGATGGTGGAAAGGGAGAGGAAGAATTGAATATATGAAACTTATGATCTTGGAGGAAACTTACAGTCAGCCAAAGGAGAGTGATCATTGAAGCTGTTGTTATCCAGGTTGTGGATCTTTCAGCAAGGGTTAGATGAAGAGGACTTGACGAAGCTGTCGCATTTGCATCTACGATTGTAAGTACTGCTGTCGTTATTCTCATTAATATGACACGCTTGGCCTGTTTCTTTCTAGTTTGTGTATGATGTTACATGAACTTATCACTAGTTGATAGATCTGTTTTCAAGCTAATATCAGTAGAGTAGGAAGCAGTCGTATCTTGTTTTGTCCACATGATCCAGTGGAGAGAAAAGGATCGGAGCGCAACTTGGAGCGTGCAGGGACAAACGTCGATAACAGGTACTTCTATCATCCTTCCTTCTCATGTGTTAGTTTATACAGATTTGAAAGAAATTCAGTGTCCATGATAAGCACTTTTCTGTCTAGGGTTAAGGTCAAGCTCTAGAGGTGATCTACCTATCCGCAGGGATATGTTCCTACAACAGAAAATGGCGACCATACTGGGGAGATAGCCTCAAATCGAAACCTCTTGTTTTGATTTTCTCCTCATTGACCTTGTTCTATTCCTTGATTGTTTCATACCTGGTTCACTTCTCTTTGATTAGTTTCATGAGCTGATTGGCTCCTTATTTCATCACACTCAGCATACTTGTCGAGTTTGAATTTCAATTTTTGAATTTTTTTGACATTTATGGGGCTTTTAGACCCTGGCGCCCCTGTCCTAGTGTTAACAGAGTGCCAGCGCTCCCCCATACCTATTCACAGAGCGCTATAATTCTCCTTTCCTTTGGCAACAGAGCGCCAGCCTCTTTTTGGCCAAAGTGGCTGATCCAGTCCCTTCCTCGGTCAATCCCACTCTTCCTATGAAGAGTGTCAAAGTGGTCGACGCGGTGGCCCGAATTTATGTCAGTGGTGGGAAAGGAGTGGGGTGTTTTAGGTCTCCAAATTCGGTCTAGGAAGGAGTGAAAATAAGGGTGCACAGGAAGCCCAAAGTTATTTCCAGTAGTGATCATTAGGGAGGGAAAATTTTCAAGGAATAATCAATTCCAGAATCAACTATGTAGCAACGTTCAACTTCCTACAAGGAAAACCTTGATGCTTGATTCAATTAAAAGGAAAGGATAAACACTTAATTGCAAAAAATATGCTCAACAAAAGCCTGCAGAGATCAATTGGGTCGGGGGGGAGGAGAAAAAATTGGCCCAATTTTTTTTATTTATTTAGTTGAGAAGAAAATGGTCGTTCAAATAATGATAATCCACTTCTAAATTTTATGAAAACCTCAAGAGAGGGTCTACTCAAACATAATATTAAACACATACTACGTTAATTATAACAACTATATTAAACAATAAAAATCAAACAATTATGAATTCCATGAAATACCGTAACCGACGATGAATATGGCATGGTGATTATCTTCGACAAACATCGTTCCTTCCGTCATCCTTCTTGTTAAATGTTGAGACTTCATCTGTACCTCCAAACCAACACTAGGGGTACTCTTCTTCCCCTTTATCCCCCCGAGCCACAAAGGGGACACACACAGAAAACCAAAATCTTCTATCTCCCATCTTGCCTCGCAAGGTAGAGCCACCACTCTCTCTCAAGCTGGGTATCCCATCTCTCACAAGTAAAACCAGTCAAGCTTTCTGCAACATAACTCTACCCATAACCATTGATCCCCCATTTTCCCTCTCGACCATTTCATTTATATGAGTTTCCTTAATGAAATATTCCCACTTCAACATTTCATTTTTTTTTAATTAAATAAATTAGGATTATTTCCCCCCCTTACACTTGTCATCCTCTCCATAAGTTGCACAAGAAAAAAACATATTTTGTTTTAATTAAAAGTCACATTCCCTCACATTTCCTAAATGTGTTAAATCACTCCTACTTGCCTCATTATTTCCATATTCCCATTTAATGACTGACGCCTTACTAATTCTGAGTTGAGTTAAAATAGGAATCCTCTCCTAGTTAAACTAGTGTTAACTAGACTCTAGATTCCTTTCTATGCTTGCACAATTCTTTCATGCTTTATTCCTTTCTTATATTAAATTTCATTTGGGTATTTTCTTGCACACATGTGTATAATATTAATTATTTAGACTTATTTCATTTGTCTTAATTTCTCGAACTGATTTACCTTCTTTTTTATTTAGTTAGTAATTTAGTTTAGCCTCTTTATAGAAACTTAGACTTAGGATTAATGTCTGAATAGGCTTAGACTTCATTTGGGGTTTACAATTAATAATTTCGATCCTTAATTAATTAAAAAAATCCGACAATGCTTAAATATTTTACAAGGTTTAATTATTTGGTCAAGGTTTCCTAGGCCACATAGATTCATTGACTCAAGTGTTACTTACATGACGTGCCCTTGAAGACACACTTTCATGATCCTATGGTCCCACTCGCCCTTTTACTAGTTTTGGTAGTTTTCCAACCCTTGGATTCAGCACTCCATTCAGGAGACCTTGTGAGAGACTAAGGGCTTCTATATAATCAGGACCCTGCCTTATTGTGCACCCCTTATAAATTCATGAGCAATTGTTTCACTTTTAGCTCACGACATCGTGGACCTCTCGAACTAGGTAATCGTTAACCTAAAATTCGATCCATAGTGGGAGTGCTAGTAGGCTATGACAGGGATTCTTCGACACTTCTCCCTTGATATCTGGTCTATGTGCATTGTCCCTTTACTCCTTATGTGAGTCATATTAGCAAGCAATCATCATCTTGCATCCATCAACGAAACACTGCTAATGATCCATAAAAATCACCATAATATAATCAATCATAGGTCACATATGCATGAAGGAAATACTCAAACCAATACAATCCACTCCTTGACCCAATCTGGAGTCCAAGGAAGTCCATTAATGTCATCGGCATCCCAATCTGTAAAGTGTCTGACACACTTAGGGAAATCTCGTCAATATCATCTATCAATACACATATATGAATAACATCAAATCATAATCATCAACATCATCATAAATATCCACAAGTGAAATACATAATCATGTACTATAACTGGATCACTTGCACTCAAGTATCCTCAAAGACTAAGTTGATAAAATGTGCTCGCAAGAGTGGGATGTTACATACACCCCCTATTGTTTTAAACTTTGTACCGAAGTGGTACAGTATATAAATGCAGTAAATAAAGTATATGACAACATCTATATGTCTAAACTATCAAATAAATAAGGAAATTGTTGACGCATATCATATGTGTCTTCCTAGGTAGCCGAGTGTGGACTATAATTGTCCCACTGCATCTTGACCTGATCAACTATTCGATGTCATAGTCGTCGAATGCGATCATCCATAATGTGTATTGGTTGTGTCATGATTTCACCCTTGTCCTCCACCTATAAATAACTCAATTCAATCACATTTTTAGGATCACTAACATAATGTCGCAAAATAGATACATGAAAAACATCGTGCATATGCCTCAAAGAATCAAGAAAGGCTAGTCAATAGGCCATGGGTCCCTTATTTTCCACAGCTTCGAAAGGCCCCACAAACATAGGAGAGATTTTAGAACCCTTTCGAAACTTGATTGAAATCTTGTGTGGTTTCACCCACATGAACACTCCATCACCAAATTCATAAATGTAGTCAACACGATGTGCGTCGACATAAATTTTCTGTCGATGTTGCACTTCTTTAATCCTTTTTTTTATCGATTGCATTTTTTCTTCCATTTATTGGATTTATTCTGGTCCTACCAAGGCCCTATCCCCAAGTCCATCCCATCTCAATGGCGTCTGAAATGGTTGCCCGTAAAGAAACTCAAAGGGTGTCATCTTAATGGTACTTTGATACTTGTTGTTGTATACAAACTCTACCAGTGGAAAGAACTCTTCTGAACGCTTTTGTTGGTCCATTACGTACATATGCAACATATATTCCAAAATTTAGTTCATTATTTTTGTCTTCCCATCTGTCTCAGGGTGATAGGTTGTACTAAAGTTCATTTGTGTCCCTAAGGCCACTTGGAAACTAGTCCAAAATCGTCATGTAAACAACGATCCTTGATTGGATATGATCCTTCTTGGTACACAATGTAGCCTTACAATATCGTTGATAAAAACTATAGCTATGTATGGCGCTTGATATGACGTACGCACAGGAATAAAATCTTCACTCTTCATCAGAGTGTCAACTACCATGAAAATCAAGTCGCGCCTCCTTGTCGTCAACAAAAATACAACTATAAAGTCCATCGAAATGAAATCCCATTTCAATTATGGGATGGCATGTGGCTGTAATAATCTTGTCAGATGTCTATGTTTATCTTTCACTAGATGACATTCTAGACATCTCGCCACATAACTGACTATGTCATCTTTCATTACCTTCCAGAAGAATAAAGGCTTAAGGCCTTCCCTCATCTTTGTGACTCCCGAATGAGCCATGTACATTGCGTGATGAGATTAACTTAAGATCAAACTTATCAATTCTTCGTTAGGAGGTACGTAGAATCTTCCGTTAAATCTCAACAATCTGTCATCGTCCAATGTATAACCTTCAAACTTTCGTACCATCATGGTGTCTTGTTCGATATTTTCCTTAACCTCCTTATACAAGTCATCGTCGAACTATATAATTATAATATTTTCTCGAAGATTTGTCCAAAGAGGTATCAACAAGAATATGCATGGTCTCTGACTCAATACATTGGCCACTCTTTTTATCATACCTTTTATGTAATAAATATCGAAGCCATATTCACTAAATATCTCTGACCAACGTCATTATCGTGCGTTTAGGTCACTCTGCATAAAAATGTGTTGCAATCCAAAGTGGTTTGTTTTTAGTTCGAATTTCCATCCAATTAGATAGTGCCTCCACACTCTCAAGGAATACACAATGGAAAATAACTCCAAATCATGCATCACTTAGTTCTCCTCATTCTTTCTTAATTTCCTTGAGATGTAGGTGATCAATCGACCGTCTTGAATCAATAATCTGCCTAAAGTTTCCTTGGATGCATCCATGAATACCAAGAATTCTTGGTCCATGTCGGAGAATTTTAGTATCGGTTTTGTCGTCAACTTCCCCTTAAGCCTTTGAAATGCTTCCACACACTTCTCGATCCATACAGACTTATTTTTTTTCTTCTGCAATTCCATGAACAGATTTGCAATCTTTGAAAAACCTTCGATGAATCATCAGTAATATCCTGCTAAACCCATAAAGTTTCATACTTCTGGTACAGTTTTCGGCGTAGGCCATTCCATAATATCCTCTACCTTAACTAGATCCACATCGATGCCTTCACGGGAGATAACATGCCCTAAGTAATGAATCGTTAAAACTTTAGTACCAAGCACAAGTGTTTGTCATGTTCTTTTGTCATCCGAGAATATATCAATATCTCATCAATGAATACTTGAAAAAACTTTTCGAAGTATTTTATGAAAACCCAATTCATCAAACTCATGAATACCCCTGGGGAATTTGTCAATCCAAATAGTAAAATGGTAAACTCGTAGTGTCCGAACCTTGTCTTGAAGTCGGTCTTAGGAATATCTTCCTCTTTGATTCGTAACTGGTGATAACCTAATCGGAAGTTGATCTTTGAAAACACTGTCATGCCTTTCATTTGATCAAAAAATCATCTATTATTGGCAATGGATACTGGTTCTTGATAATTTCCTTATTCAATTGACGGTAGTCAATACAGAGTTGCCATAACCCATCCTTCTTTCTTATGAAAATAACACGTGAACCCCAAGGTGACCCAATTGGATGTATAATTCCTAGGTCAAACAACTCCTTCAGTTTCATTTTCAACCCTTGTACCTCAGGTGTCAACATACGATAAGGAGTTCTTTCTATAGGTTTAGTTATAAGTTTCAAGTCTATTGTAAACTCCAACCCTCTTTCAGGTGGAAAACCTGGTAACTCTTCCAGAAACATGTAAGAAAACTCTTGTACTACCAGAAGGTTTTCTAATCCTTTCTCCATGCCCTTGTCATTCAACGCTAAGATTTCATATAGCTTTCATCCTTTGCACATGCTCTTTTGTAGTTGTAGGGAAGAAATGAACCTCAGGGACACTCCCTCATTTCTTCATACAATCACACTTCCATGTCCCTCATCATCAGTAAAAGTCAACTATTTCGTCCTACAATTGAGTATTGCATCATGCGATTCCAACCATTCCATACCGATCATGATGTCATAAGATCCTAAGATCATGACATATAGGTTGAACGTCATTACAAAATCTCCAAAGTTAATGCGATCACCCACAACGCTTCCTCCAACCTTTTGTTTGGAACTTGAATCCGTTTCTATGTACCTAAACTCATCCTTATCGATTGCATTTACCTTAATTATTTTCAGTGTTGCACTAGAAATAAATATTTTTGTAGCACTGGGATCTATCAAAATACTAATTTTTTTTTCGACAATTGTACCTAACGTCTCAAGGATAGTGGACTAGTGCTCGTACTGACGGTTATTCATCATTGCACTAATCCTATGGGCCTTGCCCAAATATACAGTTGTAGTGTGTTTGAATGACTCGTCTTATCTAGCCCTATCATGTAACATACCCGCTGGCTAAATAAAAAAAAATCGGTCCTCTGTCAGATTCGAACTCCTAAATATCCAAGGAGGCCCAGCATAAGCTGGCTCTATCTCTTTTCTTCTTCGTTCTCCCATGATCGCGGGTCAAGATCACGGTCCAGTTTGGACGCAGTGTCTATTTGTGTTTCGTGCTTCGACACTACATTAATGACCAAACACTAGACTCTACAACCACCGAATCTCCGGTAGGGCTATCGAGCGTCCCATAGGGAGGAATGCCCATGGGGTCAGCGACTGGCCAATAGGAATAAACCTCCACACTAGTAGAGAACCGCCAAAGAGAACAAGCCCCGTCGCGCGGTTAGGTGTAGTACAGGTGGCAAGAGGGAAACGCAACACGGTGGTCATAATAATAGGGAGGGGCCCCACTTCACACGCCACACTATTCCAGAGCCCCCCCCCCCTCTTAAAGGCAGAATGGCAAGGGGGGTCTAGAATCCACTTGAGCATCATTGATTGCGATGAAATAATCTCAACCATTCGAGAGTTGCGCGACCAATTCCGGACCCCCCCCCATTAGAGGTAGAATGGCAAGGGGGTTCCGGAATCGAACCTCAGCCGTAGATCTGGGCAGGTGGACTCTGACCGTCCAGATCTACTCGCTACTTATCCTAAATCATAACCACATCCTAGCCTAAATTACCGTCTTGTTTACACATCTAACAGTCATTATAGACCCTGAGATTCCCCAACGGAATCTCTTCCGTTCATCGAGGTTTGGTCTCCAAACTCCCGATGCGCTCTAATTCCCGCTAGCCCTCCAGGCTAAGCTCTCGGTCCACATGACATCTATCCCATAATACCTTACCCTTGTCCCCCATCGGGGTTTTGAAATTTCCGATGTCTTGGTTCCTTCGACCTCGGGAATGCCGATTCCCGATTTTTCAACTCTCGTCAGATCTTCGACACCTATCCCTCTGATCGGATCGCTCGGATTATGTCGAGGTTTTTACCTGGGACTTCCCCGACCTCTTGTCCTTGGAAATGTCGATTTCCCAATGCGCCAAACGTCGATGGCGCTTGATCTCTGCCACGTGTCCTCTACCAATGGATGGTCCTGATCTTGCCGGGATATCGTAGATCGCGATTTCAACAGGTAAGAGTTTCACACCTTCGAAAACTCTGATTCTCCGATCCCCGACTCCTCGGGATATTCCGACACGTGTCCCTGCTGATGGACAGTTCTAAGCTTATCGGGATTTCGCGGATCGCGAATCCTGATGCCACGATCTCTTCACTCCTGAAATACCTGATGAGTTAAATCCTGACTCCGGTCCTGATGTCTGACGCGTTTCCTGCCGAGATCAACGACCAGGATCCTATATCGGTATTTTGTGACCTACAAGGTCTCGATTCTCTTGACCGTCAAACCTTGATGACTCTAATATCCCGATGACTCTTCCAGGACTCCTCGTCTGCATACTAGGACTTAAACCCTGCGCAACTTTCCCGAGATCTGACAGCTGACGGGATCTCTGCTCAGATCTAACGGTTCAGATCTGTCCCACCCCATGCACTCTTCCACTACTTTGTGGATATGGAAGAATCAACGCCCCACAGGTTCTCATGGACTTTGGGAAACCTACGGTCCCAATTTCCTCGCTATCCATGAAGATAGAAGGAAAAGGAACAAGGGGTATAACGCTCCGACTACTTCCATCAATCTGATGGTCGTGAATGACCATGGGTCTTCTGACAGGATCTCATTCGTCGATTTGTTACCTATCTATGTGCTGATACTTCGGAATCTTAATAAGGTCGTTTCTCCTCGTACAGGGTAATTAAGACTTGTGAGTTCAAGTCCTTTTTCTGGGTTCTTGGTAAACCATTCTAAGAAGGGAATCTCTGTGAAGAGATCTATTCCAGGGAATTCCTGGAAACAGACAAAGGAAAGAAAACTCCTAAGGATGGGCTGGAAGTCTGACGGGGTTCAACTCATGCATAATTAAATCTATTCATCAACATAATCCATGCAGGGTTTATAAGCATATATCTATTATTTCTTATCAAAACACTGCACATGCATTCTTACACTGAAATCATTCACAATATCACAGTTCTATGAGCATATATGTATACATGTTAGTCTATAAATTTCAAGATGAAATACATATAAAACACTTATCAGAGATAACACCAGAAGTGGGTGTGACTACTGAGAGGGGTTCTCGTTTCCACCTAACCGTAGGCTCAACAACTCCCAATGGATTTACCACTAGCCACCCCCGAGCTGAGACCGCGATGCTCTGAGACTGCGTCTCTCTGTCTACCAGTGACCAGGAGCAAAGGTTGCAATCCTTCCTCTCTGCTATCACTCACTCTGCATCATGCCAGAGTTCCCCTCGTGTCTACCCCCTCAATCACCTCTTCCATACGCCTTATCCTCTCGCAAGGTTGCGTGTGGCGCAATTTCCCTCGCACTGATCAGGCCTGACGACTCTATGGATGGGCGGCTCACCATCCCATCCCTCATCAAGCCATCCGCCTACCAGTCTGTGAGCCATTAATTTTCAGGGCCAGCGAGCCACTTTTGGTTCTCCGGGCCAGTGGAGTCCAAATACGGTATTAAATTCTCGGTGGAAGTTAACACCACATTTTCAGGTTCCTTCCACCGCCATCATGGTCTCTTTTTCTGCACATCCCCTCTCAGCAGTCCTGCAATAAGTTCAAAATGTCATTCAAATTTATTGACCTTTTCCTCAAGGTCTATTTACATCACATATTCACATGTATGAGTTTGCCATAGTTCTTGGCCAGTCCATTTATATTTACAAGCTGGGGGAAACAGGGTGTTACAATTCCCTCCCCCTTAAAAAGGAACATCGTCCTCGATGTTCT
>ML795409.1:286150-308610 GCA_009831015.1 Picea engelmannii
ACAATATACATATAGGAGCCAGCGGCATCCAAAACCCTAACCCAATGACCTAGATTAGTCCAAAACCCTAATTCCTTAACCGAAAATAGAAAACCATCGGCAAAAAACCATGTGCCGAAAAACCACCTAATATCATGTGGTCCCGGAAATATGTCGTCCCGAAAATATGTCGGCCTGGCGGAAATATGTCAGCCCAGAAAAAAAAATTTCACTTTGATATTTTCTTACACACGTTTATAATATTAATTATTTAGACTTATTTCATTTGTCTTAACTTCTCAAATTGATTTACCTTACTCCTTTTTTATTTAGTTAATAATTTAGTTTAGCCTCTTTACAAAATCTTAGACTTAGGCTTAATGTTCGAATAGGCTTAGACTTGATTTGGGGTTTACAATCAATAATTTCAATCCTTAATTAATTAATTAAATCCAACAATGCTTAAATATTTTACAAGGCTTAATTATTTGCTCAAGGTTTCCTAGGCCACCTAGATTCATCGAATCAAGTGTTACTTATGCGATGTGCCCTTCAAGACACACTCCTGTGCTCCAAGGGTGCCACTCACCTTTTTACTGGTTTTGGTAGTTATCCAACCCTTGGAGTCAACACTCCATTTGGGTGACCTTGTGAGAGACTAGGGGATTATAAGGAATAAGGATCATCCCTTATTGTGCGCCCCTTAGAACATCGTGAGAGACTGTCTTAGTTTTCCCTCACGACATCATGGACCTCTCGAACTAGGTAATTGTTAACCTACAATTTGAGCCACGATGGGAGTGCTAGTAGGATGTGAAAGGGACGTTGTGATGTAGGAGCATCACCAACATCAAGCGAGCGTGGAGGCAAGCGCCACACATTTTGAGCATATGTTAAAATTGTTTAAGACTTTTGAAGAAGAATGGATGCACCAAAATTAAATATGATAATTAAGGAGAGGCATACTCATTTACTGTAATCAGACCTTGAGCATCCCACTCTCGTCTGAAGTAGATAGAAGGCATTTATAGTAGTTAATGCAGGTAGGTAGAATTTAATTCTAGACTAGACAGTTTTAGAGTGCAAGAGGGAAACGGGATATAGACACCCTCATTGTGTATTGTAACATTATTATTGAACAGGAAGAACAAGAGCATGCAGAGAGCTGTGTAAGAACACCCATGTACAGATATTTGGATTAATAGAAGAAGTTGATTCAAATTCATGGCGTTGTGTTGTTCTTTGTGTAAGTGTGTTGATTGATATGCTCATGAATGTTGGTTTCCTGTTATACATATGCTTTTATATGCTGTGTATATGATTTCATGTTCTAAGTTGAAGTCTGAAGGGTAGAGGGAATTAGTTTCAATTGTTTCTCTATCTGAGCCAGAGTTCCTGCAAGGAGTGCAGTTGAGGTCGTCCACAAGGAGTGCGTTGATAGAGGGTTCAGATAGATTAAACTTTGTTCTAAGTACCCAGAAGTGCAGTTGGGCACAGGAGCCGTACAAGGAGTGCGCAGGCCAAGCAAAGACTCAAAATTGTGAATATGACTGAAGAATTCAAGGACTGTTGTTGCAGGTGTGCGCAGAGTCGAAAGAGCTCAACACTTGGAAGTGCTTGAGAATTTCCACAAGGAGTGCGCGCAAGAGTCTTCTTGAAGACTCAGAGTTGTGTGGAAGCTGAGGAGGGATAAAGTTTTCAAGCTTGTCGGAAGAGAAACACAGGGAGTTTGTGCCGTGGAGTGTTTAAACAGGCGTTGCACAGTTGCACCGCAGGCGAACAAGGTTTTCGCAGAGAATACTGAGTTTCATTTCGTGGAATCATCAAAGGGAAGAGACAGACGGTCAGGATCTTGTGGAGAGGATTTGAAAAATCCCACCAGTCGTCTGATCTGGTAAAGGAGCGCAGGGTTTATGGCTACGTTCAGAGTTAATGCCCCAGGAATCATGAGTCGTTGGATCATCGGCCAGTTACCCGTCATCCGTCCGATCTGACAAGAGTTTCACAGGGTTTAAACCCTCGTGGGCAGAGTGAGAACCCCCAGAAGCATCGGGATATCGAGGTGTTGGGGTTCGGGAAATCGAAAGTCCCATGGATAAGAGGTTGGGGAAATCCATCGTGAAAACCTCGACGAGTTCAGAGTCGTCCATCTGTTGGGACAGTTGGCAGGAATCGAGAATCATCAGTATATCAGGAATTCAGTGGATAAGAGTCTAAGACTTGTTGAACACCGAAATGGAGAAAGGATCACAGCCATAAGATCTCGGTAGGAACACGTGTCGCGATCATCCAACATCGGAGATCCGGACACTGGAGGTTGCGCAGGTAAGCATTTTTGGTTTTATAATTTGGCGAAACCCGAGGGTTGATCTAAACCGTCCATCCACTAAGGACGCGTGTCAGAAATCCGGAGAGAGTCGAGGATCGATGTTTCAGAAGTCTTGAGGACAATATACTCTCACAAGTCGAAACCGCGAAGTCTGATTTTCCGACAAGAGGAGAGCTTCGTGTGGGCCCAGCTGACGTCGTCTCGCCGTAACAGGGAAATCGGGGATTTCCAGGGTAAAACCCCGAGGCACATCAGGACCTTCCATCTTTAAGGACATGTGGCATCGATCTTGACTTTCAGGAAAGGTCTCGAAAGGGGAGTCAAATCAGGAGATCGACAGACACGAGATCAAGGAATCAATGGCCAAAGCACTTCGACATTTGAAGTCGCGAAACCCCGAGAGAGATCGGGAGCCGTTGATCTCAGCGACCGATCACCATCATTGATTGTATAAGGGAATCCTAGTGACGTCATATTGCGAAATTGCGAATCAAAATATCGTGAATTCCGTGGGTAAGAGATTTATCACACTTCGACACTCGAAACCCTGAATCCCGATAGGGAGTATGACTACAGTCATATAAGAGGAGGTCGCGTGGACCGAACGCATAGCCTAGAGGCTAAGGCAACAAGGGAGTGCATCGGGATATCTGAGACTGGGAAATCGGGAACCAAAGGGTCATGACATCGGGAGTTTGAAAACCCTGAAACCCGATTTTCTATTCTTTTGTCGGTTAGAGAATAGTGATTGGCCTAGAGGCTGTGAAGAGCCGAAAATACCTATGGGCCAAGTTCAAAAAAGATTCCAACGGAGAATTGAAGGATCCATTCCATCTTGAGGGAGGAAATTGAACGATCCTTAAGACCAGGAGGTCAAGCGCGGGACCTGCTGAGGTAGGTGCCTGGGTGGATGACACCAAGTGTTATCAGAGCACCATTCTTGTCTGTATATTTTAGGCAAGAGGAGTATGAGAGAAGGATCACTCTGATACACACCAAGTGGTATCAGAGCTTAGAAAAGATTCTTTTCTTTCTATAGCAGGAATAAGGAAGATTCACCATGCCGTCGAGGAGAAGGGATAGACAATCGCCCGATCCAGAGGAGGAAAGGGAGACGTCCAGAGGAAGGGGTAGACAAGTGCAGAATCCAGAAGTAGAAAGAGATCTGCATAACATACGCGCTAGACTTGTGGACATGGAGATAAGACAAAAACGTACAACTGATATAGGAGATGTCAGTAAGTCCGAAAATGAAGATGATGCTAGACATGGAGAAGAAGAAATCACAGTAGAAGATGCAGCAAATGAACGCTTTCTTAAAGCTATTGCAATAATGGGCGCAAAGGCGAAGATGGACATTCCAGTTTTTGAAGGAAACTTGGATGCTGAATAACTTATAGACTGGATTAGAGCCCTGGATACTTATTTCGACTATGAAGATGTCAAAGAAGACAAGAAAGTCAAGCATGATGTCACAAGATTAAAAGGACATGCAACATTGTGGTGGGATGAACTACAAACGGAAAGGCATTGCCAAGGCAAGCAAAAAATTAAGAGTTGGGACAGGATGATTGCAAAGATGAAGGCAAAATTCATCCCCAGGGATTACTAGATTACTCTATTCAGGAGAATGCAGAACCTGAGACAAAAGCTGATGTCAGTGAAAGAATACGCTGAGGAATTTTACATGCTGAACATCAGGGCAGGTCATCATGAAAGAAATGATGAAAAAGTAGCCAGGTACATGAATGGCATGAGATATGAGATTCAGGATGAGATGAGCATGGTAACCATCCAAACAGTGGAGGATTCTTATCAGATGGCTCTAAAAGAGGAAGATAAGCTGAGCCAAAAGCAGAGTCAAAGAGGCCGAGGCAGGAGTCAAGCCAGGGGCAAATCAGTTGCTCGGGACAAATATCAAAGACCTAAGGAGAACTGGAAGAAACCTCAGACTCGAACTGAGAGAGGTGGTAGCTCACAGTGAGGGAAATATGATGAACAACGAGGGAAGCATACTGAGCAGAGAGGAGGGTATGCTGACAATAATACTTTTCCTCATACCAGAGGTAGAGGAAGAGGAAGAGGTGGAGTAATCACATGCTTCACGTGTGGAAAGAATGGACACAAGTCTTATGAGTGTCTAGAGAAAAAGAAATAAGGTGGAGAGACTCACATCGCCAAAGCATAGAGGCGAGATGTGGAGGCAGAAGACACTGAAGGCAGAAGGTCACTGATGATGCGAAAAGTCCTTTTGATGCCAGAGAAGGAGGCGGAGAACTCGGTGCAAAGAAACAGTGTTTTTCGGACTGCTTGCAAAACCAAAGAGAGGGTGTGCAAGGTCATTGTGGACAGTGGAAGCACCGATAATCTCGTTTCAACCGAGATGGTAGAAAAGCTAGAGCTGGAGACGAGCGAACATCCGAGTCCATATAGAGTTTCATGGTTACAAAAAGGACATCAGGTGAATGTCACTAAACAGTGTTTAGTTGAGTTTAAAATAGGAGGATATAATGATAAGATATTGTGTGATGTTATCCTTATGGATGTTTGTCATCTATTGCTGGGTAGACCATGGAAATATGACAGAAATGTGATTCATGATGGGAGGATGAATATGTATAACCTAGAGAAGAATGGGAGAACTCATATGTTGCTTCCAATCAAGGATAAGGGAGTGAAGCCGGAAGTAAGCAACACTGTACTTCTCATGAGTGGGAAGGAAATTCTTACAGAAGTCAAGAAGAAAGAGGAACCGCAATTCATTGTGGTCAGAAAATCGAAGATTGTTTTAACCAGCACAAGAGTGGATGATTTTCCAAAAGAAGTTCAAGAACTGCTGGAAGAGTTCACTGACATAGTAGTGGATGAACTACCTCGTTTGTTGCCACCGATCAGAAGTGTGAGCCATCATATTGATCTCGTATCAGGAGCTATTTTGCCGAATAAATCCATGTACAAATTGACGCTGCAAGAGAATGAAGAGGTAAAAAGGAAAGTCTAGGAGTTTTTGGACAAAGGTTTAGTCAGGGAAAGCTTGAGCTCGTGTGTTGTTCCGACAGTACTCAGTCCAAAGAAAGACGGAGGCTGGAGGATGTGTACTGACTCAAGAGCGATTAATAAGATAACCATCAGGTACAGATTTCCATTGCCAAGGATGGATGATCTGATGGATTGTTTAAGTGGAGCAATTTTTTTTTTGAAGATTGACCTTAAGAGTGGATATCACCAGATTCGTATGAGGGAAGGTGATGAGTGGAAAATAGCCTTACAAACCAATGAAGGGCTGTATGAATGGCTTGTTATGTCGTTTTTCTTAACAAATGCGCCAAGTACCTTCATGATATTGATGAACAAAGTCCTGAAGGAGTTCATTGGGAAATTTGTCATCGTGTATTTGGATGACATACTGATTTTTAGTAAATCAGAGGCGGAACATCTGAAGCATTTGGCTACAGTGATGCAGATATTACAGCAGGAGAAGCTACTCATAAACATAAATAAATCTTCATTTATGAAGACAAAACTCATTTATTTGGGATTTGTCATATCTGCAGATGAGTTGAGGATGGATCCAGATAAAGTGGACGTGATCAAGAATTGGCCATCACCGAAGAACATATTTGAGGTGAGAAGTTTTCACGGGTTGGCTAGTTTCTACCAAAAGTTCATTAGGAATTTCAGTGGAATTAGCGCAACAATGATGGACATAGTAAAGAAAATACACAAATCTTTTCACTGGACAGAAGAAGCTGAGAGGAGCTTTAATCTGTTGAAGAGGAAAATTACGGAGCAACCAATTCTGGTCTTGCCTGATTTTCAAAAGACATTTCAAGTGAAATGCGATGCAAGCAGATTTGCAATCGGGGTGGTCTTAAGTCAAGAAGACAGGCCAATAGCGTATTTCAGTGAGAAGTTGAATGAGGTGAAAGTGAAGTACTCCACTTATGACAAGGAGTTCTATGCCATCATACAGGCATTGAAGAAATGGAGGCATTACTTGATCCCGAAGGAGTTTGTTCTTTACAGTGACAATCATGCACTGCAGTTTGTGACTCAACAGAAAAAGTTGAATCAGAGACATGTCAAATGGGTAGAATATATGCAGAATTTCACATTTGTGATTAAACATATTTCTGGTACTTCTAACAATGTTGTTGGTGCTTTGATCACGAAGTGTTTTCTGTTGCAGGAGTTCAAAGTCAATACGTTGGATTTTGATGATCTCAGGGATATGTACGCAGATGATAAGGATTTCAAGGAAGCTTATGAAGTAGCTGAGAATACAGTTCTCGGATATAGTAGCAAATGGGCCGAATACATGATCCAGGAAGGATTGTTGTTTAAGGGAAATCAACTGTGTATTCTGAAATGCTCCATGAGGGAGAATTTGCTAAAGGAAAAACACAGCGGAGGATTGGCAGGACACTTTGGTCACAAAAAGACATTCGCGAAACTGAATGAGTCGTATTTTTGGCCGGGAATGCAAGAGGATGTCAAGAGATTCGTGGTCAGGTGTAGAATTTGTCAGCATTCGAAGGGAAGGAGACAGAATACAGGAGTCTATCAACCGTTGCCCATACCTGAGAGGCTGTGAGATGAAATCAGCATGGATTTCATATTGGGATTGCCAAGGACGCAAAGAGGATTTGATTCGATCTTTGTGGTGGTGGATAGATTTTCCAAGATGGCACATTTTATCCCATGTCAGAAAACCAGCGACGCGACTCACATCGCGAACCTGTTTTTCAAAGAAGTCATTCGACTTCACGGCCTACCAAAAAGCATAGTTTCGGACAGAGATATGAACTTCATAGGGCATTTCTGGAGAACCTTATGGAAGAAGATGGGAACTAATTTGATGTTTAGTTCAGCGTATCATCCTCAGATGGATGGACAGACAGAAGTAGTAAACAAAATTCTAGGAGATTTGTTGAGAATCTTGATGGAAGAACACCACAACAGTTGGGACAACATACTACCATAGGCAGAGTTTGCATATAACGATTCAGTAAATAGGAGCATAGGCAAAAGTCCATTTCAGATTGTATATGGAATGCAGCTAAGAGGATTTTCTGAACTGAGGGATTCAAAACAGACTGCGACGAGGAGAGCTAGTGCAGAGGAATTCACAGAGGCGATGAAGGAACTTCACAGCTGGGTGAAGGAGCGATTGCAGAGTTCAAGTCAGGAGTATAAGCGCAGAGCCGATCAGCATAGAAGACAACTTCAGTTTGAAGTTGGTGATTTAATTTTGGCACATCTCAGAAAAGAAAGGTTCCTGAGAGGAACATATAATAAGTTGAAGATGAAGAAAATTGGGCCATGTAGAGTCTTAAAGAAGCTTGGGACAAATGCTTATGAGATTGAATTACCCGATGGGATCAGAATTTCTCTGATATTCAATGTCTCAAATTTGTACCCATATAAACCTGGGGTAGCAGGAGCAGGAAATGAACAGTCAGAGGTTCAGTGGAAAAAGCAGATGCCAATTGTAGAGATGCCACAGATGGAGCGCATACTAGACAAAAGAATTAGCAAGAAGACCAGAAGAAAGCAATACTTCGAATATTTGGTCAAGTGGAAGGGTCATCCAGTTGAATATGTCAGCTAGGAAAATGAAGCAGAGTTTCGGAAGCATGGACAAACTGTGCAAGAGCTCATGGACAGGAGCCCATGAATTTTTTCAAGCGAGGGAGTATGATGCAGGAGCATCACCAACATCAAGCGCGTGTGGGGGAAAGCACCAAACATTTTGAGCATATGTTAAAATTGTTTAAGACTTTTGAAGAAGAATGGATGCGCCAAAATTAAATGTGATAATTAAGGAGAGGCGTACTCATTTACTGTAATCAGACCTTGAGCGTCCCACTCTCGTCTGAAGTAGATAGAAGGCATTTATAGTAGTTAATGCAGGTAGGTAGAATTTAATTCTAGACTAGACAGTTTTAGAGTGCAGGAGGGAAACGGGATATAGACACCCTCATTGTGTATTGGAACATTATTATTGAATAAGAATAACAAGAGCATGCAAAGAGATGTGTAAGAACACCCATGTACAGATATTTGGATTAATAGAAGAAGTTGATTCAAATTCATGGCGTTGTGTTTTTCTTTGTGTAAGTGTGTTGATTGATATGCTCATGAATGTTGGTTTCCTGTTATACATATGCTTTGATATACTGTGTATATGATTTCATGTTCTAAGTTGAATCCTGAAGGGTAGAGGGAATTAGTTTTAATTGTTTCTCTATATGAGCCAGAGCTCCTGCAAGGAGTGCAGTTGAAGTCATCTGCAAGGAGTGCTTTGATAGAGGGCTCAGATAGATTAACCTTTGTTCTAAGTACCCAGAAGTGCAATTGCGCACAGGAGCCATACAAGGAGTGCGCAGGCCAAACGAAGACTCAAAATTGTGAATCTGAGTGAAGAATTCAAGGACTGCTACTGCAGGTGTGCGCAGAGTCGAAAGAGCTCAACACTTGGAAGTTCTTGAGAATTGACGCAAGGAGTGTGCGCAAGAGTCTTCTTGAAGACTCAAAGTTTTGTGGAAGATGAGGAGGGATAAAGTTTTCAAGATCATCAGAAGAGAAGCACAAGGAGTTTGTGTCATGGAGTGTTTAAACAGGCGTTGCACAGTTGCACCGCAAGCGAACAAGGTTTTCGCAGATAATAATGAGTTTCATTTCTTGGAATCATCAAAGGGAAGAGACGGATGGTCAGGATCTTGTGGAGAGGATTTGCAAAATCCCACCAGTCGTCCGATCTAGTAAAGGAGCACGGGGTTTACAGCTGTGTTCGGAGTTCAAGCCCCAGGAATCGTGAGTTGTTGGATCATCGACCAGTTACCCGTCAGCCATCCGATCTGACAGGAGTTGCATAGGGTTTAAACCCTCGTGGGAAAAGTGAGAACCCTGAGAAGCATCGAGATATCAAGGAATCGGGTTTCTCGAAATTGAAAGTCCCATGGATAAGAGGCCGAGGAAATCCATCGTGAAAACCCCGACGAGTTCAAAGCCGTCCATCTGTTGGGACAGTTGGCAGGAATCGGGAATCATCGGTATATCAAGAATTTAGTGGACAAGAGTCCGAGACCTGTTGAACCCCAAAATGGTGAAAGGATCACATCCGTAAGATCTCAGGAGGAACATGTGTCGCGATCATCCAACATCGGAGCTCCGGACACCGGAGGTTGCGCAGGTAAGTGTTTTTGGTTTTATAATTTGGTGAAACTCAAGGGTTGATCTGAACCATCCATCCACTGGGGACGCGTGTCAAAACTCTGGAGAGAGTCGGGGATCAACGTTACGGAGGTCCTGAGGACAAGATACTCTCGCAAGTCGAAACCGCAAACTCTGATTTTCCGAAAAGAGGAGAGCTCCATATGGGCCCAGCTGACATCGTCTCGTCGTAACAGGGAAATCAGGGATTTCCAGGGAAAAACCCCAAGGCACATCAGGACCATCCATCTTTAAGGACGCGTGGAATCGATCTTGACTTCCGGGAAAGGTCCCGAAAGGGGAGTCAAATCAGGAGATTGACAGACGTGAGATCGGGGAATCAAAGGCCAAATCACTTCGACATTTGAAGTCACGAAACCTCGAGAGAGATCGGGAGTCGTTGATCTTAGTGACCGATCACCATCAAACTCATGAATACCCCTGGGGCGTTTGTCAATCCAAATAGTAAAATGGTAAACTCATAGTGTCCGAACCTTGTCTTGAAGCTGGTCTTAGGAATATCTTCCTCTTTGATTTGTAACTGGTGATAACCTAATCCGAGGTTGATCTTTGAAAACATTGTCATGCCTTTCATTTGATCAACAAATCATCTATTATTGGCAATGGATACTGGTTCTTGATCGTTTCCTTATTCAATTGATGGTAGTCAATACAGAGTCGCCACAACCCATCCTTCTTTCTTATGAAAATAACAGGTGAACCCCAAGGTGACCCAATTGGATGTATAAGTCCTAGGTCAAACAACTCCTTCAGTTTCATTTTCAACCCCTGTACCTCAGGTGTCAACATACGATAAGGAGTTATTTCTATAGGTTCAGTTATAAGTTTCAAGTCTATTGTAAACTCCAACCCTCTTTCAGGTGGAAAACCTGGTAACTCTTCCAGAAACACGTAAGAAAACTCTTGTACTACCAGAAGGTTTTCTAATCCTTTCTCCATGCCCTTGTCATTCAACGCTAAAATTTCATATAGATTTCATCCTTTGCACATGCTCTTTTGTAGTTGTAGGGAAGAAATTAACCTCAGGGACACTCCCTCATTTCTTCATACAATCACACTTCTATGTCCCTCACCATCAATAAAATTCAACTATTTCGTCCTACAATTGAGTATTGCACCATGTGATTCCAACCATTCCATACCGATCACGATGTCATAAGATCCTAAGATCGTGACATATAGGTCGAACGTCATTACAAAATCTCCCAAGTTAATGCGATGGCCCAGAACGCTTCCTCCAACCTTTTGTTTGGAACCTAAATCCATTTCTACGTACCTAAACTCATCCTTCTCGATTGCATTTACCTTAATTATTTTCAGTGTTGCACTAGAAATAAATCTTTCTGTAGCACTGGGATCTATCAAAACACTAAAACATTTTTCGACAATTGTACCTGACATCTCAAGCACAGTGGACTAGTGCTCGTACTGACGGTTATTCATCATTGCACTAATCCTATGGGCCTTGCCCAAATCTACAGTTGTAGTGTGTCTGACTAACTCATCTTATCTAGCCCTATCAATCGGGAAGTATCGTTGGTAATGTGGCTCTCCACATGTCCAACATTCAATATTTGGTCTAGTACTCTTGGTCCTCGAAGTAGAATTTGTTGGCCTACCAGCCTGAAATCCTTCTCTATTCTACTGAACATGCATAAACTGTTGATGTTGATGTTGTGGTACTTTGTAGGGAGTCCTCTTCTAAGGAGTCGGTCGCCATGGTGTCGTGAACGTGGATCGTCTTGGTGTATATCGATACCTTGATGAATGTTTAGCTAGTGTCTAATGTTGTTGCGCACTAGATTCTGCATGTCCCTTCGGTCTCGAAGGAGTCCTACCATGACCCTTGTTGGTCAACTCTTCCTAAGCTATGAGGGCCTTCTAGAATGCATCGTGCAACTTCTGAGGAATTAGGATCCTCACCTTCGCATGATAACATTAAGGCCAAACACAAACTTGTTGACCTTTAACTTCTCATTTTTCACATGTGGAGCATACCTAAGAAGCTCCATGAATCGAGCCTCATACTTGGGCACCATATGACACCCTATCATAAGGCGTTGAACTCATTGAGTTGGTGCTCAATGAATTCATTTGACAAATACCTCTCCCGA
Source organism: Picea engelmannii (assembly GCA_009831015.1). Taxonomy (NCBI): domain Eukaryota; kingdom Viridiplantae; phylum Streptophyta; class Pinopsida; order Pinales; family Pinaceae; genus Picea; species Picea engelmannii. The sequence continues at coordinate 297,809 of ML795409.1, forward strand.
AACCATTCCTTGAACAATTCCCATGACACATCTTCGACGACCTTGTTTGGTTGAGGTAGGAGCATCTTCCGCCATAGAAGAGAGCTCCCCTTCATCTAAAATACTGCCATGTGGACTTTCATGTTGGAGGTGTAGTCGTGAAGTGTGAAGCACATTGCCATGTTCTGCAACCAAGCCTATGCGGATGAGCCATCTCTGGCACCCATGAAATTGGGAAACTTAACCTTCTCGAGTTGTCTTTGAGTGCTACCACTTCCATTTTGAGCATGATGTGGACCCTCATTGGTTATAGGTGCACTGGCCTCATCTCTATCTAGACGGTTAATCAAGGCCTCTGGCATCCTCTGAAAGGACCTCATCAAACCAACCACATCCCCCACAACAATTTGCTCTTGTCCAATGACTTGTTCTTCTTCTTGAAGGTTAGAATCATCTAGCGTGGATGCTACTGGAGGCATTACACCTCCTCCCCTAGCAACACGTCATCTACCTCCACGACGTCCTCTAACAATGATTACCTGCATGGACAAATTTCAATTTTATTTAGCGATAAATTATTAATCAATTGCTTAATACAGTGAAAGGTGTAATGATCCCAAGTCGCGGGGTTGAACCTGGCTCTGATACCATACGTAACGACCCCTTTGTTATGACAACAAATAGGGATGTACAATAGGTATATATATTGCGTTAGGAATTTACAATCATTACCACACAATTCATACCAACGCAAATCAACATGTCATCATAATTAAAGTGACACATGATCAACACAAAACATAAATAGCAACACATTTCAACACATCACAATCAACAGAAGCTAAAAATAAATCATGATCAACCATGTTACTGAATATTAAAATAACTACCTGCCCAACCTATCCTGCATGGTTAGGACCTCTACGACACATACAAAATGCTCAAACCCAGGATTCATTCGATTGATTTTGACCACTTAAGGTCTCAAGGTTGGTGATTGTTCTAAGGAATAAGGAGGTATCTAAATCCCGCTAATCCAATCAAGCTGACAATCAACTAGATCAATCAACGAATCTTAATCATCAATTAAATATGGCGCAAGAGTAATCACCAACTTAATTTTCATGGTGCGCGAGTAATCTAATTACATAACTCATCATACATCAACATCAATTACATGGTGCAAATAAATCTAATCACTCAATAATTTATTAATTAATATTATTCCCAAATGCGAGATATCTAATCACTTGATCATCTATGCATCCACATTATCCCATAGCGTAGAGAAGGATAATCACTTAATCATTTTCAGGCAACATTGAGTGTAAATGAGAACAAGGACATTTCATGAGAATGATAATTCGAGAGCATAAGTACAACTTAATCTCATATATTTCAATATACCTTTTCATATCTAGGAATGTCTTCTAGGAGTATGTAAGGAAGGCTAAGATTATACATTCATTTTAAAAACCTATAAGAAGATCAATCTTCTTAAACAATCCATTAATTTAACACCACTATTACATTAGGTATCCCCTTATAATCATTCAACCATTAATTTAATCCAGCATTCATCAATAAAAAACAAAGTAATTGAGTAAGAGCATAAGGATTTAAGGGATTAAAAACTATGCAAGCATAAGTAAGTGTCCATTACTAGGTGGAGACATATTGCGATCATCCTGAATCCTTGCCTAAGTTAAGTTAATTTCTGTCAAGCCTCAATTATCAACTGCATCAAGCTACTGTAACAAGTATCGCCCTTATGTAGCACAACTAAATATCATTCAAAATTATTTATCTTAATAAGCAACACATTAAGAATTCCTTTCCAAAATACATCATTTCAAAGTGCCATAAAGAGGTCAATAAATAAATTGATTAATAAATAAATTGATTAGTAGTCAACCACTTCTATATCCATTGAGAGAATTAATAAAATTCATCCTTACTTAAACATATCAATAAGGTCTCAAAATGGCTTGTAATTTCATATGAGAGATTTAAAACACCCAACAGTAAAATAAATAATCAATCAAATTACAAATTCATATAAGGGAAGGAGGGAGATCCAACTTATTAACCCTATGTCAGGGCTTCAAGGCCAACTACAAACCAGTTAAGAATAAGGAGAACTAGTCTTGTTGAAACAACGAAAGGGTTCATCTTTTAAACTGAATTTGATTTGGGACCCTAGGAATATCAATTTCTTTAAGGGCATCAAAAGGGTCTCAAAACTACCTACACAGTCCTCGAGGGTTACGAGTTTTAATCCATCCAAAAGGTGTTAAACTGGAAGTGAAGTTTCTAGTGCTATATTTTGGAGTAGGAGGATATTAACCCTCTCCCAAGCGATCGAGCTCGAAGCAAATCTCCTAAGGTAATGGGCCTCTCTATGCAAACCCTAACTCCCAGCATATCATATCGTGGTCGAGTATCGACTTTGAGCATATGTACTAAGTACCAAGGATAACACATATCGGGTGTCAAGGAAGCACTCCCACCAAGATCCACGATAATCATCGAGCACCAAGGGGATAACCCACAAGGGCTGAAGCCATGCACTACGCATCTGCGAAGGACTTTGAAGGGAGAAGGAATTCGAGGCATGGTCTGCCATCTATTCTGCAGTCATCAATAATCAAGACAGTCATCAGGCAATGTCTGTGCACAAGTAAAGGAGGAGGGTGCACTTAGTCTACACGGATTATGTCCAGACTGAGCGAGTAGGGAGAGGGTGAGCTACGAAACCCATTATCAATCCAGGAAATGAGTAAGGATGGCGCAATGTTGGCCTGAATTTCTGTCAGTAGTGAAGAGTGAAGGGCGCACAAGGCATCCCATATTAGTCCAGGGAATGCGTATGCAATGCTGGCCCGAATTTCTGTCAGTAGAAAACAGTGCAGGGCACACAAGGAAATACATATCAGTGCTGGGAATGAGTAAGGAGGATGCAATCCTGGCCTGAATTTCTGTCAGTGGAGAACAGTGAAGGGCGCAGAAGGCAACCCATATCAGTCCAGGGAATGAGTAAGGAGGGAGCAATGCTGGCCCGAAATTCTGTCACTGGTGGGAAAGGAGTGGGGTGCGTTATCTCTCGAAATTCGGTCGAGGAAGGAGTGAAAAGAAGGATGCATAGGCAACCAAAAGTTTTTTCGAGTAGTGAGAATTGGGGAGGGAAAATTTCCAAGGAATAATAACTTCCAGAGTCAACTATGTAGTAGCGTACAACTTCCTACAAGGAAAACCTTGATGCTTGATTCAATTAAAAGTCAAGCATCAACACTTAATTGCACAGACTATGCTCAACGCAAGCTTGCAGAGATAGATTGGATCGCGGGTGGGGGAGGAGCAAAACTTGGGCCAAATGTTTTTATTTATTTCGTTGAGAAGACAATGGTCGTGCGAATACTGAGAATCCACTTCTAAATTTTATGAAAACCGCAAGAGTGGGTCTATTAAAATGTACAATTCAACACATACTATGAAAATTATAACAAATATATTAAACAATAAAAATCAAACAATTACTAATTCCATGAAATACCGTGGACAAAGATGGCCTGGTCATGATCTTTAGCAACTAGCGTTCTTTTCTTTCTCTTGCTTGCTAATCGTCGAGAATTCACCGGTATCTCCCAACCAATGGTATGGGTACTCTTCTTACCCCTTAGCCCCTCGAGCCGAAAATGGGCCATGCACACAAAACCAGATCTTCTAGCTCCCATCTTGCCTCGCACGGTAGACCCACCACTCTCTCTCAAGCTGGGTATCCCAACTCTCACAAGTAAAACCAATCAAAAATTTTGCAGCATAACTTTACCCATAACTAATGATCCCCTTTTTCCCTCTCGACCATTTCCTTTATAGGAGCTTCCTTAGTGACATATTCCCACTTGCACATTTAATTTTTTTTTAATTAAATAATTATGATTATTTTCTTTCCTTTCATTTGTCATCCTCTCCATAAGTTGCACAAGAAAATTCAATATTTTATTTTAATTAAAAGTCAAATTCTCTCACATTTCCTAAATGTGTTCCTTAAATCTGTTTCCTCTTTATTTCCATATTCATATTTAATGACTAACGCCTTAGTAATTATGAGTTGAGTTAAAATATGAATCCTCTCCTAGTTAAACTAGTGTTAACTAGACTCTAAATTCCTTTCTATGCTTGCACAATTCTTTCATACTTTATTCCTTTCTTATATTAAATTTCACTTTGATATTTTCTTACACACATGTGTATAATATTAATTATTTAGACTTATTTCATTTGTCTTAACTTCTCAAATTGATTTACCTTACTCCTTTTTTATTTAGTTAATAATTTAGTTTAGCCTCTTTACAAAGTCTTAGACTTAGGCTTAATGTTTGAATAGGCTTAGACTTGATTTGGGGTTTACAATCAATAATTTCAATCCTTAATTAATTAATTAAATCCAACAATGCTTAAATATTTTACAAGGCTTAATTATTTGCTCAAGGTTTCCTAGGCCACCTAGATTCATCGAATCAAGTGTTACTTATGCGATGTGCCCTTCAAGACACACTCCTGTGCTCCAAGGGTGCCACTCACCTTTTTACCAGTTTTGGTAGTTATTCAACCCTTGGAGTCAACACTCCATTTGGGTGACCTTGTGAGAGACTAGGGGATTATAAGGAATAAGGATCATGCCTTATTGTGCACCCCTTAGAACTTTGTGAGAGACTGTCTTAGTTTTCCTTCACGACATCATGGACCTCTCGAACTAAGTAATTGTTAACCTACAATTTGAGCCATGATGGGAGTGCTAGTAGGATGTGAAAGGGATGTTGTGATGCAGGAGCATCACCAACATCAAGCGAGCGTGGGGGCAAGCGCCACACATTTTGAGCATATGTTAAAATTGTTTAAGACTATTGAAGAAGAATGGATGCGCCAAACTTAAATGTGATAATTAAGGAGAGGTGTACTCATTTACTGTAATCAAACCTTGAGCGTCCCGCTCTCGTCTGAAGTAGATAGAAGGCATTTATAGTAGTTAATGCAGGTAGGTAGAATTTAATTCTAGACTAGACAGTTTTAGAGTGTAGGAGGGAAACGGGATATAGACACCCTCATTGTGTATTGTAACATTATTATTGAACAGGAAGAACAAGAGCATGCAGAGAGCTGTGTAAGAACACCCATGTACATATATTTGGATTAATAGAAGAAGTTGATTCAAATTCATGGCGTCGTGTTGTTCTTTGTGTAAGTGTGTTGATTGATATGCTCATAAATTTTGGTTTCCTGTTATACATATGCTTTGATATGTTGTGTATATGATTTCATGTTCTAAGTTGAAGTCTGAAGGGTAGAGGGAATTAGTTTCAATTGTTTCTCTATCTGAGCGAGAGTTCCTGCAAGGAGTGCAATTGAAGTTATTCGCAAGGAGTGCGTTGACAGAGGGTTCAGATAGATTAACCTTTGTTCTAAGTACCCAGAAGTGCAGTTGGGCACAGGAGCCATACAAAGAGTGTACAGGCCAAGTGAAGACTCAGAATTGTGAATCTGAGTGAAGAATTCAAGGACTGCTGTTGCAGGTGTTCACAGAGTCGAAAGAGATCAACACTTGGAAGTGCTTGAGAATTTCCGCAAGGAGTGCGCGCAAGAGTCTTCTTGAAGACTCAAAGTTGTGTGGAAGCTCAGGAGGGATGAAGTTTTCAAGCTCGTCGGAAGAGAAGCACAAGGAGTTTGTGTCGTGGAGTGTTTAAACAGGCGTTGCATAGTTGCATCGCAGGCGAACAAGGTTTTCGCAGAGAATACTGAGTTTCATTTCATGGAATCATCAAAGGGAAGAGACGTACGGTTAGGATCTTGTGGAGAGGATTTGCAAAATCTCACCAGTCGTCCGATCTGGTAAAGGAGTGCGGGGTTTGCGGCTGCGTTCGGAGTTCAAGTCCCAGGAATCATGAGCCATTGGATCATCGGCCAGTTACCCGTCAGTCGTCCGATCTGACAGGAGTTGCACAGGGTTTAAACCCTCGTGGGAAGAGTGAGAACCCCGAGAAGCATCGGGATATTGAAGCGTCGAGGTTCAGGAAATTGGAAGTACCATGGATAAAAGGTCGGGGAAATCCATCGTGAAAACCCCGACGATTTCAGAGTCGTCCATCTATTGGGACAGTTGGTAGGAATCGAGAATCATCGGTATATCAAGAATTCAGTGGACAAGAGTCCGAGACCTGTTGAACCCCGAAACGGAGAAAGGATCATAGTCGTAAGATCTCGGCAGGAACACGTGTCGCGATCATCCAACATCGGAGATCCAGACACCGGAGGTTGCGCAGGTAAGCGTTTTTAGTTTTATAATTTGACGAAACCCGAGGGTTGATCTGAACTGTCCATCCACTGGGGACGCGTGTCAGAAATCCAGAGAGAGTCGGGGATCGGCGTTTCGGAGGTCCTGAGGACAAGATACTCTTGCAAGTCGAAACCGCGAAGTCTGATTTTTCGACAAGAGGAGAGCTCTGTGTGGGACCAACTGACATCATCTCGTCGTAACAGGGAAATCGGGGATTTCCAGGGTAAAACCCTGAGGCACATCAAGACCATCCATCTTTAAGGATAAGTGGCATCGATATTGACTTTTGGGAAAGGTCCCGAAAGGGGAGTCAAATCAGGAGATCGACAGACGCGAGATCGAGGAATCGAAGGCCAAATCACTTCGACATTTGAAGTCGTGAAACCCTGAGAGAGATCGGGAGCCGTTGATCTCAACGACTGATCACCATAGTTGATTGTAGAAGGGCATCCTAGTGACTTCATATCACGAAATCATGAATCGGAATATCGGGAATTCCATGGGTAAGAGATTTAGCACACTTCAACACTCGAAACCCCGAATCCCGATAGGGAGTATGACTACAGTCATATAAAAGGAGGTCGCGTGGACCAAACGCATAGCCCGGAGGCTAAGGAAACAAGGGAGCGCATCGGGATATCTGAGACTAGGAAATCGGGAACCAAAGGGTCATGACATCGGGAGTTTGAAAACCCCGAAACCCGATTTTTTATTCTTCCGTCGGTTAGAGAATAGTGATCGGCCTAGAGGCTGTGAAGAGCTTCAAAGACTTTCGGGCCAATTTCAAAGGAGATTTCAGCAGAGAATCGAAGGAGCCATTCCAGCTTGAGGGAGGAAATTGAACGATCCTTAAGACCAGGAGGTCAGGCGCGGGACCTGCTGAGGTAGGTGCCCGGGTGGACGCTACCACGCTACAATACCTCTCCCTTAATATCGGGTCTATGTGCATGGCCCCTTTACTCCTTATGTGAGTCATATTAGAAAGAAATCATGAGCCTGCATCCATAAACAAAACAACCTCAATGATCTATAAAAAACATCATAATATAATCGATCATATGTCACATATGCATGAAGAAAATACTCAAACCAATACAATCCACTCCCTAACTCAATTCGGAGTCCAAGGAGGTCCTTTGATGCCATCGACATCCCAATCTGTCAAGTGTCCTTCATACTTATGGAAAACACGTCAATAACATATATTAATACACATATATAAATAACATCAAACCATAATCATCAACATCATCATAAATATCCACAAGTGAAATACATAATAATGTACTATAGCTGGATCACTTGCACACAAGTGTCCTCAAAGAATAAGTCGATAACATGTGCTTGCAAGAGCGGGATGTTACACTTCTCCATGGACCACTTGAATTTATCCAAGATATTGTCCTTGTCATCCATGTAGCCATAATAAATGGTGTCAATTAGTTTGAAATCTCATACCTAGACCTCCTCTTCTTTTCCTTGTGGCATTTATCAAGCAACTCTTTGATGTTAGGGAGTAATTTTGTAGAACCATCTTCTAGCGATGATTTGTACAAGTGGGGATGGAAAATTCCTCTTCATCATCAAAGATCTATTTGAGAATCCTCTTGAGGTGAAGAAGAGGAGGTCTAAGTATGAGCTTTACAAGTGAATTGATGTTATTTATTATGGATACAAGGATGATGATGATAGTATCTTGGAGAAAGTTAAGTGGCCCGTGGAGGCAGAGACTTGGGCCAAAGTGATGAGGGAGTGGTAGGGGATCAATTCTATCAAGAAGAAGGCCAGGTTGATGGTCAAGAGCAGGGAGGTAGATTCCATTAAGTCGGTCCTATTTGAGAAAGAGTAGGACGTGAAATAATATATGGGAGGGAAGGACAAGGGAAACCAATAATAGAGAGAGCGATATTTTATTTTCCATGTGATCCTTCTAGATGTGAAAGAGATCAGGAACATGGTTGTAGAGAAGAAGAAATAAGATATTCTTACTACATAAACAAGTGAGGCTCTCATAAAAGATCTATTCAAGGCCTAGGAAATGCTTAATATTCACTTACAATACATGCTTGTGAAGCTTATGGATCATAAGTATTTTATTTCAAATGTTCTTCTCAACTTCTATTAATTATATAATATTGGCCTTAGGTCATTCTTCAGGTCGACAAAGTATTATAGTTAGAAATACACCAGGCTACCTCTCATGTTGATCATGCAAAATGGCCACTAGGAATCTTTGATCATAGAGCTTGGTGGTCCTAATTATGCCAAAGTAGGGGAAAATATAATGGGCCCAGAAGGGAAAAAATTTGGTGTTCCTGATTCCATCATAAAGGTCCCCGATTACGAATACCTTGGATTTTGAAATTCCTCCCCGATGTCAAACAGATATTTTATAATCCCTGTGAGGAAAATAAGAGAAGGTGTAGGTATGATATTTACAAATTAAATGATGTCAATTCATATTATGTCTATAGGAATGACGAGAACAATATCTTGGAGAAAGTCAAGCAACTCGTAGAGGAGTAAATGTGAGCCAAAGGATTGGGTGATCCATGTGCTAAATTATCAGAGGTACTGATGAGTGATTTCCTATGAAAATGACAACCTCCAATTTTTTTAATTATGGAGGTTTGCTTATGTACTTTGTTGATAAAATTGTTTTTTCGATGCATTTTTACGTAATAGCCACACTTGTGCACTTTCAATTGCACTGGTGTGCTACAAACATTATAACACATGTATATTGTGTTCTTTCATATCATCTTGATGTTTATGTTGTTCGATTTATAAAATGTATTGTGAGAACACTAATGATTTCTCTATTTTTAAATTAAATTTGAGATGTATCACTCATTGGAATTTAGATTTTTCATATAATGTTCAACTTTAGTTTTATGAAATTTTTTACTCAGGATTGAGATTGCAAAACCTTATAACAAGTAATACCATACAATGTCTAGTTCTTCTTCAAGGTGAATTGTTTCTTGTCCAACAAGATAAAATATGTTGATTAAACATGTTTACAAAACAAAAATACATAAAGATGATGAGTGAAATGATTTTGATTTGAATAATTATTTCTTTTTCATATCTTTTAATAATAACATTATGATATAATTGTTTATTAATAATAATAATTGTGTATTAATAATGTTCTATTATTACTTTGTATTATTCAAAGATTACACCACAAAACTATAATATAATGGTTTACTATAATCACATTTATTACATTTATGTTTTTAAAAAATATCATTAATTTATATTATTCAACTATTATAATATATTAAATTTATTTAGTTAAGTTTAAATAGTTAGACATATAGAACATATAATATGATAAGTTTTTATCTATATACTTTCTATGAAATGGTTTTACAATTTTTAAATGTATTACAAACTTTATGAATTTTCTATTAAAAAATATGTAAGAGTATGTAAGTATTAGTTGAATAATACTCTATTAGAAAAATATGTTAAGTATTGTATTTGGTGGATTTTGTACCAACATATATGCAAATATTGAATTTGGTTAATAAATGAAAAAAATTAATTTGAATAGTTTCTCTTATGTAATGTTAATTTTTCATTTATTTTATTGGTAACGCTATAATAATTGTTTATAATTAAATTTGTAATTGTTGTATTTAAAATATATATATATTTAAAATTTATAATCAATTAATTTGTTTAATTAAATTTAAATTATGAAATATTTGAATCAAATCATTAAGAACAATGAATTTTAATATTTCTTTAAATGACTTTATGAATTTTTATCAACCAGCATAATGAATCTCATCATAAGGAAATGTAATTATTGGATTTGGTTATTGAAGAAAATATTAAATTTGTTAAGTTTAAAATAATATTTAATTAAATTACTTTTATGTGAATATTTAAAAATACAAAAAATATCAATAAGACTCAATAAATAAAATAAACAGAAGTCCTTGCATAGATATTATAAGACTTAGTCCTCATCTTTCATGTAATGATTGTAACATGAAACCAACCACTTTATTAAAAAAATGTTGAATTAAGTAATATATTTACATAAGCTCCATTTAAAATCCAAAAATAAAATTACTCAATTATGTTTTTTTTACACCCCAATGGGACATCTAAAGGTAGACCCAATGCAAGGCATTTTTTTATAAGTGCTTACTGATCTATGAAAGTTATAGTTTATTAACAACTCACCACCATGAGACAAGCTATGTATTGCATGCACAACAACAAAGATGGATGCCTTCATTTTCATAAAGAATTCTTTGTCATTTGAATGATCCTCAAAGGAACAATTTTAACTTAATAATCATGACCTACAACTATTTATGAACCCTGCTGTTATCACTGAAATTTCGTCAGCACATGGCGACAAGAACTCCACATCATCTGCACATAGCGACAAGAACTCTACATCAGCAAAACAGCAATGAAGTCATTCATGGCACTATTCACAGCATTCCAGAAGGGTCAAATACTA
>ML795410.1:23619-38652 GCA_009831015.1 Picea engelmannii
ATTTTGAAAACATACGAAATGGATTGGGAAATCTATGAAACTTTTAGTACACATGTAAACCTACTCACATGACCTTATTATGACATGGTGTAATGATTTTAAAACTCATGTTCTCTAATGATGATAAAGGATCGTGTAACAAAATGACTTGACCTTGGGACAAGACCGGCCACTTTAACTATGACTTGGAATGAAAATCTGACTCCCTAGACATGACTCAATCAGAACCAAATTGACTCATAATCTAATGAAATAAAAAAATTGTCATGGGACATTGATCCTAAGACCTTGACACATGGTTTTTTAGAAGTCAATACATGACCACAAAACTTAATCAACAAACCAGTTGTTTTGACTTTATAAATTAATACTCCCTAACAAGATGCAAGTTGGCTAGCAAGGTGGGAATTGATGTCCTTCCTCAGTTCCTCTTTCATGTGGTCAATTTGGGAGGCGATGTGGTTTTAAATATCTTGGTTGCAAGTGGTGGCCATGGTGAAGGAAAACCATAGTAATAGGTGGAAAGAGATGTGTCGGAAAAGGGTGGGTGGGTCCACAAAAATACAAGGCTAAAAAATGATAGGTATCATTGGGATTAGAATGAAAAGAGGATTCCAATGGAATAGGTCCCTATTAGAGGTGTCGGGAGGGGTCGGGACCACCTAAAAAAAAGGATGAAAAATTATAGGTATCACTGTGATCAGGAGGAAAAAAGGATTCCAATGGGATAGGTCTCAAATAAGGGTGCAGACAGGCCCCAGACTCTACTTCTGCGGATTTATACCCCGATCTGAATAATAATGTTGTGTCAGAATGCCCAAATTCTTAATAGGAAAAAAACAGTGTCAAAATTCCCAAATTCTAATAAAGAGAAATATTGTATGTTCCCTTTCTGTGTTGCTTGTGTCCCAGGGGTTAGGGTTTTTTAGTGTTTCTATAGACAAGGGTTTTTCATGTGTTATAGCTCTTTGATATACGTGTCATATCATACAGTAGTACTTGTCCCAATATCCTAGGGCAGCAACTAAGGAGGGTAGACCATACCCTTAGCCATACTATTTTATTACCCATGTACTAGAGAGGATCTTCTCAAGTGTTGTTCTCAGTGGAACTATAATAGTCAGGTGGTCAATCACTTTATCTACGGAAGGCTTCAGGATATCTAGGTCGATTCATATACAGGTCTTGTCTGATGCGCTACCACATGAAGGGGTACCAGTAAGGGTTACAAGGGTGGCCAACAATGTGCGCTTAAGTACCACTTGTAGTTCCTTCGTGTATGCTTCCATGACTGATGCAGGAGCATCTCTCCATGCAACCAGCCAGCCAACCAGCAACGTTAGCGTGCACGCATTCAAAGGCTAAAGAGAGGCCTAGCCTCATTTGAATTTGAATTGAATGTGATTAAATGTGCTTAGGCTGGTGAGCCATGGAAGCCATGCCTTTGAGCAGGCATTAGATAGGATCGGCTTTAATGCAGATCGACTGAGATCTAGTTCTGGATAGTAGACTAGACAACCATTGATTGTAATTTATTAGGGTAGGTAAATCCTAGAGGGAAGCACTCGATTGAGCCCTCAGGTAAAAGAGATTTTCATATCTCATTTTGAAAAAAGATGAGGTTGGGAGAGAAGAGATGAGGAGAGCTCGAGAACACCTTTGTAATTACAGGCATTTGCCATTTGTTAATATAAACAGAGCAATTTTTCCTGCATATTATGTGTATATGGATGTCTGTGTGTGTTCCCTATGTATGTTGTGAATGTATGATTGTTGATGCATTCTACAGGAGTTGGTGTGATTTCAGGTTGAAGGTATTTGAGGCTTCACACCAGGAGGGTGTGATAGAATGCTGAGGGTTCTGAGAGCCGTGCACAGAGGATGCACTTCTGAACTCTGCAGAGTCAGAAAAAGACGTGCTGAGGCACAGGAGTGAAGTCAACAACTCAGGAGAAGGAAGATCTATGAGTTTGTTGAACACTTCAGGAGGCAAGACTGTGTATCTGAGACACAGTTGCAGACAGAATCACTGAGGATTATGTAGGAGCTCTGCTAGGTGGGCATTGAGCGTAAGCACGAGGTGCTAGAGAAAGAACTTTGCTGTGAGTTCGGAGAAGACCAGAATCACTGAGGATTCTGAGAGGCTCTGCCAAATGGGCATTGAGAAGGTGAAAAGGGTTCACATAAGGAGACATAATCATTGGAGTGTTCTGTGGAAGAGAAGATACTCCGCCAGGAGGGCGTCGAGGAAGTGTGCAGATAGGCACAGAAGGAGAAGAGAACTCTTTGAGTTCTGGAGATGAAAGAAGAGTCCACTGAGGGGCTTTTGCTGGGTTGTTGAACACCCATAAGGACTCAGCGAGAGGGTCGCTTGAGCAGAAGGATAACCAGGAAGGTATCCATTCCATTCTCCATCTGAGGGAGAAGAAGAACAAAATTCCCCAAGGGGTCTGAGTGGTTGTGAAAGATTAGAAGAGATAGGACTTTAATACGGGAAGACTCTGCAGAAACGCAAGAGCCAAAGAATCCTTAGAGGGTTCAGGAGGAGGAGAAAGCTCAGGACGGGCAGCGTTGTATATGCGTGGCGAGGCTCGTGGTTGTGGAGCTCGCAGAGGAACAGACAGAGGTCGAGGCCTTTGGAAATTCGAATTTCTTCCAAGTGCAGTGAGAAAGAGCGCCAAACTCGGGAGGATCAACATCGACCATTGGATTAGCCGATAGAATCTGAACCATTGGTTTTCAAGTCCAAAGAGAAACCGGAGGAGAGAGCACAAGGAGAACAGATCTGGGTCGTCAGATATGGGGTAGATACCCGATAGCCGTCGGATCTGCAGGAAGTTGCACGGAGGTTAAGCCTTCGTGAACAGTAGGAAAGAATTCCCGACACGAGGAGTGATCATCGGGATATCGGGGACATCAAGAATGTGAGGAGAGTCCCTCGGCATCAGAGGTCGCGAATTTGCAAGGTTAATCTGGACCGTTCATTGGGAGCGGACGCGTGTCACGAGATTTCCCACATCGAGGACTCGGGCATCAGAGGTTGGAAGAGGAAGCCATTTGACTTCACTAACAGTGAAGTGGCGAGAGGATAGGAACCGTCCATATGAGGAGGACAGGTGGCAGAGATCGGAGAGATCTCGCGAACTCGGGAGTTCGCAGGGTAAAGGCCCAAGTATTGGGTATTTAGTTTCATGAGGCGGCGAAGGAGCGAGAGGATTGTAGTCGTCCATCTGAGGAGGACAGGTGGTAGAGATGGGAGAGATATCGTGAACTGGGGAGTTCGCAGGGTAAAGGCCCAAGTATTAGGTATTCAGTTTCGCGAGGCGCGAGGATGCGATGCGGCGAAGGAGCGAGAGGATTGTAGCCGTCCATCTGAGGAGGACAGGTGGCGAGGGATCTAGAGATCTCGTGAACTTGGGAGTTCACAGGGTGAAAGACCAAACATTGGGTACTCCAAGTCGCGAGGTCGCGAGGCACGAGAAGGGGATAACCGTTGGATCCAGATCGTAGGAGGACCGTTGGATCTACACGTGGGATCGTGTATCGGGACCTCGCAAGGAAAGACTCAAGGATTTAGCCACAGGGATTGCGAGGTTGTGAGAGAATGATATCCCGACAGTTGGAGGAGAGTGTGGGCCATAGCAGAGTCGGCGAGTGGAATACAGGTGGCACAAAGCCCTCGGGATTTCACCGCGAGAAGTCCCAAATTATTGGCGTTAGGATTCGCGAGTCGCAAAGTGTCGAGGTTCGTTTGTATGCATGGAAGAACATAAGGTGGGACCGCATGGCCGACGGGTGGACACACGTCGCTTGGAGATAGGAGTCAACACTCCGTTGAATTCTCGCAACTCGGGAACTCGCGGAATAGGAAGGTGAAAACTCGACGGTTCAACCGGCAAGGTTGTGAGGTTGCGAGGTTACGAGATAAGGTCACGGTTGCGGAGGTAGTGGTCATATGGTGGGGGATGAGCCTGGAGGGCCAACGCATAAAGGAAAAGGAGCTCATCGAAAATTGGGGAATCGAGAGGTCAGAGACTCTTGATAACAGGAAGTGTGAAACCCCGAGCCCCGATGCAAAGTCGGGGATAACCGCGGTTAGGTGTAGAAGCAGTGAAGGGTGAAGAAGGACCTATGGATCGGGTTGTTGCAGTAGTGATTCCCGAGGGAATCCAAGGAGCTAATTCGGCTCACGAGGGAGTGATATTGAAGATCCTGTGAGCGGGTGAGTCTGAGGTGTAGGAGACAAGACTAGCCTGCGTCAATGACCACAAATTTATGCGCTGAACAACATATTTTTGTAGCTTTAAGACGCTAGAATATGTCTCTACCCTAAAAAAATTAACCCATACTTTTTCTGCCAAGGAAAGTGCTCTGATACCACTTTTAAGGTACCAGATCTATTACAATCAATGAAAATAGAAATATTGCAGAGAATAATATCAGAACAACACAATAGATGAAACCACAACACCAAAATAATACCTTTATTGATATGAAACAATGTTCCCTTGCCTCTTCGAGTGGAAACCTCCAGCAGAGAAACGCTCTATTATAATAATTCTCAAGAAAAAACTTCTCATGACTCATACTCTTATTTATACTAATTCTAGCTTCTAAAGAGCATTCTAGAGGAAGATTCTTCTAGAAGCAGAAGCTTCTATTATGTCTTCTTACATTGACTTATTCCAATTTATTAAATAGGCCTTACTAACTAATGTCGACCTTTATTACATGGAAATATACTATTCTATATATGTGAGGGGTTAGGGAGGTTAGGTCCCTAACATGTTTTGATAAGGTTGTACAAGAATGTTGATGTCAAGATTAGGAACACTGAGGGATATTCATAAGAAATAAATTGTAATATAGGAGTTAATCAAGGTTGCCTCCTATCTGCCACCGATATTGGGATATGCATTCACAAGTTAGAGGGTTGTTTGGAATACGAAAGATGTGTTGGCATGTATCTAGTTGGAATAGTCATCATCCTTATTCTTTATGTTGATGACATTGTTCTCATGGCGATGGTTTCATATGATATCTACAAACAACTAAAAATCCTCAAGTTTTTTTGTTCTAGTATAGGATTGACTATAAACACTAACAAAACTAAGGTTATGGAAATCAAATCCAAAAGGATCACTTACACTAACTTCATGCATGATAGCAACATCTTGGAGGAAGTGACTTCATACAAATATCTCAAAATTGATATTCATCACAAGATTACCTAAAACTATAACATTAAGAAATGGATAAATGGAGGGTTAAAATATTGTTATGGGCTTGAAAACAATTGTAAATAAATGTAACTTTGGCTTTGGGACAAGATAAAATTCCTCTTTGAAAATCTTTTCACTCCTATTATCTTATATGGTTGTGAGTTGGAGTTGCACCATCTCATCACTCTTATTATCTTATCATTTTTAAAATGAAAGGAAATACATCTTATCCTATCCTCATCATAGAAGTGAATCTTTCCCCCATCGAGAGCATAGTGGTGACTAGGTCACGTACCCGAACAAGATAAAAAACATGGTGGAAAAAAAGATTCCTAAGGTTGTTGGAAAATCCAATCAAAACCACTTGGGGCTCAAGCAAAGGTGGCATAAAGAGGCCAATTCTTATCTTAACCATTAGGGTATCGAGGAAGATCTCACTCTACATAATAATGATAATATTATTTAAATATCATTACATCTAAATTTAAGGAGAAATTGTGGTGCGATAAAGAGTTTGAGGATAAGAGAAAATTAAGATACTACAAAGAGGTGAAAAGTATGTATGTTTTAATTAGGGTAAAGAATAAAATTAGCATTTCTAAAATAAGAACAAACTCTCACAAACACGCGGATTGAAACAATTTTCCATCTTTGTAACACTAAGAGGATTGAAGATGAAAAACATTCATCTCAATTTTGAAATGTTTGTTATAACATCGACCTTCCTAACATTTTAACTCATCAAAAATATGGTGATTTAAAAAACAAATCAACACTCAAACACAAACAGAACAATAAATCTCATGAAGAGATGAGATAGATTGTCTCATTCACACAATTTTTCATTACACTAAAATGCATTACAAATATATAGTAAACTCCAAAAAATTGAATACTTATCGAACAAAAACTAAAATTTTAAAACAAACTAACTAAGATACCTAATTCTAAAAGGAAAATGTTACACGATGATGCATCTCAATGATGTAAATACCTAGCAATACATTTCTTTGAACTACATGTGCATCATTTGAATAAAAAAAGTGATAAAACATTTATTAACACGACATGTGGCCATACCATCCTCAAGAGGAAAGAAAAATGTTATCCTTTCTTTAGGTTCTGTAAGGTTGTGAAGTCCATTAAAAAAACAACAATTATTCTTTGATGTCGCAGTCCCACCACAACAAACCTAAACCCAACAAAGTTTGAATTTTAGATCGTTAATATCGTAGGACCACCACAACTAATCTTTCTAGAGAGTCTAGGCCAACTTCAATCTCTGATACAATTTGTTAGGAATAATCACGGCTTGTGATAGAAATAATAAGTACTACAACAACGAAAAAAGAAATCACAAACACATCATTGACACATGATTTACCCTAGAAACTCCTTACGAGAAAAACTAGCCAAAGATATTTTTGTTCCCTTGACCAAATATGGCCAAGTTGGCCAAGTGAACCTTCACCCCTCACCTCTAGGCCCATTACAATAGAGTATCCTAAGCCTATTTAAAGGCTTCATTACATGTAATCCACAAGAACAATATCATAGGCTACTAGAACCATGAGCCCTAAAACCACCACTGCTAATCTAAAACATATTTAACTCATTGACTCTTTCACCGAGTCAAGTTTAACCCAACACTAGAAACATTTCCTTCATAAATAATTTTTTTGATGTTAGTGTTTGGGGAAGTCGACCCTTGTGATTCTCACCTCATCATGTTTGACTTGGATAAATCAGAATCCAAACTCCCCTCTCTGATAGCATTCCAAATCCTAGTGATAATAAAAAACATCACCATCCACTCATGCATTGTATATGAAGGAGAGTCTACTTGGATCATGTCCAAAAGTGTATGGAAAAATATGAGCTCTTTTGATATTACCTCGTCTTCTATCATACTTTGGACTTATGATGGCTTCCCATATCAACCTAAAGGTATTTACCAAAATGTACCTATTGAATAAGTGATCAAAATTGTCTTGATCAACATTTAATTCATAGACACACCATTGGAGTACAATATCTTATTAGGACATATTTACATGTATGTGATGAAAGAATTTTCCTCTTCCATATTTTGAACAATGATTTTCCTGAATAATGGAAATTCGTCACTTTCAATAAACTCACACACTAAGAGTCTCAGCCAACAACCAACTTGAAAAATATTCTTCCAACCATTGGGGCTAACCAAAATTTATTTTCATACATCAAAATGGGTCCTATAATCTTTAAATACTCCATGTTTCTTGGCACTTCTCAGGGTTACACACCACAAATTTTACCAATGGATTCTACCCAACTTTTTACCATAACATCAGTAATGAAGTAACAATCTTCCCCTTCGACTATCTCAATGTTTGCATCCATGCATGACCAGCCCCCTATGGCATGGGGGCAACCAATCCTACCATTCAAATACCATTCTTCTTCCCACCACCTAGAGTATTATCCCATCTTGTGATGGCCACACTATATCTCCCAAAACTCACATTGGCATTACATGTGTGGTATCTCGAACATCCCACATTGGCACCAGACCCACTCCATATGGTTATGCATCCAGTAGAACCCACATTCAATTCAACAAGGAATGGGATTGGTCAAGCAGTTGGGGGAAATACCAACAAAACTAGGGGTAAGAATAAGGCAATCGAGGCAAAGCTAAAAAAGAAGGGGGATATCAGTCAGCCACTCCTCACGTGACTCCACCCCAGAGAATCTCATGAACCTATGCCCTACACTTATAGATCTAAGGAACCTTCTCCATAAACCTCTTACAATAGTATTGGTACCCACCCCTTTGGTTGAGGGTATTTCCCCAACCCTCACAAAATAAATTTCCTCAAAGAGAAACAAGACATTCCATGCAAACCACCCACATGCCATATGCTTAGCATATGGAAATTACACTCACCATTATTTGTATCTCTCACATTTTTTACCTATGTTGGTTACATTCCATCAAATGACTCTTCCAACATCATCCAACTCCCCTCTACAACAAGCTCAATCACAACCACCATCGACTAGTGAATCTAGATATTCTACTATTTACTTTGTGTCCACATTAATGAACTCGTGCAATAGTTTCCCATGTAGTATTTGCGTTCTATTTGACCATCTCACTTACACGTGCCCAAGAATCATGTGACTCCTCAAATGTGATTCTTTATGCCAACAATGAGAACTTATGAATCCATGTTCTAATGGGTAGTTAGATGGATTCATAGATATGAGGTGATGCGACTCATTTAACAATGATTAAAAAGTTAACATTTTATTAATTACATTATGGTTGGATCAATGTGATAATTATATCCCAGGACTTGCTATCTAAGAGGACATAGAGACTATGCATCGATATTACCCTCATATTTAGTTGACTATAACTTTGGCATAAGGTTTCTTGAAGGTTGGGTGTATGCAATGCCACATATTTTGGCCTTGGGTAGTTAGAACTTTGATTTTTACACATCTTAGTGATTCATTGCTTAGTATCTATTTGGGCTTAATGAAATTGATATAAACATTTGATATGTATACGCATGGATCTATTTATGTGTTACATTATATCATTTTTTCTATTATATGTTCATGATGGTGATAGTTTTGTGAATTGTTTAAACATGCAAATTAAAATACAAAATTTTAGTAGTGGATGCTAATTCAAAATTATGTTTTGAATGTATAACAAATGCAATACATGTATAAATAAACATAAATTTCTTAATTGAACATCAATACAAATTTGGATTCTAATATGAAATTGCAATTTGTATTTGCACGAATATGAGTTATTGGTGAGATAACCTACTTGTTGACAAGCTAGGTAACAATGAAATGACTATAGCATTGAGGTAAACTAGATGTCATAGACATCACAAAGATAGTGTATACTAAAAGTTTTAGTTATGATTAATTTATGATTTAAAATATTGCTATGATCTATAGTAAGTGTGATTTCTATAAGATGCACAACTTACCTAGAGTGATCGTTCGATATGTGACTATAAGAACATAAGTTGTACAGTATGGCTCAATATAAGGTGTTGAATCTAGTTATATCATGAGGGGTGGAGGTATTACACATTGCTTATTCTCCAAAATCTAGGGTTGTGGGAGAGCCTCTTTAAGCCACACTATCAAAGACATGTGATGGTGACTATTGATTTCCTACTCAAGAATTTAGATTGATATAGTCCATAGTTCCACTTACGGGTTATATATGGAGTTAGGTCATTATAGTCAACGTTCCAACTTATTGCAGTAGAGGAAAGGATAAGATGTGGAGGATGGAAGTAGGTTATAGAGGAAAGATTATTCAAAGTTAGTTGAAAATTCTACTTGATGATTAAATGTACCACTTTTGTTTCCTTGCTTGTTTCTTATTGTGTTTAAAMCACATGTTTTKATTCACTTTCAATATTTTAAGTGTAATGATCAATAATTGATGAATTATTATAATTTTGTGAGTTAATATTACTCAATGATGCATTTACTTGATTTACCATCCTCCATGCTTTGTTGTGAACATATAAGAACTATATATTAGAAGTCGTGAGTGTTTATTACTACTACATATGCAAGCTATGTGTACGTTAACTACACATACATACACTCACATGTACACTAGTACAATTACTTGATGTATTAATTATTGAACTCGATTATTAACTACTTAATTAATGGTTTAATGATTATGAACATTATATTGCATACACAAATATCCAGTAGCATTAAATACCCTCATTGGATTTAATTATCGATCGATATGATGAATTAAATGAGTATGGTGGGTTGTCATGAATTTTTGAAATAATTGTCAAGTTGCATGTATAAGCTAGCATGAGAAGAAAGACTTTGCATTCTATTTTATTATTATTTTACGTAATTCGTTTAGTATTTTTATTTTAAGTAATTTTCACTGAAAATTCTTGAAAGGGAGGTTGGTGGCTATATATGAAGGTGTTGGAGAAGATTTGAAGAGAGTGTATAGAAACTTGATAAATATAGAAGAGGAAGTGGCATTAAAAAGAAGGAGAAGGTTGAGAGGTTTGAGTTTGTTGAGAAATTGTAGAGCTATTGAAAGACATATTTTCTTGTGGAAAACTTCTTAGAGTATATTATGCATATTTTCTTGAAGTCATGAGCATATAAGGCTAAGAAACTGGCTAGACTCCTATTTAGCAAGGAAAAATTGTTAAATAAGGTTTAGAGTCCAATGTTCTTACTTCTCACTAAACTACACTATAATTGATCAATTTCAAACCAAGAAAAAATATTTTCTTTAATATTTTGTTATGCCGAAGGCATATTTATTGTTAGGTTTTCAGAAACAACCATTACTGTCCACCTGTTTTGTCCTTCAAAACTGCCCTCCAATTTTGAATATATCCCCTCTTAACACATCATATCTCTTATTGACTTCCTTGCCAGAGTTGTTTTGGATATTAATTGTTTTCCTATCATGGCCCCAGGATGGCACAGACTTATCTATCAAATGGACCCATCAACATCCGACTCTCTCCCACTCAAATTTGACGGCCGACATTTCATTTACCCCATTTAACGATACACCAACCGTCAGTCGATATTTACTTTTGGAAATCTGACGGTGGAGATATAGGCCGTGAAATATGGGGTCAAACGAGGACCACAGATGTCGAACGAAGATCTGGCTAGGCGAAAAGTAACTGAGGAAATTTTTTATCTTGGCTATTTGGGATCGATAAAAGGCAAGGAAATTGTTGTTTACGTGGCGAAACCGGAACCAACAGATCCGAAGACAAGGAAAGTGAAACTAGAGCCGACAGATCCGTGTGCTATCAGCATGTTAAAACCTTCACTACCATTGGATAATTAGAGGCACTCACTCTACTCTTTTATTGCAAGCTCGAGGTTAAAACTAAACATTGGAAACACCTTCTTTTAAAGAGAGGAATTGAAGAATATATACCTTTAGAAACTTATTGACTATAGTTATGTATTAATAGGATCAACTGTGGTCAATTCCTTTGTAATTTATTAACATTTTTAATTAATATTTTCATAAATAAATTATTCAATTTATATATTAAAATTTAATTATCTTATTTTTGAATAAAAATATATATATATATATATATATATATATATAATATAAGAGAGTAATAATAATCTCCAATCTCATCATAGATTTGTAACATGTTTAATCATTTCTTTTCCATAAAACTTATATATAAAATATTATAAAGTAATGTAAAACTTTAATAATTACAAGTTGTGAAATGGTTAAAAATAAAAAATATATATATAATATAAGATATAATAAACTAATGTAAAACTTTAATAATTACAGGTTGTGAAATGGTTAAAAATAAAAATATATATATTTAATATAAGAGAGTAATAATAATCTCCAATCTCATCATAGATTTGTAAAATGTTTAATCATTTCTTTTCCATAAAACTTATATATAAAATATAATAAAGTAGTGTAAAACTTTAATAATTACAAGTTGTGAAATGGTTCAAAAGGTCTTTACCTAATTCTGCGTTCTATAAATGATTTTATGGGATCTTCTATCCACAAAGTGGTTCTCAATTTTTAGTCTTCTAAACCACATTATGATTGGAAAAAAGATGAAACAAATATGTTGCAAAACATTATGATTTGGGAAAAAGATGAAACTAATATGTTGCAAAATATTATGAACTTCAAAATGATTTTATGATTTGCTAAAATGATGAAATGAATATGTTATAAAAGAGTTTGAACATTATGGAGAAAGTTAAGAATAATTGTTTTTAATTATTAAAATAATTAATTAATTTTTTTTTCTTTTAATTAAATTAATTTTCATTTTATTTATTTAAAACCAATTTTTATATTAAAAACTTTATTTATTTGGTGTTACAATAATAACCATTGTATTCTGCAAAGCTGAATACATTATATTACAATGTAAACTATTTGGCTAATCAACTCCTGATTCTGCATATATTAATGGGTAGTGTGCATTAATATATCTATATTTAGTGTGTGTGGCCATTTTATCGTAGTCTTTGAAATTATATCTATTATGAGAAGGAGATTGTGCCAAAATAGGTTAGACCAAAAAGTTTGAGAGGCTTTGATTCATGGAAACGATGTATACAATCTCTTGAAATAAATGCGATAAATTAAATCTAGTCAACGAGTTTTGATCTTTTGCAATAGGTAGTTATATCGAAACCTTATAAGATTTAGTCATAAGTAACACCATGGAAATTGATTATGACATATGCAAATTTAAGTAATGCAATATATTGATTAGACAACGCCATTTATTATGATAGATGAATTTTAATAATATAGATAATATTAAAATTTTAAAGAAAATGGTTATAAAATAATATGAATAAGGAGATTGTTCAATAAAAATTAAAAACTCTATTTTTTATATAATTTAATATTTAAATATTTAAATTTAAATTTTATCATCACTATGACTAATGTAAATTTTAATAATATAAATAATATTTTTTTATAAAAAAAAATGAATAAAAGAGTAATGCATTTTTTAATATATTATTAGTGATAGAAAATTCTTTTTTTTTATATATATACAAATTTAATTTTTATAAATATTTGTATTTTAACTATTTTTTTTTACTTTACTATTATATAAATTTTAGTAATATAAATAATATTAAAATGTAAAAGAGAATTTTATTTTTTTATATACAAATTTTATTTTTATAAATATTTGTATTTTAACTTTTTCTTTTTTTAATAATATAAATTTTAATAAATTTTAATAATATAAATAATATTAAAATGTAAAAAATAATTTTATAAAAAAAAGTGAATAAGACAGTATTTTTTATAAAAAAAAATTATTTTCATGGCAGCTTGACCATATATCCACGCAATCATGTTTTTTGAGTTTCATTTTAATGCTTTTTGGTTTCAAATTGTCTAAGTTAATTACACCATGCATGTGGATGTGAATGGAGATTAGAAGTTCGAAATCCATTATGCAAGGATTTACAATGTTGATAAGCATGTTTATTTAAATCTTTAAATGCATAAGATGTATACAAAGTTGTAGCCATTAGAGTGTTGAGATTATGAGACTTTAATACCTAAAACTATAGATTATTTGGTCTCAAAATTCAGGTTTTACACTCAATACAAATACACATGTCGGTTGTTTGTTTTGAAATCCAAGAAACGTGAAATGAGAATTTAAATCAAGTCATCCAGATAACAATGTTGATTGCAGGCTAGGTTTGGATGGAGTTGTCTATCACATTGCTTTGTTTTTTGAAACCTCCGTTTTCAGCCTTGGTTCTAGCAGAAAACCTCAAAGAATAGTAGCATGACACGTTGACACTAAAGGCATTGTAAGATCCAATCAACCCCATACTCAATAACATGTGACTAACTCACTTAGTCCCACGCCAGCTATGTGTGATTCATGGGAACTTAGCAACATGCCTAATACACACTCTATCACAGTTCCACTCAAATTTGAATTTGAAGTCATAATAGAAAGAAACAACGTCGAGGACAATGGAAAACAACCTGCAAAAGGCTTCTATAGGAGCTTCAAGATCTCGGAGCTTGATGGCCAAAGGCTTAAACTAAGGTAATGTATTCATTTTTTGAAGAAATTTATCGGTCAAGTCTCTTAAAGCGGAAATACTTTTGTTGGAATGCGAAAATTCCTGTGATTTGGAGTTATGTAATGGTGGAAGATTTGTTTTTAAGCTATTGAAAAAGAAGCTAATCATTTCCATCCTTTTAATGGTGTAAGCTTATAAAGTAATAAAAGAGGAGTGTGGTACGTTGACCTTTCTAGCAATGACTTCAATAGCTTGTCAATGTCAGTTTTTGAGATGATATATTCCTGATCTCCATGATTATATTGTCATGCAATGTAGAGATTGAAATAAGTACAACAAAGGCTTCGTTTTTTTAACTTAAAACATTATTTTTTATAAATATTTTCTTCTCTTTATACTTTTGACAATCTGAGCT
The DNA here is from genome assembly GCA_009831015.1 of Picea engelmannii. Lineage (NCBI taxonomy): Eukaryota > Viridiplantae > Streptophyta > Pinopsida > Pinales > Pinaceae > Picea > Picea engelmannii. The sequence continues at coordinate 37,861 of ML795410.1, forward strand.
CTAGCTTTCACTGGAACTTATTTTGAAAATCTGAATGGACCCATAATATCGAAATATTTTGAAAATCTGAATGGACCCAGAAATGGAATTGAAAGAGACGATCTCTCTGAAATTGCAAATTTCTGAATTACCAAATTCAGATTAGTGTTTAAAAATAACCAATCGCTAAGGAAAAGACCAATACTAAAGACTAAACATAAATGATATGATAATCTTGTACAGATTATTGCTCGGATTTATGAGAGATAGAGCTAATCATAAAAATTGTATGGAGATTTTAGCTTGAAATACTCACTGTAATTGAAATGGTATGCCATTGAAATACCATGATGGCTCCTTGTGTATTATCGATTTCGTCAACTGGTTTTTACAATGAGAGAACAAACCCACAGAAATAACAAGGGGAAAAGGTCTATAAAAATACGACCAGATCCGTCCGTATGAGCTATAACAATTTTTCTCCTAACTTCATCTATGATTCCCACCCATAACCATTTGCAAATACTTAACACTAACACACACACACAACTCTCTCTCTCTCTATCTCTCTGTATTCTTCGACCCCGTGACGTCAGAGTGCGTGGATTAATTTACAGTAGTTTACAATCAAGGAAGCTCCTCAATACATAAACCTTGAGGAGATTTGTAGCCAAATTTAAGTAGGGAAGTCTTTTCAATCATTTATAGTTGGAAATAAAGTAATAATCCATTGTTTCTAACATTTTCAATTCTCTTTTCATCGAATTCATGACATATTGGTTTTTATTGTAAAATGGAAGCTTTTTCAGTTTT
>ML795410.1:75717-109407 GCA_009831015.1 Picea engelmannii
CATCATGAATTTCATGAGATGCATTTTCACTTTTGGGTGTCTTCTCTGTTACGAAATTTCTCAATACTTCCATGATCTCCCCTTTTAATCCATCCATCTTAGCTTCCATTGAATCCATCTTAGTATCCAACTGAGCTTTCATTTAATCCATCTGAGCTTCCATTGAATCCATCTTAGTATCCAACTTAGCTTCCATTGAATCCCTCATCTCTTGTAGTTCATCTTTGGTTACTGTCTTCTTTTGTAAATCGTTTATATCCCTACGCATTTATTCACCTTCATCAAGAGTCCAATTAGGATTTTCTGGAGGATTATTTGGTGTAGAAGGTCCCTTTTTGGGTGGCATTTTGGCCAAATATCACTTTTGAGTCTTGATTTTGAGGTGATTCTGCTAGACAATAATTATTCTATTCTATCTCCCAAGTTTCGGCCCTTCTAGGTATGAAACTTTCTTTTAGGTAGTTCTCTGATATTTCTTCTCTGCAATTCCACGGGTCTGATCAAAATTGGATGTGCCGAGTGGAATTTACGGTAACTTCCTCACAACTTGCCGATTTTTGGCCTTTCCAGGAGATCTTACTTGTATATAATGCCCCGCACAAAATAATTGATATCAAATTCTGAAACTCGCACCCCAAATACTACAGACTATCCACTATCCAATGCAACCAGTCCCACTCAATTTGGATACTCTAGCAAGAAGTTATGCTTGTTTTACCTGGAACACCTTCTTGAGGCTAGTCAATAGGACTAGTCAGATACCCTATCTTACACAAGGTGTATCTGAAAATTTAAGATGACCCAGAAGCTTCAATTTTTACCACAGGTACCTTACTAATTTATGTAAATGGCCTCTAGAGGACAGGGTCTGAAACATTACAGAAAAGTTTTTATAGAGAAAATTCCACAATGACTCATTTTAGGATGATTCCAGAACCCTATCTTGTACAGGCTATATCTCCGAAAGTATAAGGCCTCAAGAGATAAATTTTGAACCCAACGTACCTTGATCCGTCTACTAAATACCCTCCAAGAGGTTCCTTCTGAAACATTGTAGAAAACAAGTTATAGAGAAAATTCCACGGTGTCTCAGATGCAGCAGCGAAACCCCAGGACCTTGAGCACTGATACCATATGTTAAGAACCAAACATCAATATAGCATAGAAAAACCTCAGGAAAAGTAATCAACGCCTTGAAAAAGAGATAATTTCAGATAATAAGCCTCTTCGAGGGGGCAACCTCCTTTTACCCCACTTAAATGTTCAAGTCCAAGATGATTCAAAATGAAAATGTCTCCTTGGTATATATAGGAGACTAGGAGGTATAATTACAAATAATGGCTTAAAGCCAACATAATTAAAATAACATTACTAATCTAAATTACAGCTAATGGCCTAAATCCGACATAAATAAAATAGCATTACTAATCTAATATGCCCCAATTAAGGGGTAATGAGCCAATATTAGGGCTTAACAACTACTCAATGAAAACTAGCTCCCATAGAAATTGGAACACTCAATGGTTCGCAACCTACCATGAAAGGCTTCTACAACATAGATTCCACATACTTACTCTAGCTCAACCAAAGACTTTTGTTTTCTCTATGTCTCATGATCTCCATTCGTAAGATATATTTGGAAGTGTTGAAATCCTTCATGTCAAATTCTATTTAAAGTTGAGACTTCAAATCACGAATTAATCCTTACTATTACCAAAAACAACATGTCATCTACATAAAAAGTGATAACAAGGAGATGACCACCATCATGTTTGTAATACGCACAATGATTTGATTTGGATCTTAGAAATCCCAATCTCAACACAAATGAATGAAACTTTTGGTACCATATTATGTGAGACTATTTGAGACCATATAAATACCTTTTTAATTTGCAAACCAGTGACTCTATATATAAATCAAAATCTACTAATATATATAACAATAACCTGATAGATGTTAACTTAGCATCTAGTGGGAAAAAATCTCACCAAAGTTTATTCCCTCAACTTGGGAATATCCTTTTGCAACCAACCTTGTCTTATACTTTTCAACATTGTCATATGAACTGATGTTTTTTTAAACACCCATTTACATATGATGAGTTTCCATCCATCAAGAAATGGTACCAAGTGTCGTGTATCATTCTTTCTAAGTGAAACCATCTTCTCATTCATGGTCATCTAAGACTCCTTATTTTCCATGTCCATTACCTCTTTCACAATTCTAGGCTCATGGATGTTAGCAGATAAAGAAAATATACTTATGAAATGAGATGGACTATAATTAAACCTATCTCGTTGCTTTCTTGTTGAGGGATCCTCCTTAAAGTTTAAGGTGGATTTTCTTCCTTATATTTCGAACTCGTTAAACCCTCCTCCTCATTAGGTCCATCGTAAAATTCATTTTCATTTTCTACTTCATCTTTCTCGGTCTTGTATGGTTTCTAAACCACTAACTTCTTATCATCCTATTAAAGTTGAATCACTATGGGAGAAGACTTAAATTCTCTCAAAATAACATTTATTCTATATAAAACTTTCCCAACCATATGATTCAAAAGCTTGTACCTTTCACACCAATTCCATAACTAATGAAGATGTGTTTCACCACCTTGTTATCCAACTTCAACCACTTCTCCTTAGGAACATGAGCATATTCCTCAAAACCAAAAACAAAAAGATGTTAAAGTGAGGTATTCTTGCTTGTCCAAACCTCCATAGGGATCTTATCCACAAGAGATAATGTAGGATACTTTTTAATCAGGTAAGATGAAGTAGCAACCACTTCTATCTAAAATTTCTTCTCTAAGTTGGCTCCACTAAGAATATTCTTGGATCTCTTTATCAACATCATGCTCAGAAATTTTGCAACTCCACTCTATTGAGGTGTATATGAAGTTGTATTATGTCTTTCAATGCCATTCTTCTTATAAATCGTATCAAACTCTACATAAAAAAAGTCACTACCATTATTAGTCCTCAACACCGTAATATTCCCACAAGTCTAATTTTCCAAGAGATATTTAAATTCCTTAAACTAACTAAAGCCCTCAGATTTACTATGAGAAAGTATACACATTTCCTTCTATAATAATCATCAATGAATGACACAAGATAAAAATCCTTATAAATTTAATAAAATTTAATAGGACCAAATACATTAGAACAAATTAAGTCCAACAACCGAAAAGATTTGTGAGAACTAGAATAAAACTGAGCAGGAATTTGTTTTCCATATATATAATTCTTGAAAAAATCAAATTCGAGAGAAAAAACATTAAATCAATCAACTATATATATATATATATATATATATATATATATTAGGACCCATATGATCTTCTCACTTGTATGGCCCAATATCTGGTGCTATAACATTGTATTATCTATAGGAAACTTAATTTATGAAGTAATAGCTTGTTTAGGTACCCAGAAAGCATGACCATCAAATTTAGATACATGTTTTGATGGTGAAGGTGTAGATTCTAGAAATCTCTTTGCTGAAAAAATTGAAGAGCTATTACATTGAATGGTGTATACATAAAGTTGTAACAAAGTGCATTTTGGAGATACTTCACACACAGCTATGATTTCATTTTCCTAAGGTTTTCCCTATGTTTAGTAGTCATTATTCAATCTCCTATAGTGTAGGGAGAATATTCCTCCAGGAGGATATTCTCTTCAGTTCACACTTCAGTTTGATCAGTTGAGTGGAGTCTAGATGCCACATTGGGATCATCACCATGCAACATTGGGATCATTGCCATCTAATGTATATTTTCCTGGGGATCATCACCAGACTATGACATTACTCTTGATTCCCCGATCTCCTCCTCACTTCACTTTGTTTCCATAAGTTAACTGAAGACTGAGAGACTAGTTAACTCAGACTAGGTGACAGTTAACTCTCGTAACTGCCTGAGAGACTAGACTAGGTGGATGTTTAATCCTGTAACAGTTGATGTGTGCCAGATCACTCTATACCACCACTATGGCACATTGTCGTCTCACCTTGTGTGCATTAGTTGATTTATACAAAGTATATCATGTGTAAATTATCATTCATTCATTTGTTTATGAGAATTCTTCCATCCTTTCTCTCATGTTTCTCTTTTCTCATATTTTCTCTGCAAATTGTGTATGTCATTTGCTAGCTAGATATTTTATGTGTAAGTTCAACACATTTACATGGTATCAGATTCGATGGATTGCTAGGAAAAATACACACCAGATTCTTTTTGCAGGTACCGAAGATTGAAGACAGCGAAAAAATGGAATTTCCAAAAGAATTCATTCGTACACCATACAGTTTATCTGCATGGAAGGAGAATCTGATAGTTCATATTAGAAGCATAGGATTATACAGGTTAACCATGAAGAAATATACCGAACCCACATTATCCATAGACAAATCAAAGTATCTAAATTGAATGGATGAAGTGTTTGGAACTATTTGCAGTCTCATTTCTCTTGAACTCCTCTTTCACATATCCTACTGTAAAACCCCCAATGAAGCCTGGACCACCATGGAATGGATTATTGAAAAATAATATGATATGAGGGGACACATGGTCGAGGTGGAATTGCTCACTTTGGATCAAAAAACCTTCCACAATCTCCAATATTTCTTTACCAAATATAAGCATTTGTTGTCGCAACTCAAGGCTTGCGGGGTTGATAAATATAAGGAGGAGAAACAAATGGTTCTTACCATTCCCTCCAAACTTGGTTTAGACTATTGAGTGTTTGTATACACATTTCATTCAGTTACGCTCTCCTCTTTAGCCACCTAGACGATTCCCTCACTTGAGGCCTTTATCGAGTCTCTGACACAAGAGCAGAACAAGCTCATCAATATGGGAAAAATCAAAGGCCAAAAGGTGCATGCACTTACTATGAAAGATGATACTTGTCATAAAAATAAAAAATCTAAATACAAAGAGAAAAGGAAATCACATGCAAATCCAAATAAGGAAGGGTACTCAAAACCCTTCAACAATGCCTCCAGATCCAAAGGTGGAAAGGGAAGACAAGGGGAGAAATGCAATTACTGCCATAAAGGATTCCATCCAAAATTTGCATGTATGTAGAAATAGATAGATCAAATGGCCCAAATACTTCAACAAAAAATCCTTAGATATCGCATCCCCAAGGATGCCAAGAAGAAGAATCCAGAAGATCAGAATCCCAAGAAAGGAAATTCTAGCCATGCTCTGATATCCATCAACTCCTCTCTCGATGCCTGGATTGTAGATTCAGGAGAATCACACCACATGGAAGCCACAAAAAAATTCTACTCTTTATTGGATGCATGCAAAGGTCCTCTTATTTTGATGGGGAACAACTCTCCAATTGAGGTCACCGACAAAGGAAGAATTGAACTCACAAACGAAAACTTTGAGAATGTGCTTCACATTCCTAAATTTTTTGTCAATCTTCTCTCTATGTATCAGATGAAAAACTTTAACATCGAAAAGAGATTTGTATTCACTCCTGATGTTGTGCATATCTATGACATGCAAACCAATTCCGAGGCTACTACTGGTGAGGTAAATCATCAATCCAGAATCTACATATTTTCTGAATTTATTGAACCAGATTATGCATTACTGCTTATCGATGCTGATGAAAGTTGTAGGATATGGCACGAAAGGTTTGGGAATTTAAATTTCATATATATGGAACAACTTAGTAGGAAAATAATGATCGATGGTCTATTTAATATCCACTTCTCCAAAGGAATTTGTGAGGGATGTGTTCTTGGAAAACACCCTCAAGAGAAATTCGACAAAGGAAAGACTCGAAAGGCCTCGTTTCCTTTAGATCTGATCCATAGTGATTTAATGGGACCTTTTCCACATCCATCAATTAGTAAATTAATCTACGCTGTTTCAGGACAAATCGGTAAGTGTAGACACAAACTGATCTCCCTAGTTTCACCCTGAAACTAGAACAAAACAAGACAATATACTAAACTTTCCTTATATTTCAGTTTCCAAATAAGAAGATTTCAGGTATTCATGAGCATGACAAAGAACAAAGACTAAGCTCAGGATTGTTTTTACTCAAGATTAAAGCAAAACAAAACTATGCTTGGGATAGATTTTATTTTTACACAAGCTTAAAACTAAAAAAAACTATGCTTGGACCTGGTTTCATTTTTACACATGCTTGAAATATAAGAAACTATGCTTGAGGTAGGTGGTTTCATTTTTACACAATCTTGAACCAGAGAAAACTATGCTTGAGGTAGGTTTCATTTTTACACAAGCTTGAAAATAGAGAAAACCATGCTTGTGACTTCCCAATGCATTATCCAGGGATGGCTGGTACTTTTCCCATAACTTAAGAAGATGATCCAAAAAATACCTTTTAAATGTTGTATACCTGACCTCGCCAATGTGATCCCAGCTCCGTCGTAAGGCTTATGGAGAAATATTTGTAAAGAAATACAAGCCAACGAAGACAAGAATAAAAGATTATATTCGATATGAAACTATGTATGTGATCAAGGAATCATACAATATGGACAAATAAATTTTATATAGGAAAGAAAAAGTATATTTGTATTAAATAGTATGGAAGAAATATACAACCAGATGCCTTGATGTTGTTAGGTTTCTTCCAACAATTCCTTGCTTCCCACAAACTTATGCCCCATGGATTTTGAGACTGTAGATATGACAACTACTTATGATCTCATCTTGACAAAGTGAAGCTCAAAGCCAACATAGGCCCAAAAAATCCATATGAATTAGCTATAGTTGAAGCTAATACAAACTCTTCTCCAAATCTAACCCCAAAAAGCTATTCTAAAAGCTAACTTTCCCCATGAGAGGCCTCCTCCTTTTATAAGTTGAAAATGATAGGGTGAGGAAGTTACGATGATCCCATGAGAGCATCGATGCGACTTAGATCCAAACTGATTGGAGGCCACCTCACCCTCGAAGCTTCTATCCTATAAGCATCAAGAATCTTCTCTTTTCTCTATATGGGCGATTGTCGCACCCTTAACACTGAACAAATTGTGACAATGCCGCATGCCACTGTGGTGCAAACTGCTTCGATCCTCTATCGTCGCACCCTTAACACTGAGCAGGGTAATTTTGTTTCAGGAGTTGCCAACTTTATTTCAGGACAAATTGGTAAGTGCAGACACAAACGGATCTCCCTAGTTTCACCCCGAAACTAGAACAAAACAAGAAAATATCTTAAACTTTCCTTAGATTTCAGTTACCAAATAAGAAGAGGATCCAAAACATAACTTTTAAATGTTATAGACGTGACCTCACCAATGTGATCCCGACTCTGTCATAAGTATTATAGAGAAATATATGCAAAGAAACACAATCAAATGAAGACAAGAATAACAGAGTCTATTCAATATGAAACTATGTACGTGATCAAGGAATCATACAATATGGACAAATAATGTTCATATAGGAAAGAAAAAGTATATCTATATTAAAGAATGTGGAAGAAAGATACAACCATATGGCTTAATGTTGTTAGGTTCCGTCCAACAGTTCCTTACTTCCCACACACTTCTGCTCCACGTATTCTGAGAATGTAGATCTGACAGCTACTTATGATATCAACTTGACAAAGTGAAGCTCAAAGCCAACATAGGCCCAAACACTCCATATGAATTAGCTATAGTTTAAGCTAATCCAAGATCTTCTCCAAAATTGACCAAAAAATCTATTCTAAAAGCTAACTTTCCCCATGAGAGGCCTCCTCCTTTTATAAGATGAAAAGGATAGGGTGGGGAGGGTAGGATGATCCCATGAGATCATGGATTTGACTCAGATCCAAAACCGATCGGAGGCCACCTCACCCTTGAAGATTCTATTCTAGAAGCATTGAGAAGCTTCCCTTTTTCTTCGTATGGGCAATCGTCGCACCCTTAAAACTGAAACAACTGCGACAATGTCGCAGGCCAATGTGGTGCAACCTATGTCAATCATAGATCATCACACCCTTAAAACTGAGCAAGGTACGATGATCCTTCTTTACAAGTTTTTTTACAAAGCAAAATATAATTTCATCTCTCTTGGAAAGTTCATCTTCATTCTTCTTGATTAAGGCAATTGATCCTTCTAAAGACAGAGGATAGGTGTACATCACTAACTGTCATAGGGGTGATGAAAATAATGTGTAAAAGTAAGCCCCCCAAAGTATGAATATAGAACAAAGTGATAGCTGAAATACTTTGTCAAGTGTGTGTTGGGAACAATGAACACGTTGGTTGGAAACCTACCAACAAACAAGGAAATATAGTACAATAATATATCATCACTGAGGTAGGCACTCTCGTACTCAAAATACAAATGGCTGAAAGCATAAATGTCGACATGCAAATATCCATGTCAAGTAAGACAGGTCATGGCCACCAAACATACACTATGGATCCATGCCAATATGACTCAAATATGAACATTGCCACCAAAAATACAATGTGGGTCTATGCGTTAAAGACTCAAATTTAAACATAGACACAAGACATACACTGTGGATCTATGCAACAATACAATATGAATATACTCCAACACAACTTGAATCTGTCAGAAAAGATTCAGGGTCTTCATCTCCACCATTCTATAGTATGAATCTAACCATGGGAATACATGTGTTGAAGTCGAACATGGTGGAAACCACTTGATTACTGCTCATTAGTGGATATTGTTAACAAGTGCAATGGAAATCATCATTAATGTCAATGACTCCGAAGGTACACTAGTACAATCCAGTGGGTGCGAATTTGTGAGATGAAGTCAAACACTCAAAGTAATCTCCCGATCAAGGGTCAATAATGAAAACCCATTGTTGAAAGAGAGGCAACCTACCATTGAGGAATGCAAGTTACAAGGTACCAATTAGTTTCTAAGTCTAATTATTTGATAATGAGTTGAAGTCAATAGGAAAAGACTCGTCACAAGAGGGTCTTAATATATCCCCCATCAATGTCACAAAATAGGTAACAAGAATTGAAGTATATCATAGTAACAAGTGATTCATGACTAACTCAGGGATGGCCAACATAATAGAAGGCTTAAGGACTACAGAAATGGTCGACGCAATAGAAGGATTTTTGGGTTGAACTTCTCTTTGAACATATTGACGACACGACAACTGTCTTGGAAACACTGACTCAACAATAGGGATCATAGACAAAATTTTAATCTTATAAAAGAGTATGATCAAGAGACAAGCGCATTTTCAAACCTAGACACAAAGTGATTGAAAGTGTTTCAAGTTCAAGAGAGACTTACTTCCATAGAATACAGGTTTAAACACATTTCTTTCCTAATTTCCCCCCACCATCTATGGCGAGTACCTATTTATTTTTACACAATATTGAGGAGGATAACATATGCTTGAATTGTAAGCTCATCCTTCGGATGAGTCCCCTGGAGTATATTTAATGAACCCTAGGAATGAGTGATCTGGTCCCATATGGTCCTTTCGATGTTTGTTTTACAAGTCAAAAGAAAGGAAACTCAATGGTCTTTTCATGTTTATGGAGTCTAAAAAGAACTTAAAGAGGACTCCATAACTTCTTCTAATCATGCTTTGTTATAGTGTTCCTCTTTTGTAAAGTAGTCCGATGAGACCAAAAAAAAGACAAACTACCACTCAAGAGACGTGCTTTCTAATTAACTTTAACAAGCGTGAAAGAAAACAAGATTGCTCAACAATATTTTCATATGTAGAGAGTCTGAAAAGAAGTTGAAGATAACTCCAGGGGGTTCATTTTTCGTATAACCTTTACGAGTCTGAAAAAGTGATAAAAGGTATACTCAATTACATTCTCAGGTATTTATGAGCATGTGAAAGAACAAAGATTAAGCTCAGGATTGTTTTTACTCAACCTTAAAACAAAACAAAACTATGCTTAGGATAGATTTTATTTTTACACAAGTTTAAAACTAAATAAAACTATTCTTGGACTTGGTTTCATTTTTACACAAGCTTGAAACAGAGGAAACTATGCTTGAGGTAGGTGGTTTCATTTTTACACAGGATTGAACCAAATAAAACTATGATTGAGGTAGGTTTCATTTTTACACGAGCTTGAAACTAGAGAAAACTATGCTTGTGACTTCCCAACGCATTATCTAGGGATGGTTGGTACTTTTCCCCTAGCTTAAGAATCTAGCATCTTAACTTCAACATGAAGTCGAGAGGTTGTAAGCATTGCCCCTCAAGATTCGTTTCGACCAATGGTACAGGCAGATGAAATGAAGCTTCAAATACTATACGTAATGAAGTACTTGACTCAATCGAAGAAGGGGGAAATCTATTTCATTTTTTAATGAGATTTCCACAGAGAATAAAAACTATGATAGAGAATCCAGGTTCAATCCCCAGACCTTAGTTTCATTTTTTTAACGAGCTTCACACAAAAGTATGAACTATGTTCAAGACAGGTTGTTTTGTTTTTTAACAATCTTGACACAAGAGAAGAACTATGCTTGTAACCTTTGTTTCATTTTTTAATGAGGTTTCCATAGAGATGAAAAAACTATCCTCATAAGCTCCGCTTCATTTTTTAACGAGGTTACCACAGAGACACAAATATATCCTTGTGGTTGGTTTCATTTTTTAACGAGCTTGAAATAATAAAACAATGCTCAAAGCTTGTTTCTTTTCTTAATGGGCTTGGAATTAGAAAACCATGCTCAAACCTAGTTTCATTTTTTAATGAATTTGAAATCAAAAAACCATGCTCAAAGCAGGTTTCATTTTTTAATGAGCTTGAAATCAGAAAACCATGCTCAAATCCTGTTTCATTTTTTAATGAGATTGAAATTAGAAAACGATGCTCAACGCTGGTTTCATTTTTTAATGACCTTGAAATCAGAAAACCATGCTCAACACTATCTTATTGATCATGGGTTCCAAGAGGAAAATGCTCCAGAAGGACACCATGTCAAGGGACAAAACTAGGTCATGGCTTCCAAGAGATCTTCACTTGATGGAAGAAACAAACTATGGAAGGAACACATGTCAAGGGCCGAGATAGGGGTAAGGATGTTAGGCTCTAATAGGCCTATCTAAGAGATCACCATGTCAACTATCAGATCTAACTCATAAGAGAATGAGCTTATTGCGAGAAGCTCATTTTTATCAGCAATTGAAAGCATGGGAGACAACACCACATAATTGACCTATGGCAGGGGCGATATCATCTACATATAAGAACCGTTTAGGGAGGTCATTGGGTTGATGGTCAAGTCAGGGCCAATGAATGAAAGTTGATCAATAGTTACAATTATTCCATTGTGATGGAAATATATCACATGGAAAAGAGTGGAAACAATAGCTTTCATAGCATAGACATAATCTCTCCCAATGAGTAAGTCAAAATCCAAGGGGTCTTGGACTACCATGACGTCAATAAAGATAGTTTTTCCTCCTAAAGTTATTACAAACTAAGGAAGGATCCCTAAAGGTTGACTGGTTCTTCTGTTAAAAGCTAATAGATTCTACATAACTGGTACAAGTTGAGGACAACCCAAATCTTTCCAAGCAATAGTGGACAAAATACTAATGGATGCACCATCGTCCACCAGTATATGAAGAACGTCTTGACCACAAACCTATACTATAATATTGAAAGAAATGTAAGAGGGAAGACAAGGTCTAGTTAGTGTACCACAATAAAAAATGATGGCCTCATTACTTGGAGGGGGTTCCACAGGAGAAGGAGGAATTCCCCCTAGCACAGTAGATTCTGTATCAATGAGAAAAACACAAGAAGTATCGAGTTTACTCTCTAGCGGGAGAGTAGGATCGATCGATGACGAGATCAGATCGACCACTTGGGTTTCATTCTCCAAGGGGAGAATGGGGTCAACGGATGGAAAAGGATTGACCGCTTGAGTTTAACTCTCTAACAGGAGAGTGGGATTGACCAAGGATGGGATCAAATTGACCACTTTGTCAACTGGTTCAAATAAGGACGTGGCTAGATCGACTACCTAAAAAATTGGACTAGTCGACAAAGGGACCAGATTGATAATTCCATGAACTACATGTGGGTTGAGATTAATCCTGTAGTGAGAAGCCAGAAGTTGAGGCTAGGAAAGAGTCATGTCTTCTAGTAATTTCAAGTCTTTGTCCATACAAGGGAAAAGGTGATTTTGATGAATCCCTCCACATAACCTACACATGAACTTGACTCTACTTTTCTTCTTCCCAACGGTATCGTGACTAGTTGACAGGATGTCATCAACATGTTGTTTAGAGGCTGACGACATGGGTTGGCGAGGAGCTATGGACCATATTTCTAAGACCTTGGATAGACCAGGAAAATCCTTAAGAATATGGCTACCCTTACAAAGCCTGCAAGGGTACTTGAGCTTATGGGTTATTTGGATGATGTTGGCATCATCAACACTCCCAACATCATTATCAGTAACTGGTTGTTTTCCAATATGTCTGACAGTGATTGGAAGTTTGGACCCTAGCTTTTCTTTTTCTTCTTAATCTTTATTTTTGTTTTCTCCTTATCCATTGGGTTACTAGCCTCAGGGCTTTCACTAGGTGAAGAATATTAAATAGAAGAATACCTTACAAGTGAAGAAGGAGAAGAAGATATTACTGGTGAAGAAGGCGAAGGATCAACATGTGGTTGATTCTCTTGGGGGGAGTGATTATAATCGAAGCACTCGTTGCATTTGGGATTACTGGAGTAGAAAACAACCACACCAACAATCCAATCGTGAGACCTAGAAGGCTCAAAGTAGTGATGTAAGGAGGTCCAACGTTTCCGTAAGAGGGAAAAAAAGGTTCCCCTGGAAAAGGGGTTCCTTCATTGGTCGTTCCAGGTACAAATTCCATAATTATGGATCCAACTAAGGCATGTAAGGGAAAAAACAACACACGCTAAAAATATAGGAAGAATACATGCAAACAAAACCTCCTCACAATGAATGCACTAGTTGGTTATGAAATCCAATGTCGTGGGAACAATGTAATAAGGGGTTGAGATAGAGCGGGTGGAAAAGTTACGTTGACGACTTGCTTAATGGACTTACGCCTTAATGAAAGCTTCCACACAATAAACGTGGATTTACCCTCCAAGGAGCCTGAGTGAGTTTGGCTAATGTCGATTCCAGGTACATCGAAGACTTTCCCCTTCAAATTCACCTTGTGTATTAACCCTAAATAGAAAGGCCACTAAGGTTACCAAATATGACAATGATGCTTGGGGAAACATTCAAAAATTTGATATATGTGCAAGGGCAGGGTAACTGAGCATGAAATCGACTTGAAAAGGCCTACACATGATTGTTTTCTCAAGTTACCCCCAATAATACGCACAACCACTACACCAAGACCAAGAAAGCAAGGTTAGTAACTCTGTTGGCCTTAATGTGACCTCATGATTGACCCTTGTGTGAGAAGGGCTTCCAAGGAAAAAATGTAGTAAATGGATTTCACCGCTCCCTAACTGAAGATTCTATGTTTGTTTAAAGATTTGGAAAGTTATATTTCACACCTATTCCAAAGCCCTGCAACTAATCTAATGTAGGTTGCAAAGATCCCTAGAAATAAAAGTTTCTAGGTAGATTTTAATTAACGCGTAAATTTTATTAACTTGTTACTCGAGAGTAAAATGGCATGGACTAAATGATGTTTTGATCAACTCTAAACTTATGCAAAGAAATGAAGATGCAATTATTTCACTTCGATGAAAGACATATTACGAGAAGGAGAAAACATTTATCATTCTTGGATGCACAATGTCCCAAGATTTTATTAAACTCATCGATATCAAGATCCTAAAGAAACCAAAAATGCCAAAAACCATGCAATTTCGCTACTTCAAATGAAAGGATGCCCCCAATCTAATGCAAAAAAATAATTTACAACTTTTTATTTCAAATATACACTAAAATCAATAGCGAGATTCTTCAAAACAAAAGAAACCCAAACTAAAATTTGTCTTTTAAACTGAACTATTCATAAAAATAAGTGTTTTGTCACTAAACAATTCTAAATAAAAGCAATGCTTCATAACTGAAAGACATTCAAAGAAATAGATCCCAATCTTTCAGAAGTAAACAAACTAAAAAATCTCTAATATGATTAAAAGCAGATTCAAACACTGTCAAGCAAACTATAATCAAACCCAAAAATTCACCCTAAAACCATATCTAAGATCTGGGCAAGGAAAACCACCAAAAACTATTTTTTTTCACAATCATCGCAGGCTGTAAGACAAACCCAATGCAACAATCTTGTACCACAGTGCGACAATGTTGCATTGTCTCTCAAAGAAGGGTGCGTTGATCAAGGAAAAATCGAAAAAAAAAAGCAAGAAGGTTTTCCAGTGAAATAAACAAACAGTGAGTCAGACTGGATCTCCTAGTGACTCAGAAAACAGAACCTAGGAAATCAATGCAAGAAAGGAAAACTAGGAAAAACAAAACAATCCCAAGTATGGTCACCAATTTTGTTTTAGGACAAATTGGTAAGTGTGAAAACAAACTAATCTCCATAGTTTCACCCTGAAAATAGAACAAAACAAGACAATATACTAACATTTCCTTAGATTTTAGTTACCAAATAAGAAGAGGATCCAAAAAATACCTTTTAAATGTTGTAGACCCGACCTCGCCAATGTGATCCCAGCTTCATCATAAGACTTATGGAGAAATATCTGTAAAGAAACACAAGCCAACGAAGACAAGAATAACAGAGTCTATTTGATATGAAACTATGTACGTGATCAAGGAATCATACAATATGGAAAAATAATGTTCATATACGAAAGAAAAAGCATATATGTATTAAACAATGTGGAAGAAAGATACAACCATATGCCCTAATGTTGTTAGGTTCCTTCCAACAGTTCCTTTCTTCCCACACACTTCTACTTCATAGATTTTGAGATTGTAGATCTGACAACTACTTATGATATCAGCTTGACAAAGTGAAGCTCAACACTCCATATGAATTAGCTATAGTTGAAGCTAATCCAAAATCTTCTCCAAAACTGACCCAAAAAAGATATTCTAAAAGCTAACTTTTCCCATGAGAGGCCTACTCATTTTATAAGCTGAAAAGGATAGGGTGAGGAGGTTATGATGATCCCATGAGATCAGGGATGCGACTCAGATCCAAACTGATCGGAGACCACCTCACCGTCAAAGATTTTATTCTAGAAGCGTCAAGAAGCTTGTTTTTTTCTTCGTACAAGAGATCGTCACACCCTTAGTACTGAACAAACTGCAAAAATTTTGTAGGCCATTGTGGTGCAACCTTCTTCGATCCTATATTGTCGCACCCTTAACACTGAGAAAGGTGAAACAATCCTTCTTTACAATTTTTTTTACAAAGGAAAAGATAATTTCATCTCTCTGGGAAAGTTCATCTTCATTATTGTTGAGGGATTAAGGAAATTGATCTGTCTAAAGACAAAGGATAGGTGTACATAATTAACGATCATAGGGGTGACGAAAATAATGTGTAACATACGTGATCATTTTTATTGATGATTTATCACGCTTCACATGGGCTTTCTTTCTCGTTAGAAAATCAAAGGTATTTCAACACCTCAAAGATTTCAAAGGCCTTGTTGAAACACATTCAGGAAATAAGATCAAAGCCCTACGAACATATAATGGGGGTGGGAGTATTTCAACCATGAGATACATAATTTGTTTCTTGAGGATGGGTGCTCATTTTTATTGATGATTTCTCACGCTTCACATGGACTTTCTTTCTCAGGAAAAAATCATATGTTTTTCAACACCTCAAATATTTCAAAGCCCTTGTTGAAACACATTCAGGAAAGAAGATCAAATCCCTCCAAATAGATAATGGGGGGGGAGTATGTAAACCATGATATACTTAATCCTTTTCTTGAGGATGGGATTCAATTGCAGCACACGGTTCCCTATACTCCACAAAAAAATGGAGTTGCTGAGAGGAAAAATAGATCTATGAAAGAGATGGCATCTTTGCATGCTACATGCAAAGTCAGTTCCACATATATTATGGGACGAAACACTTAATTGTGAAACCAACATCCAAAACAAATCTCTCCATAGATCTGTCAAGGATAAGACCCCCTACGAGGCTTGGAGTGGCCTCAAATTGGAAGTGACCCACTTTCATATATTTGGTTCTCGTGCATGGGCCAAGATTCCCTATGAGAAGAGGAAGACACTCGATCCACAGAGAACAAAGTGTATATTTGTTGGATACCTTGATGGTGTGAATGGATACTCTGGTTTTTTGACCGATGTCTATATGAAAAAAAGGTGGGTTCTCCAACCAAGGTGTTATAACCCTAAATTGCACCATACATGCATACCTGGCATCAGAGCATCTCACTTACTATTTTTGCCAAGCCATCACTGAGCAACTCTTCTTAAAAAACCACATTTTTGAGGATGTGTGCACCCTGCACCATTACTTCCCACATACACATGCTTGCTGCACCACTACATCTCGTGTATGTATGCTAGCTGCACCATTACAACCCATGTATACTCACAAAAGTTGTAAAAATTAAAAAGTTGCAAGGAATTCGTTGAGATTACGAGCTATTGGGTAGTTTTCCAACTATCCCACCACCTATAGCTTGTCACCCAACCGAATAAACATCATTTTTGTCATATAAAAGGAGGTGTTGGGGTCTCATTCCAAATCTAAGCATAAGAATAGTGAAACTTTGTCCATTTCACTTTCCCCCCTTGCCCCAAGAATTTGCAGCCACTTTTTGAGTTTTGAGCCAGAATTCCCTATTCTTTCCTTTTTCCTCCATTGCAAGCCTAATCCATTCCCTAGAGAGAGATGAAGAAGAGAAATATACATGGAAGCATAGTTGGAGCTTGGTGAAGAGGATATTAGATCAAGTTCGAGGAGCAGTCGTCAATCTCATTGTAAGTAACTTTGTGAGGTTAATAAAGGAATACTTTTTCTGTCCCGAATATGATGTGTTCAATCTTTATGTTTGATTTATATTTAATTATGACATCTAAATCACTAATTCATATATGATATGCATGTTCGTAGTTCTTTTTTTGTCTATTTATGAATGTAGGTCATCCTTGGGAGGAGACTTGTAGTCGAGGAGCAATTGAACGCAAAAGGATCGACACCGGATGTGGAGTTTAAGGTAGAGTTACCGGATCATTTTACTTTCTGTTTTATGCATCAATGTGGGGTGTATTTGGGGTAGTTGTTAAAAAGTAGGAGACTTTAGATGGTTAGCTCTGCGTACATGTTGAACCCTAGTGTACTACATAGGGGGGTTTTCCTGCTATAGCACAAGGGCGACATGGGTTTCTTTTCCAGGTAAAAGAAGGCCATCGAGGATAATGATGAAAAAGCTATGTATATGCTAGAAACAAAGGCTTTATACAATTACCAAAAAAATAAAGAATAATTTGGGTTGAGTATGCAGATATAGAAACAGGTGCCCCAGTGAAAATGGCTTGGCCTGTTTAGAGCACAAGTTTGTGAAAGAGAACTAGTGGAGGGTGGGGGCCCCATGGTTGGGTTTCTGTATTAGGTAAGTGGATGGAGGACAATTTTCATATGAGAAAAATGATGGTGGATGAGATGGAGGGATATTGAAACTACACGGGTGCAGTCAATAGAACCAAGTGTGATATGATATGACCTGGGAGTCCATTGGGAAGGTTAGAAATATGATGAGAAGAAGTATGGGGAAGGGCACAATACAATTGCGACTCCCAATCCTAGGGGCTAAAATCAACTTGAGTGTCAAGTTTCCGAGGGGAACTATGAATGGGACAACTCATGTGGGGGTGAGTGCTATCGATTGACAGTACCAAAATGTGGTAGAGATAAATATACTGCAGAGCCAGATTTAGGGATCCTAAAGGAGAAAATCATAGGGTGTGATTGGGATATGCAATTGAGTTACAAAGAGAATAATTACATGCCATTGTCAAACATATACCTTAAGAGGTTGTAAATCTTTTTGAACAAGTACCTGCAGACAAAAACTCAAATACCCGACGTGAACAATATTTGATGATAAAGAATATATGAAAACTATTTGATTAAAACAGAATGTGAGCATGCGTACCTGAATGTACTGTGATAAAAATGATACTCTAAGGACAAGTGAATATGATAACCTAGGGAATGTGAATGTGTAGATGGCAGGATCACGATCTCGTGGCTGAGAACGGATCGGAAAACAAAGGCTTTGGGATCCTGTAATAGAGTGTGGAAGTTGGGAAAATGGGGCTATATATGGATGGTGGACCCACAATGCCACCTCATTTGTACCTGTCACTATTGATTATCTAGTGAGATAGTTGTGAGGATATTTTGAGATTACGAGAGAGTGAGGCTATCGATCTAGGAGTAGCAAGAGACATTTTAGTGGCCCTATCATCTTGCATATTGTGAATTTGATAGATTGTAGGCAGGGGTTGTACTGAGGGTCATACAAGAGGTTTTAAGGGTAGGGTCCCATAAGTCTGTGGGAAAAGGGGGAATACATGTGCATATGTGCATGGGTATAACTCATTTTCCCACACATTATGTGCAGGTTTGTTCCTAATAGTCGTGTAATGAGGAGTGTGTAGCTCTAGTGAGGAAACACACGCATAATTTTCAGCTATGATTAAAACAATCGTGCATATGGATGTGTGGATAGGACAGATAGGTGCGCATGGGATGCATGCCTGTATGAGTGACAGTTGTGCACCCATGTGTGGTTGTATGTGAGATAGTTGTGCATTAGTGCACAACTTTACGAAGAACAGTCACACACATGTGAAAAACTATATGGGGGAAATTCACGCACTGTGGGAAGGATAAGGGGTTATGAATTTTTTATATTTATTCTTTTTTGATGGATGATGTGGTTGATCCGATGTTTTTGGGTGGATGGAGGTGATCAACCGAGGCTAGAGCACTATGCCGGTCCACTGGTGAGAGAGGGCCTGGGACCGATTGTGAGAGGTTGTGAGGCCACAACCTGGGGTCCGTAGACACTTGGAAGCCTGCGGGTTTCTCAAGTTTTTTTGTTGCTTCCTGATATGGTCACATGAGTTCCTACTCCAGTTTTTTATCAGAATGTAGAGCATGGATCTGCATTTCTTTGTGGTGAGTGGGGAGCAACTGACGTTCTCAATGACAGAAGACATGTATTTTTTGGTAGGACTCCCATTCCATGGGAGGGCGCTAGCCATTGATCCCCATCTACTAGGGAGGAAAGGGTCAAGAATATGGCGATTAAAATTGAATGCGAGCATGCGTACCTGAACGTTGTTTCAGGACAAATCAGTAAGTGTAGACACAAACTGATCTCCCTAGTTTCACCCCGAAACTAGAACAAAACAAGACAATATACTAAATTTTCCTTAGATTTCAGTTGCCAAATAAGAAGAGGATCCAAAACATACCTTTTAAATGTTGTAAACTTGACCTCACCAATGTGATGCTAGCCCCGCCGTAAGGATTATGGAGAAATATCTACAAAGAAACACAAGCCAATGAAGACAACAATAACAGATTCTATTCGATATGAAACTAAGTATATGATCGAGGAATCATACAATGTGGAAAAATAGACGTTCATATAGGAAATAAAAAGTATATATGTACTAACGAATGTGGAAGAAAGATACAAGCATACGGCTTGATGTTGTCAGGTTCCTTCCAATAGTTTCTTGCTTCCCACATACTTCTTCTCCATGGATTTTGAGACTGTAGATCCGACATCTACTTATGATCTCATCTTGACAAAGTGAAGTTCAAATCCAACATAGGCCCAAACACTCCATATGAATTAGCTATAGTTGAAGCTAATCCAAACTCTTTTCCAAAATTGACCCAAAAAAGCTATTCTAAAAGCTAACTTTCCCCATGAGAGGCCTCCTCCTTTAATATGTTGAAAAGGATAGGGTGAGGAGGTTAGGATGATCCCATGAGATCAAGGATGCGACTCAAATCCAAACTGATCAGAGGCTACCTCACCCTCGAAGCTTCTATTCTAGAAGCATCGAGAAGCTTCTCTTTTTATTCGTACGGGCGATCGTCGCACCCTTAACACTAAAAAAACTGTGATAATGTCACAGGCCACTGTGGTGCAACCTATCTTGATCCTATATTGTCGCACACTTAACACTGATCAAGGTGTGACAATCCTTCTTTACATGTTTTTTTACAAAGGAAAAGATAATTTCATCTCTCTCAGAAAGTTCATCTTCATTCTTCTTCAAGGATTAAGGAAATTGATCCTTCTAAAGACAAAGGATAGTTTTACATCATTAATGGTCAGAGGAGTGATGAAAATAATGTGTAATAGTAATCCCCCCAAAGTATGAAGTTAGAACAAAGTGATAGTTGAAATACTTTGTCGACTGTGTGTTGGGAACAAGGAACATGTCAGTCAGAAGCTTACCGACAAACAAGGAAATATAGTACAATAATATATCATCATTGAGGTAGGCATTCCCATACTCAGTATACAAATGAATCAAAGCATAAATGTCAAAATGAAAAGATCCATGTCAAGTAAGACAGGTCATGGCCACCAAACATACATTGTGGATCCATGGCAATATGACTCAAATCTAAACATAGCCAGCAAAAATACATTGTGGATCTATGCATTAAAGACTCAAACTTGAACACAACCATGAGACATACACTATGGATCTATGAAACAGTACAATCTGAATATACTCCAACGCAACCTGAATCTGTCAGAAAATATTCAGTGTCTTCATCTCCGCCACTCTATAGTACAAATCTAACCATGCAAATACATGTGTTGAACTCAAACATGGTAGAAACCACTTGATTACCGGTCATGAGTGAATAACATTAACAAGTGTGAGGGAAATCACCATTAATGTCAATGACTCCCAACATACACTAGTACAATCCAACGGGTGCGAATTTGTGAGCTGAAGTCAAACACTCGGCGAAATCTCTCGATCATGGGTCAATAATGAAAACCCACTATCGAAAGAGAGGAAACCTATCATTGAGGCATGCAAGTTCCAAGGTACTAATTATTTTTTAATTCTAATTCCTGGATAATGAGTTGAAGTCAACAGGAAAAGACTCATCACAGGAGGGCCTTAATGTATCCCCCATCAATGACACGAAACAGGTAACAAGATTTGAAGTAGATTAGAGTAACAAGATATTTAGGACTGAATCAGGATTGGTTGATACAATATAAGTCTTAAGGATTGCAGAAATGGTCGATGCAATAGAAGGCTTTCCATGTTGATCTTCTCTTTCAACATATTGACGACATGCCAACTGTCTTGGAAAAACTAACTCAACAACAGGGATCACAGACCAAATTGTAATCTTATAAAGGAGTATGATCAATATACAAGTGGATTTTCCAACCTACAAACAAAGCGAGTGAAAGGGTGTTATGTTCAATAGAGACTTACTTCCATAGAATACAGGTTTAAACACATTTCTTTTCCAATTTCCCCCCACCATATTTAGCGAGTAACTCTTTATTTTTACACAATCTTGAGGAGGATAACATATGCTTGACTTGTAATCTCATCCTTTGGATAAGTCCCACTGAGTATAACAAACCCTAGGAAGGAGTGGTTCGGTCCCATATGGGCCTTTCAATGTTTGTTTTACGAGTCCAAAGAAAGCAAACTTAGTGGTCTTTTCATGTTTATGGAATCTTAAAAGAAATTAAAGAGGACTCCATAACTTCTTCTAATCATTCTTGATTAGAGTTTTCCCTTTTTTTTAAGTATTTTGATGAGACCAAGAAAGAGATAAACTACTGCTCAAAATACATGCCTTCTAATTCACTTTAATGAGCGTGAAAGACAACAAGATCGCTTGACACTCTTTTCATATTTAGAGAGTCTGAAAAGAGATTAAAAAGAACAAGAGGGGGTTATTTTTTCGTATAACCTTTACGAGTCTGAAAAAGTGATAAACACATACTCAATTACATTCTCAGGTATTTATGAGCATGAGAAAGAACAAATACTAAGCTTGGGATTGTTTTTACTCAAGCTTTAAACAAAACAAAACTATGCTTGGGATAGATTTTATTTTTACACAAGCTTAAAACTAAAAAAAACTATACTTGGACCTGTTTTCATTTTTACACATGCTTGAAATATAGGAAACTATGCTTGAGGTAGGTGGTTTCATTTTTACACGAGCGTGAACCAGAGAAAACTATGCTTGAGGTAGGTTTCATTTTTACACAAGCTTGAAAATAGAGAAAACTATGCTTGCGACTTCCCAATGCATTATCCAGGGATGGTTGGTACTTTTCCCATAACTTAAGAAGCTGATCCAAAACATACCTTTTAAATGTTGTAGACCTGACCTCGCCAATGTGATCCCAACTCCGTCGTAAGGCTTATGGAGAAATATTTGCAAAGAAACACAAGCCAACGAAGACAAGAATAATAGATTCTATTCGATATGAAACTATGTATGTGATCAAGGAATCATACAATATGGACAAATAAATTTCATATAGGAAAGAAAAAGTATATCTGTATTAAAAAATGTGGAAGAAAGATACAACTAGATGCCATGATGTTGTTAGGTTTCTTAGAACAATTCCTTACTTCCCACACACTTATGCTCCATGGATTTTGAGACTGTAGATATGAAAACTACTTATGATCTCATCTTGACAAAGTGAAGCTCAAAGCCAGCATAGGCCCAAAAACTCCATATGAATTTTCTATAGTTGAAGCTAATCCAAAATCTTCTCCAAAACTAACCCAAAAAAGCTATTCTAAAATCTAACTTTCCCCATGAGAGTCCTCCTCCTTTTATAAGTTGAAAAGGATAGGGTGAGGAGGTTACGATGATCCCATGAGATCATGGATGTGACTTAGATCCAAACCGATCAGAGGCCACCTCACCCTCAAAGCTTCTATTCTAGAAGCATCAAGAATCTTCTCTTTTTCTCCATATGGGCGATCGTCGCACCCTTAACACTGAACAAAATACAACAATGTCGCATGCCACTATGGTGCAACCTGTGTCGATCCTAGATCGTCGCACCCTTAACACTGAGCAAGGTGATTTTGTTTCAGGAGTTGCCAATTTCATTTCAGGACAAATCAGTAAGTGCGGACACAAACTGATCTCCCTAGTTTCACCCCGAAACTAGAACAAAACAAGACAACATATTAAACTTTCCTTAGATTTCAGTTACCAAATAAGAAGAGGATCTAAAACATACCTTTTAAATTTTATAGACGTGACCTCACCAATGTGATCCCGACTCCATCATAAGTATTATAGAGAAATATATGCAAAGAAACACAATCCAACGAAGACAAGAATAGCAGAGTCTATTCGATATGAAACTATGTATGTGATCAAGGAATCATACAATATGGACAAATAACGTTCATATAGGAAAGAAAATGTATATATGTATTAAATAATGTGGAAGAAAGATAAAACCATATAGCTTAATGTTGTCAGGTTCCTTCCAACAGTTCCTTGCTTCCCACACACTTCTACTCCACGTATTCTGAGACTATAGATCTGACAGCTACTTATGATCTCAACTAGACAAAGTGAGGCTCAAAGCCAACATAGGCCCAAACACTCCATATGAATTAGCTATAGTTTAAGCTAATCCAAGATCTTCTCCAAAACTGACCAAAAGATCTATTCTAAAAGCTAACTTTCCCCATGAGAGGCCTCCTCCTTTTATAAGCTGAAAGGGATAGGGTGGGGACGTTAGGATGATCCCATGAGATCATGGATGCGACTCAGATCCAAAACCGATCGGAGGCCACCTTACCCTTGTAGATTCTATTCTAGAAGCATCGAGAAGCTTCCCTTTTTCTTTGTACGGGCGATCGTCGCACCTTTAAAACCAAAAAAACTGCGACAATGTCGTAGGCCACTATGGTGCAACCTGCGTCGATCATAGATCATCGCACCCTTAAAACTGATCAAGGTACGACGATCCTTCTTTACAAGTTCTTTTACAAAGGAAAATATAATTTCATGTCTCTCGGAAAGTTCATCTTCATTCTTCTTGATTAAGGCAATTGATCCTTCTAAAGAGAAAGGATAGGTGTACATCACTAACGTTCATAGGGGTGATGAAAATAATGTGTAACAGTAAGCCCCCCAAAGTATGAATTTAGAACAAAGTGATAGCTGAAATACTTTGTCAAGTGTGTGTTGGGAACAATGAACACATCGGTTGGAAACCTACCAAGAAACAAGGAAATACAGTACAATAATATATCATCATTGCGGTAGGCACTCCCGTACTCAAAATACAAATGAACGAAAGCATAAATTTAGACATGAAAATATCCATGTCAAGTAAGACAGGTCATGGCCACCAAACATACACTATGGATCCATGCCAATATGACTCAAATATGAACATAGCCACCAAAAATACAGTGTGGATCTATGCATTAAAGACTCAAATTTGAACATAGCCACAAGACATACACTATGGATCTATGGAATAGTACAATATGAATATACTCCAACGCAACCTAAATCTGTCAGAAAAGATTCAGGGTCTTCATCTCCACCACTCTATATTATGAATCTAACCATGGGAATACATGTGTTGAAGTCGAACATGGTAGAAACCACTTGATTACCACTCATTAGTGAATATTGTTAACAAGTGCAAGGGAAATCATCATTAATGTCAATGACTCCCAAGGTACACTAGTACAATCCAGTGGGTGCGAATTTGTGAGATGAAGTCAAACACTCGAAGTAATCTTTCGATCAAGGGTCGATACTGAAAACCCATTGTGGAAAGCGAGGAAACCTATTATTGAGGAATGCAAGTTCCAAGGTACCAATTAGTTTCTAAGTCTAATTATTTGATAATGAGTTGAAGTCAACAGGAAAAGACTCGTCACAAGAGGGTCTTAATGTATCCCCCGTCAATGACATGAAATAGGTAACAAGAATTGAAGTATGTCATAGTAACAAGTGATTCATGAATAACTCAGGGATGACCAACACAATAGAAGCCTTAAGGACTGCAGAAATGGTCTACACAATAGAAGGGTTTCCGGGTTGAACTTCTCTTTGAACATATTGACGACACGACAACTATCTTGGAAACAATGACTCAACAATAGGGATCACAGACCAAATTTTAATCTTATAAAAGAGTATGATCAAGATACAAGAAGATTTTCCAACCTAGACACAAAGCGATTGAAAGTGTTTCATGTTCAAGAGAGACTTACTTCCATAGAATACAGGTTTAAACACATTTCTTTCCTAATTTCCCCCCACCATCTATGGCGAGTACCTATTTATTTTTACACAATATTGAGGAGGGTAACATATGCTTGACTTGTAAGCTCATCCTTTGGATGAGTCCCCTAGAGTATATTTAACGAACCCTAGGAATGAGTGGTCTGGTCCCATATGGTCCTTTCGATGTTTGTTTTACGAGTCCAAAGAAAGGAAATTCAATGGTCTTTTCATGTTTATGGAGTCTAAAAAGAACTTAAAGAGGACTCTATAACTTCTTCTAATCATGCTTTATTATAGTGTTTCTTTTTTGTAAAGTAGTCATATGAGACCAAAAAAGAGACAAACTACCACTCAAGATACGTGCTTTATAATTAACTTTAATGAGCGTGAAAGAAAACAAGATCGCTCAACAATATTTTCATATGTAGAGAGTCTGAAAATAAGTTGAAGAGAACTCCAGTGGGTTCATTTTTCGTATAACATTTATGAGTCTAAAAAAGTGATAAAAGGTATATTCGATTACATTCTCAGGTATTTATGAGCATGTGAAAGAACAAAGATTAAGCTCAGGATTATTTTTACTCAACCTTAAAACAAAACAAAACTATGCTTGGGATAGATTTTATTTTTACACAAGTTTAAAACTAAATAAAACTATGCTTGGACCTGGTTTCATTTTTAAACAAGCTTGAAACAGTGGAAACTATGCTTGAGGTAGGTGGTTTCATTTTTACACAAGCTTGAACTAGTGAAAACTATGATTAAGGTAGGTTTCATTTTTACACGAGCTTGAAACTAGAGAAAACTATGCTTGTGACTTCCCAACGCATTATCTAGGGATGGTTGGTACTTTTCCCCTAGCTTAAGAATCTAGCATCTTAACTTCAGCATGAAGTCGAGAGGTTGTAAGCATTGCCCCCCAAGATTCGTTTCAACCAATGGTACATGAAGATGAAATGAAGCTTCAAATACTATACATAATGAAGTACTTGACTCAATCGAAGAAGGGGGAAATCTATTTCATTTTTTAACGAGATTTCCACAGAGAATAAAAACTATGATCGAGAATCCAGGTTCAATCCCAGACCTCGGTTTCATTTTTTTAATGAGATTGACACAAAAATATGAACTATGTTCGAGACGGGTTGTTTTTTTTTTAACAATCTTGACACAAGAGAAGAACTATGCTTGTAACCTCTGTTTCATTTTTTAACGAGGTTTCCATAGAGACGTAAAAACTATCCTCAAAAGCTCTACTTCATTTTTTAACGAGGCTACTACAGAGACACAAAACTATTCTTGTGGTTGGTTTCATTTTTTAATGAGCTTCAAATAAAAAAACAATGCTCAAAGCTTGTTTCATTTTTTAATGAGCTTGAAATCGGAAAACCATGCTCTAACCTAGTTTCATTTTTTAATGAGCTTGAAATCAGAAAACCCTGCTCAAAGCGGGTTTCATTTTTTAATGAGCTTGAAATCAGAAAACCATGCTCAAATCCTGTTTCATTTTTTAATGAGCTTGAAATCAGAAAACCATGATCAACGCTAGTTTCATTTTTTAATGAGCTTGAAATCAGGAAACCATGCTCAACACTCTCTTCTTGATCATGGATTCCAAGAGGAAAGTGCTCCATAAGGACACCATGTCAAGGGACAAAACTAGGTCATGGCTTCCAAGAGATCTTCACTTGATGGAAGAAACAAACTATGGAAGGAACACATGTCGAGGGCCGTGATAAGGGTAAGGAGGTTAGGCTCTAATAGCCCTATCTAAGAGATCACCATGTCAACTATCATATCTAAGTCATAAGAGAATGAGCTTACTGTGAGAGGCTCATTTTTATCAGCAGTTGAAGGCATGGGAGACAACACCACATAGTTGACCTATGGCGGGGGTGATAATGTCTACATATAAGAACCATTTAGGGAGGTCATTGGGTTGATGGTCAAGTCAGATCCAATGAATGAAAGTTGATCAATAGTCACAATTCTTCCATCCTGAGGGAAATATATCACATGGAAAAGAATGGAAACGATAGCTTTCATGGCATAGACATAATCTCTCCCAATGAGTAAGTTAAAATCCAAGGGGTCTTGGACTACCATGATGTCAATAAAGACAGTTTTTCCTCCTAAAGTTAATACAAACTAAGGAAGGATCCCCAAAGGTTGACTGGTTCTTATGTTAAAAGATAATAGATTCTATGTAACTGGTACAAGTTGAGGACAGCCCAAATCTTTCCACGCAATAGTGAACCAAAATACTAACGGGCGTACCATCGTCCACCAGCGTATGAAGAATGTCCCGACCACAAACCTATACTGTAATCTTGAAAGGAATGTAAGAGGGAAGACAAGGTCCAGTTAGCGTACCACAATAAAAAATGATGGCCTCATTACTTGGAGGGGGTTCCACAGGAGAAGGACGAATTCCCCCTAGCACAATAGATTATATATCAATGAGAAAAACATGGGAAGTATCGAGTTTACTCTCTAGCGGGAGAGTAGGATCGATCGATGATGGGATCAGATCGACCACTTGGGTTGCATTCTCCAAGGGGAGAATGGGGTCAACGGATGGAAACAGATCGTCTGCTTGAGTTTCACTCTCTAATAGGAGAGTGGGATTGACCAAGGATGGGATCAATTTGACCACTTTGTCAACTGGTTCAACTAAGGACGTGGGCAGATTGACTACCTAATCAACCAGACTAGTCGATGAAGGGACCAGATTGATCATTCCATGAACCACGTGTGGGTTGAGAGTAATCTTGTAGTAAACAGCCGAAAGTTGAGGCTAGGAAACAATCATGTCTTCCAATAATTTCAAGTCTTTGTCCATACGAGGGAAAAGGTGATTTTGATGACTCCCTCCACATGACCTACACGGGAACTTGACTCTACTTTTCTTCTTCCCAATGGTATCATGACTAGTGAGTGGGATGTCATTGACATGTTGTTTAGAGGATGATGACATGGGTTTACGAGGAGCTATGGACCATATTTCTAAGACCTTGGATAAACCAGGAAAATCCTTAATAATATGGCTACCCTTACAAAGCCTGCAAGGGTACTTGAGCTTGTGGGTTGTTTGGATGATGTTGGCATCATCAACACTCCCAACATCATTATCAATAACTAGTTGTTTTCCAATATGTCTGACAGTGGTTGGAAGTTTGGACCCTAGATTTGTTTTTTCTTCTTAATCTTTATTTTCTTTTTCTCCTTATCCACCAGGTTACTAGATTTAGGGCTTTCACTAGGTGAAGAAGATGAAACAGAAGAATACCTTACAAGTGAAGAAGGAGAAGAAGATATTACTGGTGAATAATGCGAAGGATCAACATGAGGTTGATTCTCTTGGGGGGAGTGATTATAATCGAAGCACTCACTGCATTTGGGATTACTAGAGTAGAAAACAACCACACCAACAATCCAATCGTGAGACCTGGAAAGCTCAAAGTAGCGATGTAAGGAGGTCCAACATTTCCGTAAGAGGGGAAAAAAAGGTTCCCCTGGAAAAGGGGTCCCTTCATTGATTGTTCCAGGGACATATTCCATAATTATGGATCCAACCTAAGGCATGTAAGGGAAAAAGCAACACACGCTAAAAATATAGGAAGCAAACAAGCAAACAAAACCTCCTCACAATGAATGCACTAGTTGGTGATGAAATCCAACGTCGTGGGAATAATGTACTAAGGGGTTGAGATAGAGTGGGTGGAAAAGTTACATTGACGACTTGCTTAATGGACTTACGCCTTGGTGCAATCTTCCACACAATAAACATGGATTTACCCTCCAAGGAGCCTGAGTGAGTTTGGCCAATGTCGATTCTAGGTACATCGAAGACTTTCCCCTTCAAATTCACCTCGTGTATTAACCCTAAATACAAAGGCCACTAAGGTTACCAAATATGACAATGATGCTCGGGGAAACAGTCGAAAATCCGATATATGCACAAGGGTAGGGTAACTGAGCACAAAATCGACTTGAAAAGGCCTGCACATGATTGTTTTCTCAAGTTACCCCCAATAATAAGCACAACTACTACACCAAGACCAACAAAGTAGGGTTAGTAACTCCGTTGGCCTTAATGCGACTTCATGATTGAACCTTGTGTGAGAAGGGCTTCCAAGGACAAAATGTAGTAAACGGATTTCAGTGCTCCCTAACTAAAGACTCTATGTTTGTTTAAAGATTTGGAAAGTTATATTTCACACCTATTCCAAAGCCTTGTAACTAATCTAATGTAGGTTGCAAAGAGCCCTAGAAATAAAAGTTTCTAGGCATATTTTAATTAACGCGTAAATTTTATTAACTTCTTGTTACTCGAGAGTAAAATGGCATGGACTAAATGATGTTTTGACCAACTCTAAACTTATGCAAAGAAATGAAGATGCAATTATTTCACTTCGATGAAAGATATATTACGAGAAGGAGAAAAAAATTATCATTCCTAGATGCACAGTGTCCCAAGATTTTATTAAACTCATCGATATCAAGATCCTCAAGAAACCAAAAATGCCAAAAACCATGCAATTTCGCTACTTCAAATGAAAGGATGCCCCCAATCTAATGCAAAAAAATAATTTACAACTTTTTATTTCAAATATACACTAAAATCCATAGTGATATTCTTCAAAACAAAAGCAACCCAAACTAAAATTTGTCTTTTAAAACGAACTATTCATAAAAAGAACTATTATGTCACTAAACAATTCTAAAGAAAAACAATGCTTCATAACTGAACGACACTCAAAGAAAGAGATCCCAATCTTTCAGAAGTAAACAAACTAAAAAATATCTAATATGACTAAAAGGAGATTCAAATACCGTCAAGAAAACTATAATCAAACTATAATCAAACCCAAAAATTCACCCCAAAACCATATCTAAGATCCGAGCAAGGAAAACCACCAAAAACTATTTTTTTTCACAATCGCCACAGGCTATAAGACAAACCCAATGCAACAATCCTGATCATTGTAGGTCACTGAAGACCACAGTGCGACAATGTCACACTGTCTCTCAAATAAGGGTGCATTGATCAAGGAAAAATCGAAAAAAATAAAATTCAATAAGGTTTTCCAGTGAAATAAACAGACAATGAGTCAGACTGGATCTCCTAGTGACTCAGAAAACAAAGCCTAGGAAATCAAAGAAAGAAAGAAAAACTAGGAAAAAAAAAAACAATCCCCAGTATGGTCGCCAATTTTGTTTCAGGACAAATTGGTAAGTGTGGACACAAACTGATCTCCCTAGTTTCACCCTGAAAATAGAACAAAACAAGATAGTATACTAACATTTCCTTAGATTTTAGTTATCAAATAAGAAGAGTATCCAAAAAATACCTTTTAAATGTTGTAGACCTGACCTCGCCAATGTGATCCCAGATTCTTCATACGACTTATGGAGAAATATTTGCAAAGAAACACAAGCCAACGAAGACAAGAATAACAAAGTCTATTCGATATGAAACTATGTATGTGATCACAGAATCATACAATATGGAAAAATAACGTTCATATAGGAAAGAAAAAGTATATATGTATTAAACAATGTGGAATAAAGATACAACCATATGCCTTAATGTTGTGAGGTTCCTTCCAACAGTTCCTTTCTTCCCACACACTTCTACTCCATAGATTTTGAGATTGTAGATCTGACAGATACTTATGATATCAACTTGACAAAGTGAAGCTCAAAACCAACATAGGCCCAAACACTCCATATGAATTATCTATAGTTGAAGCTAATCTAAAATCTTCTCCAAAACTGACCCAAAAAAGATATTCTAAAAGCTAACTTTCCCCATGAGAGGCCTCCTCCTTTTATAAGATGAAAAGGATAGGGTGAGGATGTTAGGATGATCCCATGATATCAGGGATGCAACTCATATCCAAACCGATCGGAGGCCACCATACCGTCAAAGATTTTATTCTAGAAGCTTAAAGAAGCTTGTCTTTTTCTTCGTACGAGATATCGTCACACCCTTAAAACTAAAAAAACTATGACAATGTTGTAGGCCACTGTGGTGCAACCTACTTTGATCCTATATTGTCGCACCCTTAACACTGAGAAAGGTGAAATGATCCTTCTTTACAGGTTCTTTTACAAAGGAAAAGATAATTTCATCTCTCTGGGAAAGTTCATCTTCATTATTGTTGAGGGATTAAGGAAATTGATCCATCTAAAGACAAAGGATAGGGGTACATCATTAACGGTCATAAGGGTGAGGAAAATAATGTGTAACATACGTGCTCATTTTTATTGATGATTTATCACGCTTCACATGGGCTTTCTTTCTCAGTAGAAAATCAAAGGTATTTCAACACCTCAAAGATTTCAAAGGCCTTGTTGAAATACATTTAGAAAATAAGATCAAAGCCCTATGAACAGATAATGGGGGGGGAGTATGTCAACCATGAGATACATAATTTTTTTCTTGAGGATGGGTGCTCATTTTTACTGATGATTTCTCACGCTTCGCATGGAATTTATTTCTGAGGAAATTATCAGAGGTCTTTCAACACCTCAAATATTTCAAATTCCTTGTTTAAACACATTCGGGAAAGAAGATCAAATCCCTCCAAACAGATAATGGGGGGGAGTATGTCAACCATGAGATACTTAATCCTTTTCTTGAGGATGGGATTTAGTTGCAGCACATGGTTCCCTATACTCCACAACAAAATGGAGTTGCTGAGAGGAAAAATAGATCTATGAAAGAGATGGCATCTTGCATGCTACATGCAAAGTCAGTTCCACATAGACTATGGGATGAAACACTTAATTGTGAAACCTACATCCAAAACAAATCTCTCCATAGATTTGTCAAGGATAAGACCCCCTATGAGGCTTGCAGTGGCCTTAAATCAGAAGCGACCCACTTTTGTATATTCGGTTCTCGTGCATGGGCTAAGATTCCCTATGAGAAGCGGAAGACACTTGATCCACAGAGCAAAAAGTGTATATTTGTTGGATACCTTGATGGTGTGAAGGGATATAGACTTGTTGATCTTTCCTCGTACCGGCTCATCATTGAGGGTAGTGTCCAATTCGGGAAAAGTGTCTTGCATGTACCTCAACAGCCACATGTAGACACTTTTATTCTTCCACCTATCAAAGATGATGAGAATGCACATGTTGACTCTTCTTCATATGAGAGTTCTGATTCATGGGATTAAAATGATTCAGATAATGATTCAATACATTCATATGTAGATTCAGTGCACATAGATGTAGTTGCAGAGCTAGATCTAGAGTCGAGGCCCAAGTGGGCCAAGACTACTCTTCAAGATGCAATAGATCTTGTTGGGTATCCAACTAATACTAGGAGGACTCAATCTTATTTCTAGGATTGTCCTCTTGTAGTCATTGT
The DNA here is from genome assembly GCA_009831015.1 of Picea engelmannii. NCBI lineage: Eukaryota > Viridiplantae > Streptophyta > Pinopsida > Pinales > Pinaceae > Picea > Picea engelmannii. Next base: position 108,334 of record ML795410.1, read on the forward strand.
CACAAAACAAAATCCACCCAGGCATATTTTCTTAGTTCAATCTTTAGATACACAGTCCTATGGCAAGGCTATTGGAAATCCCTTTTGGGAATCTGCCATGTAGGAGGAGTATAAATCCCTCCTCGAGAACCAAACTTGGGATCTATTTCCCCCTCCTTCAGGAAGGAAACTTGTCAGGTGTAGATGGGTCTACAGGACCAAGAGCGCAACAGATGGACAAGTTAGAAGATATAAAGTTAGGGTAGCTGCCAAAGGATTTCAATAGGTGCACGACATTGACTATGATGAGACCTTTTCTCCAGTAGTGAAGATGGACTCCATTCATTTTTCACTTGCCATTGCGACAACCAAGGGATGGGAATCCCATCATATGGACGTGAATAATGCATTTCTTCATGGAGATATCTCTGAGGAGATATATATGGAGCAGCCCGAGGTATTCATGCAAGATTTTTCTTTGGTTTGTCAACTGAAGAAGTCCCTTTATGGCCTCAAGAAGGCCCTAAGGGCATGGTATGCCAATATGGACTCCTAACTATTGTCACAAAACTTTGTACATTGTAATTCATACCCAAATGTTTACATGCTCAGGACAATTGATTCACTTCTACTCCTAGCTCTGTATGTTGATGTTTTGTTGATTATCAGTTGCTCGACTTCAGAAATTGTTGCAGTCAAGAGAATTATGAATGACATGTCCTTGATGATGGACATGGGTCCACTACATTTCTTCCCTGGACTCGAAATCAGTCAGGATGGATCAGGAATCAAACTATCTTAGGCCAATTATGCATGAGATATCCTTGATATATTTCACATGATAGACTATAAGTCGTGTAGCACACCCATTTCGAAACTCTGGGCTTACTCGCGCTCTGATACCCATTTGTACACACCATTTGTACAAAGCTCATACAGATATCATATATCCCATGCATTTAAACAAATAAACACATTTAACTCAGAGCTTAAAAATATCATTACTGCCATAATTAAACAATCCATAGCATTCCATATTAATTTGTATACACAACAGAAAACATGATAACATTTACAGTAGAGACATGATAAAAT
>ML795410.1:109457-122979 GCA_009831015.1 Picea engelmannii
CATGATAACATTTACAGTAGAGACATGATAAAATGTGATAAAACATAGTTAGACACTTATCTTGTAACAATGGTGGGATCCACCAACCAAATGCAGGCCTTCCATGAACCTCCCAGCCTTAGACCACACTGCTCATCAACTCAACAGTGGGTCACCCCGGAGCTGGGACTAAGCTCCACCCCAAGGCAAGGAATCTAGGCTCAGGCTGAGGTTACAGGGAAAACAGTCACACACAACCACAAGGACAAAATTCTCTCCCAGGAATCTCCCACGCTCACTACGCATAGACCCTCATTCCCCACATGCCTGTTCCACCCCAAGAGAATGCACCTTCTCTGTCACCTGGATAGTCCTTCGGCTACCAATCTCCCTTACCTTGGGTTACAGGAACAGACCGGACCGGAAGTCTCCAGGCTCTATGGCAGCTACAGGGTTCTTTCCAGGAGTTCTCTCCTTCCCCTGCACACTCTCTCACCTGGAGGGAGTCGCTCACAGGCCAACAAGCCTCACACAGTTCAGTACTACATAGTCTCGACAATCCCATGGGAAAACAGACACAGGCTTTCCAAAAACTGGCTCGGCAATCACAGGATGGCTTCACAGTCACAGCTTCGGAACAGAGAATGCTCACATAGGCTCTCTCATCTTTCTCGAACAAGCAAAGACTCTTCCCCGAAATCAACACAGGCTTCTCGTAGGCTGGGGTTACACGCACGGGATTTCTCAGAATCAGACACAGACATTCGAGTCACAGGGTCTCACGAAGGTTCTCTACAGGAGTCGGGTTAGTCATACTGCTCATAGCTCCGTACACGTTTAGAAAATCTAGTGGAATGGGAATGGAACCTTCTTATGACTCACCCTATCCATTTTATTCACATGCACCAGGGTTGACACTTGTCACCCATGGAATTGCATGCGTTCCACCAGCACATGTTCCTCCCACCACTTGGGAATTCATGTGTCCTTCCAAAAGGACTTAGGATAAAAACATATGATGCACATATCTTTTGGAATAATATTAAAATATTATTCCCAGGCTTAAGCCCCCCTAGGCTTAGCCCATAGGCTCAACACTTAGCCCCTTTCGCACCTTCCAGCCCCTAATTGCTTGCCCACTATGTGGATGCTCAGTCCCCCTTCACTCATTCATCGTGGTCTGTCTGCACCTGGTGGTGTTTATATTTTATTAAGTGTTCTTCATGATTGCATATACAACAACAGGCTCTTGGCCTTCAATACTCAGGCTCCCTGGCCTAACAACACATAAGCCTCCAACTTATGAAAACTTAGCTCACCAGCCTATAAAACATAATTACAATTCCTTTCCAAACATAGTTTACAACGGGGCTCGGCCTTGGGGACACTGCAATCCCCCTCCCCTTATTTTTGCACTGTCCTCAGTGAAACTTACACTATCTCTGTAAGCCTTTAAAAATTTTCAAAAAGATGTGGGTACTCTTCCCGCATAACCTCTTCATGCTCCCATGTCATGTACTCAGGACCGTACCAGGTACACTAGACCTTTACAAGCTCTATAGCTCGATTTTGGAGCTGTTTGCTTTTCTTGTCCAATATGCGCACAGGATGCACTTGCAGGACACCTTCTGGTTCCACCTGAATCATAGTTCAATTGATAATATGATTAGCATCAGGTACATATTTCTTAAGCAATGAAACATGAAACACATTATGTATAGTCATAGATGCAGGTAATGCAAGCATGTATGCAACCGGCCCAATCCTTTCCAGGATCTCAAATGGCCCACAAAATCTTGTTGCCAACTTGGCGCAACTTCCCAGCTTCAGGGAACTCCTGTTAGTTTTCACTTTCAAGAAAACATGGTCACCCACTTTGAATTCTCTATGGGTTCTGTTACTATCAGCGTAACTTTTTTTTCCTGTCCTGGGCAGCTTTTAGATTATGTTTAATTCTTATCATTTGGTCTTCCATCTCTTTGCACAGTTCAGGCCCAACTACTACTCTGTCAGCTGGATTATCCCATCTCACTGGAGTGTTGCACTTTCTTCCATAAAGCGCTTCGAATGGGATCATCTTCAATGATGCATGATGCCCATTATTGTAGGCGAATTCTACCAAATGCAGGTAGTCTTCCCACCTTGATGGTTTATCCATCACATACATTCTCAGCATGTCTTCTATTACTCATTTCACCCTCTCTGTCTGACCATCAGACTCGGGATGATATGTTGTACTAAAGTTTAGATTCGTTCTGAATCCCTTGAATAGTCCTTTCTAGAAATTCGAAGTGAATTTCGGGTCTCTATCAGACACAATTGTCTTAGGAATTCCGTGCAAGCGTGCAACTTCTTTTAAGAAGATATCAGCAACATCTGTTGCCCGGTGGGTGGTTTTCAGTGGAATAAAATGGGCAGATTTAGTAAGCTTTTCCACCACCACCATGATTGAATCATGTTGCTTGCTTGTTCTAGGTAGTCCGGTGATAAAATCCATTGTTACCACATCCCATTTCCATTCAGGAATAGGTAAAGGTTGCAGCAACCCTGCTGGGTGCCTATGCTCAGCCTTAACCTTTTGACACTCCATACATCTGGAGATGTATTCAGTGATTTCTTTCTTCAGACTCAGCCAAAAATAATGGATTTTGACTGCTGCCACAGTCTTCTGATATCCAGGATGTCCAACATAAGCCACGTTATGCATCTCCTTTAGAATTGCCAGCTTCAATTCTCGGACATTGGGTACATACACTCTGTTTTTATACAGAAGTAAACCATTAGTTCCCAAGGTGTAACTTTCCTTGGTCTATGGTCTCTCACGCTGCTGTAGCTTTGCTACAAGATTTTTGTACTGCAAATCAACATTTGCAACTTCAAAAATTTTGTCTTTCATCTCAGTCTGGTACATGCTAATGGCTGTAGCATGTAATTCATGCACTTTTCTACTGAGTGCATCAACCACCTTATTTTCTTTCCCTTTTCTATGCTTTATATCAAAGTCATATTCGCACATAAACTCCAGCCATCTGATTTGCCTGGCATTTAAGGTCAGTTGATCAAATAAATACTTCAGAACATTATGGTCTATTCTCAACTCGAATCTCTTTCCCATGAGGTAATGTCTCCATTTCCTCAAGGTGTGGACAATTACTGCCAGCTCTAAATCGTGAGTGGCATAATTCTTCTCATGCTCCTTCAACTTTTGGGACTCATAACAAATTACAAATCCCTCTTGGCTGAGAACTCCTCCCAGCCCCTCCTTACACCAATCTGTGCACACTACATAATCCTTATTTGGATCTGCAATCTTCAGGATTGGAGCACTAGTTAGCAGCTGCTTCAATCACTGAAAGTTGCTCTCACATTCTTCAGTCCACTGGAACTTCTTCTCCTTCCTTTGCAAGGAAGTGATAGAATGGGCTATCCTTGAGAATCCGACTATAAAATTCCTATAGTAACCTGCCATACCCATAAAAGATCTAACTTCTACCACACTCCTTGGTGCTGGCCATTCTCGAATGGCCTATACCTTTTCAGGATCCACAACGATCCCTTCTTTAGATATTATATGTCCCAAGTAATGGATCTGCCTTTGGTAAAATGAGCACTTGCTCAGTTTTATGTACAACTGGTGTTCTCTCAACACCTGCAACACCATTCTCAGGTGTTGTTCATGTTCTTCCTCTGTCTTGGAATACACCAAGATATCGTCCAGGAAGACTATGACAAACTTGTCCAAATAATTTATGAACACTCCATTCATTAAACACATGAAAACAACAGACACGTTGGACAATCCAAACGGCACACTGTGAACTCATAATGACCATACCTTGTTCTAAAGGCGGTCTTGCTGATGTCCTCATCCCTTATTCTCACTTGGTGATATCCTGATCGGAGATCTATTTTCAAAAATATTTTCGCATCCTTCAAATGATCAAAAAGATCATCAATCCTTGGCATAGGATACTTGTTCTTGACAGTAACCTTATTCAACTGTCGAAAATCAATGCACAGCCTCAACATCCCATCTTTCTTCTTCACGAATAGGACCAGGTATCCCCATGGTGACACACTAGGGTGAATGTAACCTTTCTTTAGTAGCTCTTCGAGATGCAATTGCAACTCTTTCAGCTCTGGTGTACTCATTCTATAAGGAGCCTTTGAAACTAGAGCTGCTCCAGGAATCAAATTTATAGAAAAATTGATGTCCCTCTTCGGAGGTAATCCAGGTACCTCCTGAAATATGTCCTTGAATTATTTGAGTACTTCGTGGTCTTCCAGATTTGATACTACATCTTGGGATGCTTCTTCCGTCTGAGCTGCAAATAATTGACAGCCTTTCCGGTAACATTTCTTCAGTTGCATGGATGAGATTTCCCTCACAGCCACTGCTCTGGGAATTCCTTGGACTGTTACCTGATTTCCCTCTTCGTTCATGCATGTGAACCTCTTTTTACGACAATTCAGAAGGGCATGGTGTTGGTCCAACCAGTCCATCCCAATTAATCAATCATTTGATCCTAAAGGCAGAATGTTCAATTTAGCCTTAGTGCTCATTCCTTTCATGTCCACTGAACAGGAATTAACCAATTCAGTGACCTTCCTCTTGGTCCCTGTGGTCAACTGCACTAACCAAGACTTCTCATGTTTTCTCCTCATTAGATGCAAACTTTCCACCACTCTAGGATCTACATAACTATGGCTAGCCCCTGAATCAATTAAAATAACAAGTGGTCAGTTGTTGATCGTACCTTCCACTTCAATCATGTGCAATTGAAATTCTTCTTGCTTATTGTCCAGGGCTGCGTAGATCCTCGACATTCTACTGCCCATATCCTCCACTGTTTCAACTTGCTGAACAGTATGGACAGTTCTTGCTTTTCCTTTTCTGTGGGGGCAGCCTCTGTACCTATGATTTCCTTTACAGCCAAAACACTCTATAGGTGGAGGCCTTGGCATCTGCTCACTCCCTTCAACCTTGCTAGGCTCTTTAAAAGATGACTGTCCCCAAGGAATTTTTCTGAAAAAGGAAGGCTTGCTTCCCTTCTGCCTCTGTTCCTTCTTAAATTTCCTCCGATCATCCGAGACCTTTTGAAGGATAGGCCTTTCTCCTTGTTGTTCATACAAGCATTTTGCTTTTCTGATGGTCTCTTCCATTGTCTTAGGATCGTCATATTGAATCTTTTCACTCATGGAAGGTGGCAATCCACTCAGATACCTCTGAATTTTAACAGCTTCGTCCTTGATGAATGGAACATACTTCAGTAGTTCCAGAAAATTTTGTTCATACTCATCAATGGTCATACTGCCCAACTTGAGTTCAAAGAACTCCTTCATCTTTCTATCATAGTATCTTTTAGTCAGGTATTTCTTCTCGAAATACCTCTTAAACTCCTTCCAAGTGACCTCTTTCTCTTTGATGTGCTGCACCTGTACAAACTGATCCCACCACATGGATGCTTTTCCTTTCAGTTGGTACATTGCAATTCTTCCTTTTGCATGGGAAGAATAATTCTGCAGTTGGAAGTATTTCTTCATGCCAAGCAACCAAGTCTCGGCATCTTCCTCCTTCTTATGTTCTCCATCGAATGTTGGAGGCTTAATTTTGTTCATCTCTCCTTTCAATTCCTCCTTTCCAGATTTTTGATGTTTTCTGGTAGGGGATGGGCTTGAACTACTGTGTGTCTTCCTGTCATAATGTCTTTGGGAGTGACTAAGATGTCGGCTACCGCTCCTTGACCTTCTTCTTCTTTCATGGGTTTTGCGACTCTCCGTTGTACTTGAGTCTCTTCCCTTCTCAAGTTTCTTCTCTATTCTTTCCAGGCTCTTCAAAAATTTTAAGTTCAATGCACCCTGCTGATCCCTGACTTTCATGAGCTTTCGGCTATTAGCTCGGCGAGCCTGGGCCTCTCTTTGCAATCCTTCAATGATTTTCATTATGTGTCCTTCCTTATCCTTCTCTTTTCCATGCCCATTGGAGTTCGATCCTTCGATTCCCAGGTGTTATCACTGAAATTTCATCCGCACATCCATGGTCACTGCTAGCCACCTGCACACAACACAGAGTCCTATATTAGCTTATGCAACCATCCAATGCATCAAAAAGCCTCCCGTTTTACCCTTCCACCTTGCCTCTTAGGCGCGGTTCTACCACCCCCAGGCGCACACACATGCGCACCTATTCACTCTACAGACGTGCACGTATGTGCGCCTGTTTTACCCACAGGCGCGCTCGTGAGCGTGCCTGTTTACCATACAGGCGCACGCTAGGGTGCACCTGTCAACTCCACAGGCGCGCACTAGTGCGCGCCTGTCAACCCCACAGGCGCGCACTAGTGCGCGCCTGTCCACCTCACAGGCGTGCCCCTAGGGCGCGCCTTCAATTCTCTCCTACGCGCATCAATGCACGTGTATTCAGTGGACAGGCGCGCACATATGCGCACCTCCCATTGAATCGCCTGTGCATGCGGGCCCACATCCTAGGAAAAAACACCTTAAACCCCCTGTACGGCCCCCCATACCTACCCTGCCCCAAAATTAGAAACCTATTTCTATGCAGGACGATCAAACCACTAACCTAAAACTCGCACACCGTCGATCAGATCCCTCGTGCTCCGTGAATCACCCAATCTCCTCTGAATCTGCTCGTCTAGTCACTGTAGCAGCAGGTACAAATGAGGTGGCAATGTGGGCCCTACAGCTATATATAGGCCTTTTTCCAAACTTCCACTCAACATTTCGAGAGCCCAAGGTGTCCATTTTTCAAACCATCTTCAGCCACGGGATCAGCATCCCGCCACCTACATCACAACTGTCCCTGCGCCGCTTGTCATCCTACGCCCCCGGGGTGCCTTTTTTTCATATCATGGTCAGGTACGCACGTGCATTGACACATTTATCTAATACATGCTCATATCTTAGATTCTCTTCAGATATTGTTCACTTTGGGTATTTGGTTGTTCTATGTGCAGGTATGTGATCATCATCTCTCAGCATCATTCCTTCAGGTATATATTCAGCACTGGCATGTAGTCTCTCCCACTGTATTGCATTTGCATTTCCAGTCACACCCTCTGATATTCGCCTTTAGGATACCCATCCCCGGCTCTGCAGTACTCACACCTCCCTTTGTATCTTCAGTACTGTAACCCAGAAGCATTCTCACCCACATGAGTTGTCCCATTCATAGCACCTTCTGGCACTTTTTTTGACACTCATGTTGTTCTCCATTACCCTTTAGGGATGGGAGTCCCAATAGTCTTCTATTATGTTGAAAATTAACCACATACCCCTTGTCCTCATTTTTCTAGCTTTCCCATGTGGACTCCCAGATCATCGCTTTATGGTTATGTTCTTTTTACCTGTACCTCTGCAGGATCACGAACCCACCATTTCATTCACCATCAATTTTCCCATATGCGAACCTATCTTCATTTCACCTACCTCATACAGAAACTCAACAAAGGGGCCCTCACCTTCCATCAGTTTTCCAAGAAATTTCTTCCCTACCTGGGGCACTCATTTTTCACTGGGGCACCCGTTTCTGTATTTGTACACTTTTCCCAAATTATTCATTATTTATTGTACAAACGCCTTTATTTCCTGTAATACATTTTCTGTTGTCGTCACCGTTGGCGACTTGCTTTCTTGTTGGCCACACACAACCCATGTCACCCTTGGTTGGAGCATTACTTATCATCTACCCTTGTCGACATCGTCTATATCTTCAGAGTACTCCACAGGTCACTTACCTCTACCCTCTGAATTTGTTCACTTCATCCCGCCTCTGGCACCAATTATCCTCGGTCTTGGCGTCCCCCTGACACTCGACCTTGTCACACATTTGCGGCCACTGCTTATCTCATACATCCTCCAGCCAAGGGCAGTCTTGAGTCTTCCCACTTCTTGACTTCGTCCATGTACCTCTGCCACTTTCTCACCTCAGTAGATTCCACGGAGCCCTTTTCTTCTGGGAGTCGCGTCCCCCTTTTGTCGACATCAGCACAATTTTCCAGAAGGGTGATAGTATCTTGATTCTCATTTTTTATTCAATGAGAGATCTCGGACGACACAGGGGGAAACACCATTTCCCCCTGCTGTCGTTGGCCCCCGTAACATTCGACGCCAACACTTTCTCATGTTACGGTGGGTCTTGCTTTGCGACTATTGCAGTTATTATTATCCTCATTTGACGAAGACCTCTGAACTTGGTAGGGCCATCAATGCCCACATCATCGTCGCTACTTATTACCGTGATCATTGCCTATTTTTCAGAGTAGGTTCCGTTTCCGAATTGTCTTTTGCCTTTATCATTACCGCCCCCGAGGGCGTTGCAGTTGTCTACACCAACACTTCAGTCATCTTCTTTCAGAGTTACATAAACACGAGCATGGGGCATGCCCACCTCGTTTGTACACAGTTGTATATTGTTACGCACCTTCTGGAAGGTCAGGTTCTACCGATTCCTTTCTTCTCCAAAGGATTGCTCTACACGGTCCCACTATTGCTCTTCCTTACAACAACATTCTCAGTAAAAGAAACATTGATGGATTTCGGCTATACGTATGCTCCTAACCTCATCCATCAGGGGGCATCTGTTATCACTAAAATTTCGTCTGCACATGGCGACAAGAACTTAGCATCGTCAAAACAGGAACGAAGTCATTCATGGCACAGGATTAATTCCACAGCATTGCAAAAGGGTAAAAAACTATACAAAGTAACCAAAAATTGAAGGGCTCTTTACAGAATCTGGGTGCGCGCGCATATGCATGGAACAACAACGTACAATGCGCGCATATGCGCACGATGCGCGTCTGTTGGGCGAAAAACCCGCGCACCTGCTAAACGACGCATTTATTGAAATTGGTCGGCCTCCCAACCACTAATGGATCAGCTCCCAAGCCGATTTGACATCAAATCTGAGCTGAATCCGCATGGTAGGCTTTTCAAAGACCTAATTGAGCCCTAAAGAGCCCCTTTTCACACCTCAAAGGAGTTACATAATCACCCAATGCCATGCTATAAAAAGCCATGAAGAAACATCATTTTCTCAAGGAATTTCATGTATTGTTGTGCTGCTAAGATTGTTAAGGACTCACTCTTTGACAATAAAACATTGGCACCATTTCATAGAGCCATTCACCTCTCCATTGAGTGAATTTTCTTGGAGTTCTTTCACCATCATTCTCATTTTCTTATTGTAAGGAGAGCAAGTTTGTGAGGGCCTCAAGAGCCTTCCTTTGGAGGAAGAAGGAACCACAGTTCCCTTTCTTCATTGTGCTTTGGATTTCATCAATAGACCAGCTCAAAACATTGGTGATATTGGTCTTGTTATCTTTGTTATTTCTTTTTCCATATGCTCATAGTTTTAGTATGTTTTAATTTAATTCTTGTTTATAGTTTTTGTTGTTCTTTTTCTAACCCTTTCCTCTACAGATGTCATGCTCTGCAAGACCCAATAGGGCATGTAAGCACCATTTATTTTCTCACCGAGTGACGAATTGGGTGCAAACACTAGGTTAACATCCTTTCCTTCCTATTCGTCTTCTATTTCAGGGGTAATATGCACCTTTCCCCACTCCATACTCAGTCGTTGGTTAACTGGAGTCCTGACCTCCATTGAACTCTGCACACACACTGTGAAAATAAAATCATAGTTTATCAGGCCATTAAACCTTCAGGAACAATCTTCAACATTTATAACTAATACCAACAAGAAAAAAAGACATTTCAATTCCAATAGGTTTTTTGAGCTCTCGTTCGGCTCTGCAATTTTCGTGTTTTCGAAGCTTTCATTTTCAGCACTTCAGGATTTTGAAACTTTGGGTTTTTGAACCTCGGGACTTCGGGTTTCGGGGTTTCGGAGTCTTGGTACTGGAGAACTCCCGTTTAACTCTCCTTTCATACCCTCGACTTTCGAAATTCTATTTTATCTTATTCTTCGGGTCTACAGCACAACTGTCGCCCTTTACCAAAGTGGTGCGTGGCACATTTCGAAGGATCCTCATCACGTTCAGTGACATCATTAGGGTCCCACCAGTCTCTATTCTCTTTTTGACCCTCTGACATGCAGTACATCTCCATGTGTCCACATCCATTCCTAGAAAAATCCAACGGTCAAATATTTCTCACATCGAACGGTCGTTAAAGACCCGGAGATTCCCCGAAGGAATCTTGTCTGTTCATCAAGACTTAGCCACATGCTAATGTCTCGACAGTATGGTTGGGATTTATCATGACAAGATTCCAAGTTCTTTGTCAACGGAACTCCCGAATCCTCGATTTTCCGAAATGGGTAATCTCTCAACACGTGGCCATCTCAAATCGGACGGCCCACGACTGCTCCGTGGTTTCCACCATGGAAAGTCCCGATCCTTTTAGGGTTTTGGGCTTCCAAACGCCGATGCGCTCTAACTCCTGTTAGCCCTCTGGGCTAGACTTGTGGTTCACACGACCTCCCCTTATATGACCACAGTCATATCTCTTATCGGGGTTTCAGACTTTCCAATGTCGAAACACATATGTCCTCAGGATTCATGAAACGTTGAACCCAAATATGCCGATGGCCTCCCGATCTCTCCCACATGTCCCAACTAATGGATGGCTCAGATTGTTCCTCAGACTTTTACCATGAAAATTCCCGACCTCCTTCGTGACTCCCGATATCGCGATTCTCGATTTCCCGAAATGGGAATTCTCACGACACGTGTCCTCCGTCTTTCGGACGGTCTAGATCTATTTCAGAGCTTTCACCCCTAGTCTCTGAGGTTTAACCTTCAGACATCTCCCAAAAGATCCAATGGCTGATGGGTTTTCCGGCCGAGATCTGACGGCTCAGACGATTCCTAACCAATTCAGAATTTCGCGTATCATGATTTCCACATTCCTGTGTATTTCAAAAGGAATTTTAATCCCTATGCACATTTTTCCATATCTGACAGTTACAAGGGCTCACCTTCTCTCCCGAATAGATACTAAGGTTCTAACACCATTGGTGTAGAAACCTGTCTCCCTGTGGCCATAGACCACACCAGCTGCGGTTTTACTCGCCACTATACTTCCTGAGCTCGTAAGCACGGTCAAGCAACTACTTGACACTCCAGAACAAACCAAGGTCCGAAATTGGTCCTCCAGACCCAATTTCCCTTGGCATTCTCAGTCCAAAGACCACTCCACTGGCCCATCTAGGCTCAGTGTCGAAACCTTTGCTGTGATACCAATTTGTAGCACACCCATTTCGGAACTCTGGGCTTACTCGCGCTCTGATACCCATTTGTACACACCATTTGTACAAAGCTCATACAGATATCATATATCCCATGAATTTAAAAAAATAAACACATTTAACTCAGAGCTTAAACATATCATTACTGCTATAATTAAACAATCCATAGCATTCCATATTAATTCGTATACACAGCAGAAAACATGATAACATTTACAGTATAGACATGATAAAATGTGATAAAACATAGTTAGACACTTATCTTGTAACAATGGTGGGATCCACCAACCAAATGCAGGCCTTCCATGAACCTCCCAGCCTTAGACCGCACTTCTCATCAACTCAGCAGTGGGTCACCCCCGAGCTGGGACTAAGCTCCACCCCAAGGCAAGGAATCTAGGCTCAGGCTGAGGTTACAGGGAAAACAGTCACACACAACCACAAGGACAGAATTCTCTCCCAAGAATATCCCATGCTCACTACCCACAGACCCTCATTCCCCACATGCCTGTTCCACCCTGGGAGAATGCACCTTGTCTGTCACCTGGAAAGTCCTTCGGTTGCCAATCTCCCTTACCTTGGGTTACAGGAACAGACCGGACCGGAAGTCTCTAGGCTCTATGGAAGCCAGAGGGTTCCTTCTAGGAGTTCTCTCCTTCCCCTGCACACTCTCTCACCTAGAGGGAGTCGCTCATAGGCCAACAAGCCTCACGCAGTTCAGTACTGCGTAGTCTCAACAATCCCACGGGAAAACAGACACAGGCTTTCCAAAAACTGGTTCGGCAATCATAGGATGGCTTCACAGTCACGGCTTTGGAACAGGGAATGCTCGCATAGGCTCGCTCAGCTTTCTCGAACAAGCAAGGACTCTTCCCTGAAATCAACACAGGCTTCTCATAGGCTGGGGTTACACACACGAGATTTCTCAGAATCAGACACAGTCATTCAAGTCACAGGGTCTCATGAGGGTTCTCTACAGGAGTCGGGTTAGACATACTTCTCAGAGCTCCATACGCATTCAAACATTCTGGTGGAATGGGAATGGAACCTTCTGATGGCTCACCCTAGCTGTTTTATTCACATGCACTAGGGTTGACACTTGTCACCCATGGAACTGCATGTGTTCCACCAACACACGTTCCTCCCACCACTTGGGAATTCACGTGTCCTTCCAAAATGACTTAGGATAAAAACATATGATGCACATATCTTTTGGAATAATATTAAAATATTATTCCCAGGCTTAAGCCCCCCTAGGCTTAGCCCCTAGGCTCAACACTTAGCCCCTTTCCCACCTTCCAACCCCTAATTCCTTTCCCACTCTGTGGATGCTCAGTCCCCCTTCACTCATTCATCGTGGTCGGTCTGCACCTGGTGGTGTTTATATTTTATTAAGTGTTCTGCATGATTACATATACAACAACAGGCTCCTGGCCTTCAATACTCAGGCTCCCTGGCCTAACAACACATAAGCCTCTAGCTTATGAAAAATTGGCTCACCAGCCTATAAAACATAATTACAATTCCTTTCCAAACATGGTTTACAATGGGGCTCGGCCTTGGGGACACTACAAGTCAGCCCCGAATCCTTTCTTATCAGGAGTCAAAATTGAGGATGGCGGGGACACTCCACTAGTGGACAACACACTATACATACAACTAGTGGGGAGCTTGTTGTATCTCAAACACTCCATAAAAAACCTCTCCTATGCATTTGGAGCAGTCTCCAAGTTCATGCAAGAATCACATGAGCTACATTGGAAGGATACAAAGAATATCCTTCGATATGTATAGGGAACCATCACCTTTGGGATTCACTATGCAGCAAACTCTACATTGTACCTCACCAGGTTCACTGGTTCTGACTTGTTAAGAACCAAATATCAATATAGCATAGAAAAACCTTAGAAAAAGTACTCAACGCCTTGAAAAAGAGATAATTTCAAATAATAATCCTCTTCGATGGGGAAACCTCCTTTTACCCCACTTAAATTTTCAAGTACAAGATGATTCAAAATGAAAATGTCTCCTTGGTATATATAGGAGACTAGGAGGTATAATTCCAACTAATGGCCTAAAGCCGACATAAATAAAATAACATTACTAATATAATATGCCCCAATTAAGGGGCAATGAGCCAATATTAGGGATTAACATGCCCCTCCCATTGAGACAAGTGTTGTCTGCAATGCTTGAGTAACTCTGGATGCTTCTGTATAAAAAACTCATCTTCCCAAGTGGAATCTTTAGTCGGTAGTTTCCTCCATTTAATGAGATACTCTGAAATGGATCTATTCCTTAGCTGGCGAA
>ML795410.1:136625-160581 GCA_009831015.1 Picea engelmannii
ATAGTTCTGATAATGAAGAATGAACTAATTATTAGACTTAGATGAATGGTATCATGAAGTATATGGTATGATGCATGTTAAAGTAAGGATAGAAGAAGAAAAAAATCCCCAATCCCTTCCATGATTGTAGAAACTTGGGTCATGCAATCACCCATAAGCCATCTCGGGAGAGACTACATTGTGCACTTTTCGCATGGTGTATCCTTCTAGTTTACCAGAAGGGTCGATGGTTTCTAGGGTTTTGTTGGAGAACTGAGGTAGAACCTAGGTCAACCCAAACATCCAACAAATGGTTATGTTTCCTGCCGGAACTTAGAAGAATAGCCTGGAATGGGTTTGATGAGGAGAATGCAGTGGTAAAAGAGGATGTTTAGGCCATGTAATCCTATAGAGAAAGAGATTCAAAGATGGTTGGAGAGAAAATAGCTCAAGTTCACATAGAAAGATAATAGAAGCTCCAGATATACACTGTGCAAGTATCTACAGAGGTATGTGTTTACTGATTTACATTAGGAACATTTCTGTTATTTTCTAGAGTTATTACAGGAGTGATTGTCGATGTTGAAGGATACTCATCCAACTAATCAGATAAGGCCATTAGAGTGGACTGTTGAGAACAATGTGCAATTGGAAAGGGTTTATAAAAAATTCACACACGCAGTAGATTTTTGGTTGGATGGTATTACTGTAGGGTTATTACTGAATTTGCAGTCAATACAGGAAAGTCATATACTATTGTAGAGCATGATTTCTTGAAGGGAACTAGAGGGAGGTACATTATGTCTCTTTACACGTCGATCAATATCTTATTGCATGATAAAGGAATGATGACCATGGAATCAGACATCTAAATCACTCTATGTGTATGGGGGAACTTGTGGAAGAACTAATGAATATTTGAGAGATGTAGAAGGCTCTGGATAGAGGCCAAAGGAAGGAATAAATGGACCCCATAATGATGGATGAGGAACAAACCAAGGAAATAGTAAGGAAATCAAGAGTGATGCGCAACGGAAGACCCTACCACTATAAGATCAATAGTAAAAAGAGGAAAGTATTTGAGCAAGAGGGATTGGACAGTGATGAGGAAGAGGGAGGTGATCTTCATGCGATAAGGAATATTGAGAAAATATTGCATGCCATGTATGAGAGGATAACCATAGGTTAGGGGTTCAACGTAGAAGAAGTATCTCCATTCCATATCTGAATTAGTGTGGAACCCACAACCCCATGTGTGACAAAGACAACTGAAGAAGAAAAACCAATTAAACAACAAGTGATTAGTGGTAGAAGAATTTTCATAGTACATGTATCCAGTGGAAGTTCAAGTAAAAGTATAAGTTTATTAAGTAGCAGTCAAGTATCTACACCGCGTGGAGGTTGTAGTTCAAAAAAATTCATAATTTCAAGACACGATCCAACTATTAGGTTACCAAAGTTCCGAGGACAAGGGTCAGAGGACCCAAAAAAGAATCTGTTCATTTGTGAGAATATTTGGGGAGCCAAGAATATTACGTATGAAGATAAAAAGGTTGCATAGTTGGAAATCACATTCAGAGACCGTGCACTAGACTAGTACATGGGTCTCATAGTAAATAACCCGATAGGATCGCCTACAAATATCACATAAGTAAATAGGAAATTAATAAATGAATTTCAAAAACCAAGTTCAGAGGATCAATTCATGAATGAAATGATAAATATTAAGCAGAAGTATGGGAGGTGGAACACAAGTTCAAAAGACTAAAAGGTAAGTTGAAGTACCCTATTACCGATATGCAACATATAAATTTGTTTGTTAACTCTTTATTGCCACATCTAAATTATCTTTTGAGATAGAAAAAGTTCCAAACCTAGGCTAAGGCCCTACAAGAAACATTATAGTTAGAGGAAAATAAATATAAGCATACAGATCCAGTTCTTGAAGAGCTGAGAGTAGACCTGAAGAAATTAACATTTAAGTTGAATTAGAATAAAGGTAAGGAGAAAAGATAAGATGTTTGGTGTACATTATGCAAGAAAGAAGGTCATCATAACAATGAGTGTCCATTATTTCGCAGTATATAGTAGTAGGCATGCCAAATCCTTTATCATCAGGAGGACCATGGTGTGAGATGCACAAAACACATGGGCGTGATCCCTATCATTGTCCCATGATGCAGAAGTATCAAACAATATCAAAGAGTACATTTGGTAATTTTTACAAGTCAGTTGGAGATGAATACAAGGACTGCAGAACCTTGGAGATAATGAAGCAAAGGACATCATATGCATACAAGGTACAGGATGAGTTAATGACAACAAAACCTCCATAGAAGAAACTTTATAATACGGTGCAAGAGTTTCAACCACAACTGTTGTATAATAAAGTGAAACAGTTTGGAGCACCATTGTAGTATAATAAAGTGCAGCAGTGGGAAACACCACCACAATATAATAATGCACAACCTCAGTATAATACACTACATGAAGATAAACAAGGAAACAGAGGAGGATTTAGAGGAGGAGATTGAGGGGGAACAAAATTTGGAGGAGGTAGAGGACATTTAGTTTTTCATAACTGTCAGAAACCAGGGAACTATTCTAGAGATTGTCCACAACCACCTATTACATGTATGTATTTTTGTGCAATAGACCATGAGACAAAAGATTGTTCGACACTATTGATAAAGGTACAGCACAAGAGGAAACAGAAAAATCAGAACGTGCAAAGGATTACAGTGGAAAACAAATAAGAGTATGGGAAGAAGATCAACATATTTATTATAGGTGGAGCCAAGATGGGAGAATGTGCAACAAAGAAATATTGGGCTCAGTACCAGTGGGTTAGGAAGCACACAACGCCTAAACATAAGTTTGATTCGCGTAAAGAGAAAGATGCATTCAAAGAGGCTAAACAAGAGAGTCTGGAAGAAAATATTGTGTCTACTTCATGAAAAAATCCAGTAGACGAGGTACCATTGTATTACATGACTCCATTATTTGATCAAATGAGCAAAGAGAAGTCTTGAGAGGAAGTAAGTAACTTAAGAAAAATTTTGGGTTCTTGTGTAAAATTGTTGAATGATAAAAATTCTTTACAAATATTACAAAATATGTTAGAAAAGTGTAATCCTGGGGAAGAAGGGGTAAAGATAGTGAATCAAGTTCATAACAAGAGAATAAAATGTAGAGAATTCAGGTTGAATGAAAACATTGGAGATTTTAATATGGGGTATATCATACTAGACTTAGGGTTTGAAGTCAATGTTTTGCCAAAGAAGACATGGGAAGCTATGGGAGAACCTCAATTGGCGTATTCACCTATTCAGTTGAAGTTATAAAATTAGAATAGAGTAGTTCCAATTGGAATATTTAAGGGGATACCAGTAGATCTAGATCATGTGCACACCATGGTAGACTTTGAAGTCATTGACATAGTGGACAACACTTCACCATATCCATCATTGTTGGGTATGGATTAGGATTTTGATAAACATGATATTATCAATTTTAAGACAATGAAAATTATATTTGAATCAGGGGAGTACATAGTTATTGACCCATTGGATCCCTCATAAGGAGGAAGGTATGTGGAACCTGTGATAGAAAAATTTATTACAAAAGATGTAAATCAGTTGTATAGAAATATCGCGCATGAAGAGGATCACATCAACCCAACTGCAGATGGAATGTTGAGTTGGAGGAGCATTAGTTATTTTCCTTCAAACTCTCACACAGGAATATAGAATTGGAAGCAATGATTACATGAATTATCTACCAAAAGATGTGTCAGAATGACGTGCACGCTAAGATGGGTTGGTACAGAGGTAAGGGAACATCCTACTTTTTATGGTCTGAATGAATTAGAATAATTTCTAATGAAGTTTGAATTAGAATTAGTATATATTCAAATATTTCGAGTATTCTATATTTCTTTGAAAGCTACATCTTCTCGTTGGAGGGGTACACATAAGGAGAAGATCAACAACCGGTATCAATGAAAGAGGTTATTGTGCATTATATTTGTCACAGAGAAAGAGAATAGAGTGTTGGAGAAATATGATAGAATTGGACAACCTAGAGAACACATAGACAGGTGCATGGTTCAATGGAGACTAGTACCATCAAAAGAATGGCCACACCACTTCATTCAAACACTATAAGGAATTCCAAGGAACTGGTACATAGAACAGGAACAATGCAGGGAAACCGCCAATTGGGAAGAAATGTTGCATAATTTTGTGGTTACATTTTCCTTTGAATATGAGAGTCCAGAGATAGATACAACATTGAAGGTGGTCAAAGACAATATTTTTTAAGAACCTGAAGTGGAGATTTTGACAACATATCAGAAGAAACAGACAGTTTGAAAGTTGCTACCCTGTTATCATGTCACGGAAGAAGAAGACCCAACAAAAGAAAACCCACACAATATCCAGATACTAGAAGTTGAAGGTGAGAGGGAGATAGAAGTTCCAAAGCTAGATTCAACAGATTATGCTGCACCATTGAAAATCAAGAAGGTAAATATTGGAACTGTAGAAAACCCAAAGATTGCAAGCATTCAATATTATTAGGATAACCAGATAGTAGAAAGAATCACAAAATTACTGCACGAGTACAGTGACTTGTTTCCAATGACATTTTTAGAGATGAAGGGATTAGCAGGAGAACTAGGAGAGATGAAGATCCCTTTGAATCCAGAAGCCAAACTGATAAGACAAATACCTTGCAGGTTAAATCGAGTGTACAAGAATAAAGTAAAGGAAAAAATTGACAAGATGTTAGAGGTTGGTGTCATAGAACCTGTGGAAGAATTAGAATGGATCATCCCCATGGTATTACAAAAAAAGAATCAAGGGGGAATAAGGATTGACGAATGCATTGACCATTTTTTCAAGGGTAATATTAGCATCCTTTAAGGACTTCATACATAAGTTCTTATAAGTTTACTTGGATGACAGGAAAGTCTTTAGTTAATTGAAGGATCATGTTGAAGTGTTAAGATTGATGTTAGACAGTTGTAGACAATGTCAAATTTCATTGAATATTAAGAAATGTATTTTTAGCACAACTTTTGGTATTTTTTTAGGGCATGTGGTGTGTAAACAGGTTCTGCTGATTGATCCTATTAAAAATTTTGTCATAGTGAATTTACTACCACCAAAGTCAGTACGCTAGTTGAAAAGTACACTTGGACATATAGTGTATTACAGGAAATTTATAAGGGGATATGCACAGATTACTGCGTCAATGGAGAAATTACTGAAGAAGCACATCAAATATCACCAGAATGATGAATGCCAACAGAGCTTGGATATTCTGAGGGAAAATATGGTAACTACACCAATTTTAGCATTTCTAGATTGGTCAAAGGAATTTCATGTGCATGTAGATGCATCATCAATAACACTTGGAGTAGTACTGACACAACCAGGAGAAGGTGATATAGATCACCCCATATCATTTGCAAGTAGGAAGTTATCATATTCAGAACAAAACTACAACACTACAGAAAGGGAAGGTCTATCTATGGTTTATGCATTGTAGAAATTCATACATTACTTATTGGGGCAACATTTTAAGATGTTTACATATCATTTTTCTCTTAGGTATTTAGTCAATAAGCTAGTGTTGGGTAGAAGAATATGCATATGGCTACTTTTTTTTCCAGGAGTTTGACTTTGAAGTTGTGGTGAAGCGTGGAAGATTGAATGCAAGGCCAGATCATCTGTCAAGAATAACCAATGGAGAGGAACCAAGCAATTTGGAGGATAACTTCCCAGATGCACAAATTTTTTCAATACAAATATATTACGAGTATTTTGCTGACATTATTGAGTTTTTGAGTACAGGATTTTCACCAAAGGAATTTATACTACACAAAAGAAAAATATGGTGGTTATAGATGCAAATTATCAACTGATTGCAGGTCATTTATACAAGCTTGGAGAAAATAAGATTTTGATGAGATGTGTTATGGATCATGAAAGGCCTATCGTTTTAGCAGAAGCACATGAAGGAATTTTTGGAGGACACTATGCAGGGAAGGACATTGCGTAGAAGGTATTGCAAGCAGGATTATGGTGGCCAATAGTTCACAAGGATTCAAAGGAGTACTATCAAAATTGTCATGTCTAACAGAGAGTTGGAAAGCCATCCAGGAGGGATGAGATGAAATTAAGACCTAAATTAATTTTCCAAGTGTTTGATAAATGGGCA
Organism: Picea engelmannii; assembly: GCA_009831015.1. NCBI lineage: Eukaryota > Viridiplantae > Streptophyta > Pinopsida > Pinales > Pinaceae > Picea > Picea engelmannii. The sequence goes on from ML795410.1 coordinate 142,830, forward strand.
ATAGAATTTATAGGCCCAATTAATCCACCAACAAGAAGATCAAGAGCTAGATACATCATCACAATGACATAATACTTAAGCAGATGGGATGAGCCAACAATAGTGAAGGATTTGGACTTCTATGAGCATTGTGTTTATGGAAAACAAAAGAGAGTCAGATTTCTCAGAGTTAGAAAATAAAAGAAGAATGAAAGGTTAGAGATTGTGCATACAAATGTATGGGGACTAGATCATGTATCATCTCTTGGTGGATCTCGTTATTATGTTACTTTAATTGATGATGCAACTAGAAAAACTTGGGTTTATTGCATTAAAAAAAAATATGATGTTTTTGATACTTTTAAGAAATGGAAAGCTTTAGTTGAGAATGAGACAGGAAAATGTTTGAAGTGTCTCAGATCAGATAACGGAGGTGAATATTGTAGCAAGGAGATTGATGATTATTGTTCATACCATGGGATTCATAGAGAAAAGACAGTTCCAAGAACACCACAAGAAAATGGTGTCTCAGAAAGGATGAATAGGACAATCATGCAGCGTGCAAGGAGTATGAGATTGCATGTCCATTTTCCCTTACAGTTCTGGGTAGATGCTGTAGATATTGTTGTTTACTTAATAAAAAAAGGATCTTCAAGCTCTTTGGATGGTAGAAGTTCAGAGGAGGAATGGACAGGAAAAAAGGTAAACTATTCTTTTTTAAAAACTTTTGGTTGTTGTTAGCACTTGGTAAATTTCCTAGAGGTTGTAGAAGAAATCTACAAGGGATAACCTTAACCAACCGCTTTTAAAGCTGGGATCTAGCCCTTACAGCTTTAGAGAGGGATCTCTCTATGTGATTTAGCTTTGTTTTTCAGTTTAGATTTTAGGCTAAGTAAAGGCAGGAGTTTGTTTTGTTGTAAAAGTGGTTTATAAATTGGTTGAGACGGTCTACACATCCATTGAGCTATGGGGTATGTATTTAAACAAATAATCGATACAACCAGAAATGCTAAAGAAAACCTCCACAGGGCGAGATAATATACTCACTAGATCTTTATAAATTAAGATGATGGACGGAAGAAAAGATGAGGAAAATAACTTCAACTAACAAGCAGTTAAGAATTTATTAATTGAAGGTATTAGAAGATAAACATATAAATCTTTAGAATCGGAAACAGGGTATTAGAGATAAATCCTGTAACATAACGCTATTCGTAAAGATTAGATTCAGAAAACAAAATGAATATAGAGAAAGAAAAACATTTAACTTAGAATATCAACGTCACCAGTGAACATACGCAAGAATCCTGTAAATGCCTCTTCTTTATTAATGGCCGATCTCAAAAATAGTATAGCTTGATAGCAGTAGGGTGTGCGAATCAACAACCCTCAATACTTCGAGAGTTGAAGTATTTATAATTCAAATTACAAATGTTCCTTTCATAACTGATCAGGATGTCCACATTCTATTTTTAGTCTAACTGCTTTAACTAATCAAAAACTGCTTGATGACTCATTACAACTGCATGCAGAAATTTCTGGGGTAGGTCGTTGGCGAGGTGCTTTCGCAATCTCTTCTGACTGGACCGGTGACTGGATTGTGATAGCTCATCTGCTAATCTAGTAGATCACACAATTCTTCCCATCTGATATGACCTGGCACTGTGACTTTAAGCAATCTCCGATACACTTCATCCATGTCTGTATATTTAGCAAATGTAGGCTTGATGGTGAATATGTGTTTAATTTCATGTTGGATACTAATATCCAACTGCAGGGCCTCCATGAATGCTCTACCTGTGATACTCCCTTGTACCCTTGCAAACTTTGAACTGTCCTTAGATATTTCTATCAACCTCTTCTTGTAGTCAGGGAGCGTCATTAATTTATCATTGATGACCTTCAGGATAGGTAAGCCCTTCCTTTGGAGAGCATCTATCTTATTGAAAAACGTTTGCACTCCTTGATCCATGACTTGAATCTTCTCCTCAAGATGAAGCATGAGACCCCTTTTGGTCAGAACCCTTTTGACTTCAAGTATGGTTTATGTCCTGTTCTCAATCTTTAATTCTTCTAGTTCCTCCCTGGTTTTTGAATTCAGGAACCTTATGATTTCATTCGCTTGGGCTGGCATGTCCCCCAACTCCATTCTGATTTTCTCAACAGCTTGCTTACTCCTCTCGAGAAACTCATTTTGTTCAAACATGATTTGAACCATTGACCAGATTTCATTCATGGACTTGGAAATATCTGTCCACTCAATCTCTTTCACCTCTGCCAAAGTCTTTCCGGCCATTGTCTGTTTCTGGAGCTGCTGTAACTCCTTGTTGATTTTCTCATTCACTTGTTTCTCTTTGGATAGACTTGTCTGGAAATAAGTCTTTAGCTCTTGGAGATTCTCTACTTCTTTCTTAAGCCTACTGATTTCTGACTCTTGCATGTTCATTCTCTCCATAGACTTGGCCAAGTCTGTTGTTCCCTCCGGTAGTGGAACTGATGCAGCTGATGGAACGACTGTCACTGTTGTTGTGCTCAATCCTGCAATTGGGATAGAACTCAATGGGATGCCTTCCATTGTGTTTTCCTGATATTTCTCTTTTAGCAGTCTTTCCATCTCTGCCTCCATCTCCTTTAGCTGAGCATTCTACTCCATGAGTAATTTTAACATCTCATCCTTTTACCCTTCCTTTTCGGCTATCTCCTTGGCCTGTGGATCCTCTGTTGGAGGGAGCTTCAGCTATTTTCTTAAGGATGTGATGCCAGCATTTTTCTTTTTGATCATCTCTTCGGTGGCCTTGACGTTCGCAGGGTTGTAAAAAATATTGAGGACCAACTCCTCCAACGTCTTGATTTTGTTGTCCTTTGCGAAAGATGATATTTTCTCCAGCTTCAGTTGGGTCTGGGCATTGTTCAAAGCTACCCAAAATTTTGATGCAGAAGCTGTAGCATGGGCCAAAGTGTGGAAAACCATCTCGCCAGTCTGCTTGTGCAGATCCATCTGATCCGTTGGATGCACGCCCTTAGCCTGAAACTCAAAGGTGGCCCTTTTGTAATCTAATATCACCTTGGGATCCGACACTTGTGCTTGGAGGTAAGCCATATGCATCCTACCCTTTTCTGTATCAAATGTCGAAAGAAGTCTATTCTGGGTTGTGGAAGACTGCTTCTGGAACTGGGCATAAGTGCTTCTAGTGAGTGTCTAGTTCTTCTTCTTGATCAAGTCATATTTTTCAAAAATTCCCAACTTGGGCCCAGTCTTGCTTGGCAGAGTATCTAAGGGAGAATCTGTAGATTTCAATACTGTAGTTAATCCCTTATGCTGACTCGAGCCAAAAGGTAGAGGGACTGGCTTGACCCCTGTGGTGGTCACTGAGGTAGCTGGGACTTCCTGTTCTACTATTGCACCGGGTGTTGAAACTGTCTTCGGCCTTTCGGAGTGAATTTGGAATTCCTCTGATGACACCTCTGTCATGAGAGGAGATGACTGTTGTCGAGGCCTCTTCTCCTTAAGGACCTGAGGTGTGGTAGTGGGTAGCGCACTGGTCAAGGGCATCTGCTTTTCCATGTCACCTTGTTGTTCCACGTCCATCAAAGTGTTGGGCTCCCATTCCATCTGATTAGCGAATTTCTCGATCTCTCGATCTCTGGCCTGGACTCATGGGCATAAGGGAAAATTTTGTTTTTTACTCTCATTTCAGAAATGATCCCGGAGGGATCATAGTGCCAGGTGAAGCTCGTAAAGAATTTCATCTCTTTTAACATTCTGTCTTCTTCCTCCCCTGCGCCTCTACTATTGCAGATAAAATAACCAATCTGCCCTTTGATCTGCAATTGTTGCTTCTTCTTAAAGGAAACAAAGTGAATATCATCAGAATTCATTATCTGCCTAATATATTCTAATGAAAAAATTCTTACCGGTACATATCTCGACAGCTTGTAAGGTGCCAATTCGCATCCGTAAACTCGGATCTCAGAGTGATTCTGATACAAGAACCGGTCTCCTGTCTTTGCATTGTCCGAGAGATGAAGAACTCTCCGGACTTCATCATTTATTCGTGGCTCAGGCATGCCACTCAACATACTTACCACAGGGTGGTAAAACAGGTCAATGAAATCTTTGAAACCGTATTCAACAGAGTTATGTTTCAGAAGAGAAGTCCATGCTGTGACAGGCTGGGGTCTCCCGTAGGCGTCCATCTTCTGCATGGAGAAGTCAAACCTATCGGTTTGAAAATAGACGAACATGTAAGCCAGAATGGATGAATACCTGAACATGCCCTCTGTTGTGAAATTCACAAATTGATCATGGATATTATTGGCCAAGAAGGTGTTGTAGTCAAATTGCGTGGTCGGCTGTTCATCATTTGAGAAAATGGATAGAAAACCCAGGATGGGCTCGTCTACCCATTGATCAGAATAGTAACCAAGCAGGGCACAAAGGGAAGAAATAATTTGATTTCCTTTGGTGGAAAACATGGAAGACGGGTACGGGGGATTGTTGGATGGGAGTGGAGCAGAAGTGGGGAGAAAAAGCTTGAATATCTGAGCTCTCTGGGGGAAGGTTATTTTCTGATAAATCTCAGTGAGGATTTCCAAGATGAACGGGGACGCAGATTCAACACGAGTAATTTGCATCATCTGGTCAATATCTTCGGGGGTGATGAAGAAAAGGACGTCTCCATATGAAGAAACGATGGATTTCTGGTCAGGGATGTAATGGGCTTGGAACTTGAGGGCGAATTCTGGGAAATGATGAATCTGGGGGAAGAGATACAAGGGCAAATTGGACTCCCAGAGTCCAATTTCGTCGCTTTGGTCCAGGAACACCTCCCGGAGCCAGGACTGCAAGTCAGAAAAGTCAAAACTGCAAATAGTATCTGCTATCAAACGATCTTTATCAACCAAGGGGACTTTATCCAGGTCAACCGGTGGAGGAAGAAAAGGATTCTCTTCTTCTTCCGCTTGTCTCGCCTTTGACACCATTTTAGCAACTGTACCTGCAATAAACAATACATTAGTGGGGTTGAAAAACTGCGGGTGAAGGTGATGCGAAAGCAATGGAGGAATAAGAACACCAAGTTATTATTATTGCATGGGGCCTTTTGTTCCAATTCTTTTTTCCCTCTTTTCTTTTCTTTTTTCTTTTTGTAAAATGAAAATCAATTGCCAATAAGAACACTAGATACAGATAATATCCATAATATCCAAGTCATAAGTTGATTCCCATAATTTATGGGGTGATAACAACGGCTCCACCTGGGGATGGTACTTGCCCTGTTAAGCGCCAAGAATCCAGTTTCCTGGTCCTTCTAAACATATCTATCTAGTAGCTTTCGTTGGTCTTATTCTCAGGGAAACTTTGAAAAATAGTGATCAACAGCTTAGGGCCTTCTCTTCGGGCTTCAACCAACTGACCAATGTCCCTCACTTCAGAAAATGCAAGTAAAGACTGAAAATTAAAAACCGGTATGTACAATGGAGAGTGAGTTCTTCCATTTTTTCACTGAGGTGGGACATAATGTTTCAACATTCTGCCATTCACAGGTGCTCCCGGCAGATCCGACCCATCGACGTTGTTTAGCAAAAAGGCGTTGTTTCCTATGAAAGCTTGGATCATGTAGGGCCCTGTCCATAGATGATCAAATTTGCCAAGCTTTCCCTTATCCTCGTTCCTGGAATCCCATCTCAACACTAGGTCTCCCAGCTCAAAATCATCCTCCTTGGTTCGTTTGTCAAAGATCTTCTTGATGTTCTCTTGGATGACTTGTGTTTTGTTGAAAACATCTTCTCTAGTCTGTTGTAGATGAATCATTTGATTGATTCTTCTCTGGGAGTCATTTGCCTCAGCTTGCATTTCTTGAAGTAACTTCATGAAAGGGACTCCCAAAGAAGTTGGGAACAAAGCCTCAGTACCGTAGACCAGCTGGTATGGTGACATACCAATTGACCTTTTGGTAGTCAGTCTATCTGCCCATAAGGAAAATACCAACTTATCATGCCATGATTTTTATTCTCCTGCAATGTTTTCTTGATGATGTTTACCAAAGTCTTGTTCGAGGATTCTGCCAACCCATTTCCCTGAGGGTAGTAGGTTGTGGAATGCCCCAAGCCAATGTGGTAACGATTGCAGAAATCAATGAGTTTCTTCGACCGAAAGGCAGCTGCATTGTCAGTAATGATCTTTCTAGGACAACCAAAACGAGACAAAATATTATTTTCCAGAAATTTAATAATAACAGAGTCAGTGGCTTGCCTTCTTGGTACAACCTCGATCCATTTGGTAAAATAATCAGTGGCGGTAAGAATCCACCTATGTAGGCCTGAAGACGGAGGGTGTATTTCACCAATGAAATCGAGTCCCCATTGTTGGAAAGTGGCCTCAACTGAAATTGGTTTAAGAGGTAAAGGAAGGAGTTTCCTTTTACCCTCAAACAATTGGCACTGGTGACATGCTGTTACTTTCTGATGTACATCTACAAACAGGGTGGGCCAGTAAAATCCAGCTCTTAGTATTTTGTTGGCTGTAACATTCCAGTTCAAATGGCCACCACATTCTCTTGCATGAAACTCCTGCAACACTTTATTAGCTTCATCTTTCAGTAAACAATTTAAAAGAATACCTGCAGGGTCTTTCTAGTACAAATTTCCTTCTAGAATACATAATTTCAATGCCTTTAACTTTAAAAATCTAGCTTTAGTTTTGGTTAAACCAGGGGGAGCTTGTAAATTTTCTAGAACAAATATAAGGTCTGCATACCATGGAGAGTTGAGAAAAACCTCTCTGATGTTTGGAGTCGCCATCTCGCCCTGTTCATCTGCCACATCTAGAAAATTAATGTCGAGAGCCTGAAAGTTAGATTCAACCATCAGTTTAGCAAGGCCTTGGCCTTTGATCAGTTTTGTTGGCTTAATTTCTATGTCATATTCTAGAATAACTGCAATCCATTTTCCCCTTCTCCCATCAGGGTTGTCTTGTGTCAGAATATCTTTTACTACCGCGTTGGGAACATAAGCTATGATGTAAGAATGGAGAATATAGACCCTGAAGTCCTTTATAGCCTTTACCAAAGCAAAAGCCTGCTTCTCCATAATATTATAGTTCAGGGCAACATCTCTTAAAGCTTTGTTGAAGAAAGCTATGGGTTGTTCATACCCTTCATTGTTTTTTTGCAGTAATACAGCTGCTATAGTATGTTCAGAGGTGAAAGAAAAAAGATAGAAGTCTTTAGCGAAATCGGGACTGATCAAAACTGGGGCTTCAGTGAGTGCTCGTTTCACCTGTTCGAAGGACTGCCTGGACTCAGGATCCCATTTTATTTTCGCGTCCTTTTTTAGCATGTTTGTGATGTTTCAGAGGAGCTCGGCCAGATTAGGGATGAATATTCAAAGAAAGTTAAATTTCCCTATAAAAGACTGTAGTTCTTTGAGGTTCCTTGGGTGTTCTAACTTTAGTATGGCCTCTATTCTGTTGGGGTCAATTCTGATTCCCTCTTTAGAGATGATGAATCCCAGCAGTTTGCCTTCTTCTAACCCAAAAAGACATTTCTTGGGATTCAAAGAGATTCTAAACCTCCTACACTTTTCAAAAACTCGTCTAAGATGCCGCAGGTGTTCATCATCGGATTGGGAAAACACAGTCACATCATCTAGATAAACGACAATAAACTTACCTGACTCCTCTACGAAGGAGATATCCATTGCCCTCTGGAACGTGGCTACTGCGTTCATCAAACCAAAAGGCATCTTCACATACATGAAAGTGCCCCAAGGTGTGGTGAAAGCGTTTTTTTCCTGATCGTCCAGATGGACTAGGACCTGGTTGTAGCCGGAGAAACCATCTAGCAGAGAAATTTGACTGGACCTGACCACTCTTTGCAGGAGGTGATCCATTTTAGGCAAGGGGTAATTATCCTTCAAGGATGCTTTGTTAAGATTTCGGAAATCTATGCAGAGTCTGATCTCCCCGATTTTCTTACGTGTAGGGACTAAATTAGAAACCCACTTAGAGAAATGTAATGGGACTATGATCTTGGCATCGTACATTTTCTTAATCTATTTTTCTATCAGGGGAAGCAACTTGGGATTTATCCTCCTAATTTTATGCCTAAACGGTTTCTGGTCTTCCTTTATGGGAATCCTGTGTTGTATGATGCTGGTGTCATAGGCTTTCAGATCTTCATAGCCCCAGGAAAAAACATCTGAATATTCTTTGAATAGTTCAATGTACTTAAGATTTTGTTTTGGGGGCAAGGATTTGGACAGTTTGACCATCCTAGGATTCTCTTCAGTTCCTATGTTGCAATCCTCTACCTCTTGCCCATGAGCTTCTATTTTTGGTTTCCTAGCTACATCGTCATCGTCAAACAAATCTTCCAAAGGGACAAGCCCTCTAGGTAAAACATTGCTTTTTAATTGTAAAACATCTGCATCTATTTCATCGTCTCCTAACTCTCCTGGGTCTACCGTATCTTCTGTGTTTACATTATTCACACTATCTATTCCGAACTCAGAATTATTTACATTCTCGTTTTCATTTTCTACATCTATGTTTGTACATTCAAAATCGTTCTTGCATTGCAGAAAGTCCTCTATCTGATCGTCATTTCCAAAGACTTGCCAATACCTGATATTATTGGGCACTGTCAGTCTGAATTTCACTTCAATAGTGTATGGGCGAGTCTGGCGGAAAGGAATCTTGCAGGAGGCTGCTGACGTGGCCAATTCGTCGACCAGAATATTCTATCCTCTTGGCATTGCTTGCAAGTCAACCTCATCAAAGCATTTTAAAGCATCAAGAACAACATTCCTGTAGGCTCTAAGGCGCGGGTGTTTAGCAGCATATTCACCTTTAATTTTCTTGATTATTAATTCAGAGTCACCCCTTACCATTATTTGCTTAGCACCAACATTTTTCAACAGCTTCAGGCCGAGCATTAAAGCTTCATACTCGGCGACGTTGTTAGTGCAGTGGAAATTTAAATTATAGGAATGATTTTCTGAATACCTTCTTCGATGATTATGCAACCAGACTCTAGCTCCTGCTCGTTCTGTACTCACTGCTCCATCAAAATCCATACTCCAGAATTCAGTGGGGAAATCTTCAGCAATCACATTTTCCATCTTTGTTGCCTCCCCGTTTCCTGGCCCTTCACCTTGACTAGCTACATCTCCCACCAGCTAAATATCTGGTTCCTCAGTGTTACCATCGTTGTACAAGATGAACGAATGTAAATCAGAATGAGAAGAGTAAAGGGGGTAATTGTGTGGTTTCTCTTGACTACTAACCATGTACTTCATCAACGTTTCTCTGTATAACCTCCTCTATTGTCCGAACACTGGTATAGTGGTGTAAGACATATCCAGCTATAGGGTTCCTTTCAGCTTAGCTCCCCAGGACCTGGAGAGAAACATTCCATACTTAGGTGGAATGTCTGCGACCACTACGTCCATTACCATGCTTTTGGAAGGGATCTGCACCAGGGTGATGCACAAATCTTTAATCAAACCAATACATTTGACTTTGCTGGAGTCAAATGAGTGTAGATCTTTGTATGGCCTAGTGACCTCCAATCCCAGTTTTTCCATTACTGCTTTAGGCATCAAATTATGTGAGGCACCTGAATCCAGCATCGAGTTATGCAATATTAAATCATGTATGTTCAAACTGATGTAAAAGGGAGCTACATCACCGGTATCATCTCGACCATCTACTTCAGGTCCGAAAAGGAGTTCGGGATTATCGTCAGTGAGGTTTACAGTGTCTGAATGAGTCACTAATCCAATAGTCAAGGCCTTGGTGCCTATGTCAGGTTCAATAGATAACACCTTTAGTACCTGTGAGCGATACCCGTCTCGATTCATCAACTCCGTTATTGGGATGGGAATCTTTATTTTTTCTAATTCTCCTTCAAGACTAAAGGGAGTAAGAGCTCTTCCTTGGCTCATCGGTTCTAATTTGTCTGCTAGGTTCTTCAGCTCAGAAGTACTTGGCGGGCTAACATGACAAGCATCAGGTTGTGATGGTATTTTCAGGATGGTGATGTTTTTCTTCAACGGAGGGTCAGCTTTATTCTTCTCAGGAACCTTATCAGGAGTCTTTTCAGTAGAAGGTTCAGGGGTTTTCTTGGATTCGACTGTTTTTTGTGTTTCAGTCGCCTTCTTGGATGAGGCCCCTTCTGTCTTCTTGCTGCACAGATTATACTACCTGTGTGCCTCCAGAATAGCATTCTCAAGGACCTGTTGTGCCTCATCTTCGGTTTCCTCACTTACCTTTGTTTGATTTAGCCGATAAAGTTCCTGCTCTTCTCGAGTGTGGAAAATGGCCTCATTGTCATGAATGCCCATAAGGTTAATGTGAGTGTCCTCCAATTCTTCAATCACGTCTCCCCCTTCATAAACATAGTTTTCCTGTAGAGGAGGTCTGATCGGCTGATCTGGGCCTCTCTGTTCTCTTTGATCTCTAGGATCTCTCTGTCTGATCTGAGGAGGGTTTCTTCTGAAATTGGGGTTTCGAATATGAGGAGTAGGTGTGTCGTCTCTCGGAGGATTTCTGTCTGAAATACTAGTTCTTTCTATCAATAATTCCAATGATCTGACTACAGAATCCAATTTGGAATCGGTGTTTGACATGGAAGGTTCTTCTTTGATCGTGAATCTCCTTTCTGTCCTTTGACGTGCCCGTTTTGCCAACAGATTGGCCTCCACACTGATAGCACTATTTTGCATATCTTCAAGGGTGGCAGCATTTCTTTCTCTTAATTGGTAAGACATGTCAGCATCGAATCCATCCAGGAATTTAATCAACGCCAAACCCTAGGGAGGTTTAATTTCAGTGGGGATTGCATTATACAAATTGTTAAAACGGGTGCAATAATCTTGTACCGTCTCACCTTGATTTCTTTTTATATTCTCGTATTTTGACAGTATTTGGAGAGGGATTTTATTTACCTCCCATCTGTCAAGAAAATTTCTTTGGAACGAGACAAGGTCAGGGATTGATGCGGCAGGTAAGGCTTTGAACCATTTCTTGATGTCCCCTGTCAGACTCTGGGCAAACAGTCTCATTTGAACGTCGACTTCGTCAACTTCTTGTAAATCCAAGTAGTCGTTCATTTTATCCACATGTTGTTGTGCGTTTAATGTTTCGGTTGCATCGAACTGTGGAAGTCTGGTCTGGTAGTCTTGGGGCATGGCATGTAGTGGTGCAGCTAACACCAAAGGGGCATATCGAGCTGCCATGATGGGTGGAGGAGGTGGGATGACGACCTGGCTGGTTGGGGAGGTAGCGACGGAAGACGAAGTCGATGAAGGACTGGGCGGTACTGAGGGAGTGATTTGTAGTTTATCTGTAGGAGACAAGACTTCGGGGGTTCGGGGTTGCAACATAGTTGGGTCGAAGACTAGCTTAGACACAAAGGTTTCAGACCATGTTCTAACCAGGTTTCGTAGCGAAAAAAGATAAAGATAAAGGTTTTGAAGGATGTCTGGTTCTTTGGAAAGGAAGGGAGACTTATGAGGGGGAGTATAACTCGCTGAACTGGTAACTAAGGTCTTTCGCCTCAACAAATTCTCGGGATTATCTATCGCTGTGGAGGGTTCTAGGTCTGGATGAGATCGAGTGTGAACTTTCTTGGGAGCCAGAACTCTTTTTGGTTTATATATATATATATATATATATATATATATATATTATTTCCTGGTGAAGGAAACTAGGGGAGATTTCTATGTTGACGTCATCTAGCCTCCAATTGTTCCTGAGCAGCTATGTCTTGTTCAATGGCTACCCATGAACGTTCGAGTTCTTCCCAGTTATTGGCAGTTTTGAGGATTATGTCAAAAAGGTTTGACGCAATATGCATTTGATTCGCTAGTCTGGGCTCAATATTAGGTTGTATTGCTGCAGGGACAGTCATAGAGGAACATTAGGAGTGGGAAAAGATTCAAAGAGATTCTGAAAATAATATATACAGAGTTAATCAACCTCTAATCACTACTTTCTTCTCAGAGTCAGCTTTCTTTAGGGGAGAGAAAAGTGGGGTATTCAGTTTTAGTTTGTCCCCAGTGGAGTCACCATTTATGTTAGCACTTGGTAAATTTCCTAGAGGTTGTAGAAGAAATCTACAAGGGATAACCTTAACCAACCACTTTTAAAGCTAGGATCTAGCCCTTCTAGCTTCAGAGAGGGATCTCTCTATGTGATTTAGCTTTGTTTTTTAGTTTAGATTTTAGGCTAGGTAAAGGCACAAGTTTGTTTTGTTGTAAAAGTGGTTTATAAATTGGTTGAGACGGTCTACACATCCATTGGGCTATGGGGTCTGTATTTAAACAAATAATCGATACAACCAGAAATGATAAAGAAAACCTCCACAGGGCGAGATAATATACTCACTGGATCTTTATAAATTAAGATGATGGACGGAAGAAAATATGAGGAAAATAACTTCAACTAACAAGCAGTTAAGAATGTATTAATTGAAGGTATTAGAAGATAAACATATAAATCTTTAGAATCAGAAACAGGGTATCAGAGATAAATCCTACAACATATCGCTATTCGTAAAGATTAGATTCAGAAAACAAAATGAATACAGAGAAATAAAAACATTTAACTTAGAAGATCAACGTCACCAGTGAACATATGCAAGAATCCTGTAAATGCCTCTTCTTTATTAATGGCCGATCTCAAAAATAGTATAGCTTGATAGCAGTAGGGTGTGCGAATCAACAACCCTCAATACTTCGAGAGTTGAAGTATTTATAATTCAAATTACAAACGTTCATGTCATAACTGATCAGGACGTGCACATTCTATTTTTAGTCTAATTTCTTTAACTAATAAAAAACTGTTTGATGACTCATTACAACTCCATGCGGAAATTTCTGGGGTAGGCCGTTGGCGAGGTGCTTTCGCAATCTCTTCTGACTGGACCGGTGACTGGATTGTGACAGCTCATCTGCTAATCTAGTATATCACACAGTTCTTCCCATCTGATATGACCTGGCACTGTGACTTTATGCAATCTCCGATACACTTCATCCATGTCTGTATATTTAGAAAATGTAGGCTTGATGGCGAATATGTGTTTAATTTCATGTTGGATACTAATATCCAACTGCAGGGCCTCCATGAATGCTCTACCTGTGATACTCCCTTGTACCCCTGGAAACTTTGAACTGTCCTTAGATATTTTTGTCAACCTCTTCTTGTAGTCAGGGAGCGTCATTAATTTATCATTGATGACCTTCAGGCCAGGTAAGCCCTTCCTTTGGAGAGAATCTATCTTATTGAAAAACGTTTGCACTCCTTGATCCATGACTTGAATCTTCTCCTCAAGATGAAGCATGAGACCCCTTTTGGTCAGAACCCTTTTGACTTCAAGTATGGTTTATGTCCTGTTCTCAATCTTTAATTCTTCTAGTTCCTCCCTGGTTTTTGAATTCAGGAACCTTATGATTTCATTCGCTTGGGCTGGCATGTCCCCCAACTCCATTCTGATTTTCTCAACAACTTGCTTACTCCTCTCGAGCAACTCATTTTATTCAAACATGATTTGAACCATTGGCCAGATTTCATTCATGGACTTGGAAATATCTGTCCACACAATCTCTTTCACCTCTGCCAAAGTCTTTCTGGCCATTGTCTGTTTCTGGAGCTGCTGTAACTCCTTCTTGATTTTCTCATTCACCTGTTTCTCTTTGGATAGACTTGTCTAGAAAGAACTCTTTAGCTCTTGGAGATTCTCTACTTCTTTCTTAAGCCTGCTGATTTTTTACTCTTGCAGGTTCATTCTCTCCATAGACTTGGCCAAGTCTGTTGTTCCCTCCAGTAGTGGCACTGATGCAACTGATGGAATGGCTGTCACTGTTGCTGTGCTCAATCCTGCAATTGGGATAGCACTCAATGGGATGCCTTCCATTGTCTTTGCCTGCTCTTTCTCTTTTAGCAGTCTTTCCATCTCTACCTCCATCTCCTTTAGCTGAGCATTCTGCTCCATGAGTAATTTTAACATCTCATCCTTTTCCCCTTCCTTTTCGGCTATCTCCTTGGCCTGTGAATCCTCTATTGGAGGGAGCTTCAGTTTTTTTCTTAAGGATGCGATGTCATCATTTTTCTTTTTGATCATCTCTTCGACGGCCTTGACGTTCGCAGGGTCGTAACCAATCTTATGGACCATATCCTCCAATGTCTTGATTTTGTTGTCCTTTGCGAAAGATGATACTTTCTCCAGCTTGAGTTGGGTCTGGGCATTGTTCAAAGCTAACCGAAATTTTGATGCAGAAGCTATAGCGTGGGCCAAAGTGTGGAAAACCATCTCGCCAGTCTTCTTGTGCAGATCCATCTGATCCGCTGGATGCACGTCCTTAGCCTGAAACTCAAAGGTGGCCCTTTTGTAATCTGATATCACCTTGGGATCCAGAACTTGTGCTTGGAGGTAAGCCATATGCATCCTACCCTTTTCTATATCAAATGCCGAAATAAGTCTATGCTGGGCTGTGGAAGACTGCTTTTGGAACTGGGCATAAGTGTTGCTAGTGAGTGTCTGGTTCTTCTTCTTGATCAAGTCATATTTTTCAAAAATGCCCAACTTGGGCCCAGTCTTGCTTGGTGGAGTATCTAAGGGAGAATCTGTAGATTTCAATAATGTAGTTATTTTCTTATGCTGACTCGAGCCAAAAGGTAGAGGGACTAGCTTGACCCCTGTGGTGGTCACTAAGGTAGCTGGGACTTCATGTTCTACTGTTGTGTCGGGTATTGAAACTGTCTTCGGCCTTTAGGAGTGAATTTGGAATTCCTCTGATGACACCTCTGTCACGGGAGGAGATGACTCCTGTCGGGGCCTCTTCTCCTTGAGGACCTGAGGTGTGGTAGCAGGTAGCACACTAGTCGAGGGCGTCTGCTTTTCCATGTCACCTTGTTGTTCGACATCCATCAAAGTGTTGGGCTCCCATTCCGTCTGATTAGCGAATTTCTCGATCTCCGGCCTGGACTCATGGGCATAAGGGACATTTTTATTTTTTACTCTCATTTAAGAAATGATCCCGCAGGGATCATAGTGCCAGGCGAAGCTCGTAAATAATTTCATCTCTTTTAACATTCTGTCTGCTTCCTCCCCTGCGCCTCTACTATTGCAGATGAAAGAACCAATCTGCCCTTTGATCTGCAATTGTTGCTTCTTCTTGAGGGAAACAAAGTGAATATCATCAGAATTCATTATCTGCCTAATATATTCTAATGCAAAAATTCTTACCGGTACATATCTCGGCAGATTGTAAGGTGCCAATTCGCACCCGTAAACTCGGATCTCAGAGTGATTCTGATACAAGAACCAGTCTCCTATCTTTGCATTGTCCAAGAGATGAAGAACTCTCTGAACTTCATCATTTATTTGTGGCTCAGGCATGCCACTCAACATACTTACAACAGGGTGGTAAAACAGGTCAATTAAATCTTTGAAACTGTATTCAACAGAGTTATGTTTCAGAAGAGAAGTCCATGCTGTGACAGGCTGGGGTCTCCCATCGGCGTCCATCTTCTGCATGGAGAAGTCGAACCTGTCGGCTTGAAAATAGACGAACATGTAAGCCAGAATGGATGAATACCTGAACATGCCCTCTGTGGTGAAATTCACAAATTGTTCATGGATATTATTGGCCAAGAAGGTGTTGTAGTCGAATTGCATGGTCGGTTGTTCATCATTTGAGAAAATGGACAGAAAACCCAGGATGGGCTCGTCTACCCATTGATCAGAATAGTAACCAAGCAGGGCACACAGGGAAGAAATAATTTGATTTCCTTTGGTGGAAAACATGGAAGAAGGGTACGGGGGATTGGTGGATGGGAGTGGATCAGAAGTGGGGAGAAAAAAATCGAATATCTGAGCTCTCTGGGGGAAGGTTATTTTCTGATAAAGCTTAGTGAGGATTTCCAAGTTGAACGGGGACGCAGATTCAGCACGGGTAATTTGCATCATCTGGTCAATATCTTCAGGGGTGATGAAGAAAAGGACGTCTCCAGATGAAGAAATGATGGCTTTCTGGTCGGGGATGTAATGGGCTTGGCACTTGAGGGCGAATTCTGGGAAATGATGAATCTGGGGGAAGAGATATAGGGGTAAATTGGACTCCCAGAGTCCAATTTCATCGCTTTGGTCTAGGATCACCTCCCGGAGCCAGGACTGCAAGTCAGAAAAGTCAAAACTGCAAATAGTATCTGCTATCAAACGATCTTTATCAACAAAGGGGACTTTATCCAAGTCAACCGGTGGAGGAAGAAAAGGATTCTCTTCTTCTTCCGCTTGTCTCACCTTTGACACCATTTTAGCAACTGTACCTGTAATAAACAATACGTTAGTGGGGTTGAAAAGCTACGGGTGAAGGTGATGCGAAAGCAATGGAGGAATAGGATATTTCTGGCGCGATGGACGAATAATGAATGAACAGGGAGAACGGTAGTTTTATTCAAAAATGGGTCGGTTGGACGCGGGAAAACGGTCAGCATGACAACAGGTATATTGCCAAGTTATTAATTGACAACGGGCCACTTGGGATGAGTTGGCAGATGATGGTGGCCACAGTTTACGGAAGGGTGACGTGGAGGTTGGTGATTGGAGGTAAAATTCGCCAAAAGGGGTCGTTCATGAGTAGAAGGGTAAAGGTCTGACAGCATGGCAAACAACAGTTATGCGATGGGACTCAAACCTGAAAACAAGTGGGACAAGTGGACTTAGTGGAGGATGACATCCATGAGTGGCGGCTGTCAGACACCATGTGAGGGACGAGGCTTTGAGAACCAATTGACTTGTGCCACCTATGGCAATGGGCCCGCCTGCGGGAAATATCTATTCCGGACCCCCCCCTTTGATTAAAAGCAGGACACCAAGGGGGGTCCGAAATTCATTTTGATCCATCGATCTGTGCGCTGGCTTTCTGCACGCAGATCTCAGCGCGCTCCTTAACACCCATTCCGGACCCCCCCCTCCATTAAAGGCAGAACGGACGGGGGTGTCGAGAATCCAATATGGACCGTAGATTCAAGCGCCCTGTCTGGAGCCGTCTAGATGTGCGGCCAAGTTATAACCGATTCCGGACCCCCCCCTCTGTTAAAGGCAGAATAGGCGGGGGGGGTCCAGAATCCAATGTGGGCCGTGGATTCACGCGCTGTCTTCTGGACCGTCCAAATCTGTGTGGATATTATCGCCGNAGCCGTTGATCTAGGTGCCAGGATCTGGACCATAGGAAAGTGAATGAAACATATGTCAGGAGCGGAAAATCCATGCGTAGGAAAAACTTAGGATTAGTGCTTTCTTATGGGTTTTTTCTATTTTTTCTTAGACACCACCAAGGGGACATCACTTCATCTATCCTTAGGCAAAGGAGACTTGATGTGGCATTTTCTTCAAGTGGGTTTTATTTGGGGAAGGAAGGCAAAGCAATCAATCTACATTCTAACCTACTTTCACAAGGCAATTAGCCCAGATTAAACTGTTGGGTTAAGATATTATTCTTCCTAGGGGATATCTGACCAGGATTAGACAGTCTGGTCAGATTTATTCACTAATTCTATCCTAGGGGATGTCCGACCAGGATTAGATGGTCTCATCGGATGTATTCACTAATTCTAACTTAGGGGTTATCTGACCAGGATTAGATGGTTTGATCAGATGTATTCACTAACCTATCAACATTGAAAATTTAAAAGAACTTGGTCATGCTTGAAAGGTATGACCAAGTTACTATTATTGCATGGGGCCTTTTGTTCCAATTCTTTTTGCCC
>ML795410.1:197362-209007 GCA_009831015.1 Picea engelmannii
CCTCTTTGAGGGGGCAACCTCCAGCAGAGCAACGCTCTATTACAATATTTCTCAAGACAAAACTTGTCATGACTCCTACTCTTATTTATACTAATTCTATCTTATAAAGAGCATTCTAGAGGAAGATCCCTCTAGAAGAAAAAGCTTTTATTAGGTCTTCTTACATTGACTTATTCCAATTAACTTTTAATAGGCCTTATTAACTAATGTCAACCTTTATTACATGGAACTATATTATTCCATCTACATGAGGGGTTAGAGATGTTAGATCCCTAACATGCCCTCCCCCTTGTAAAAGAGCCTTTTCCTCAAGGATTGAGATGATGTTACGAGGAAAATATCTTTATGGCTAGGGTAAACCACAATAGATGGAAATGCGTGTAGAAATCAACTCTCTTCTCAAGTATGATATGAAAAAAAATATGTTAGCAAGACAAGATAAAAGTCCTACCTCATACAGATGTTTGACGAAGTCCACCGTTGAGCACTTAACCCAAAGCAATATACCTGCAACTAGTCCTCAACAACCAAGAAAAGAAAACATATGGTGATATTATATAATGTTAGCACATTCAATAACATAATCCGTTAATAAAAAATACAAACCTGCCCATGGAATAATAATTCAATATATTTGCAAGATATCAATTGGATGGGAAAATATTATTTATATTAATAAATGATCAACATAAGTGAAAATGTTACAGACTTCAATGTCGGCATGGTTCAGAACTGAGAAACTAAGTTCCTTCCAGCTGGGCCTCCACCACTTCAATACTCCACCAAAGACAAGCTCATAAGAGAGAAACAACAAGGTTCTCAAGCAATAAGGGAAGAGCTTGGGGGATGCACATTGTGTTCAGACTTAAAGGACAAAGGGATACAGACTCGATATGAAGTAAATAATTCCTCTAGAGTAACTTTGCTCTCAAAGTTGAATTCTTTCTCTTCTTTCCATAGCTCAGAATTGGCCCATTTATAGCCTTCAAAATGGAACTGAAGGGCCGATTCAGAACGTTTCCAGTATATGGAAGGCCAAGGATCATAGATCTCCTGTCGTGACATGGAAACCCGACATTAATTTTCAGTTTTTGGTACAAATCCTGATGTACATGGGTTGTAGTGGAGCAACTTGCGTATATGTATGTTATATAGTGTGCAATATGCGTACATGCGGAAAAACAATTGTTTTTAGCTCTGGATATTACAAACAAGGATGATAAATCTACATGAGGAAATGGAAAAAGGCCTTCTAGGAAAGATTGCATAGGGTGAGGCAAATCCTTCTATAATATATGCCCCCTAATGCGTGAGGGAGGAGTATTTGTGATGGCTGAAATACATTATAAACAACCTAGAAGTGGAGTGGCAGGGGACTAGCTGGATGGACTCATTGCTCATTACATTTTGTATTGACTTTGCATACATGGTTGTCAATAGAATTACACTGTAGATCCATGTGAAAAAGTACCAAACAAGTGTCTGTGGCCATGAATAGGCAAATAAAATTTGGTTACATGCCAATAGCTGTCATAGTCACGAACAATGCCCAATAGAACCAGTCTCAAAACCAATATGAAGATATATGTATACAATGGAGTAAAATCTGATCTCCCGTGATCAGTGAAGTCATATAAGTATTGGTTGCATGAAAAGGAAGCAACAACTTAGGAAAGTTGTGACCACATAGTGATGTCTTCAAGTCTTCTACACAATCTGCCAAAGGTGCAAGTCTACATCATGTAGATAAAGGATTTGAGGTTGAACATAACGAGACATCATTTGATTACCCATCATTGATGTATACCGTTAACAAACGTGAGACAACCTACCCATAATGAAAGTAGGTATCAAGGAACCGAGTACATTCTTACAAGTGTGAATAAAGGAGCTAGTGTCGAACACCTAAAGAATCCATCGATTAGGAGACATTGATGTATTTCCAACTGTCGATGGCGAGAGAGCCTACCACTAATGACTGCAAGCCTCAAGGTACTCATAATACTCTAGGTCACGTATCCATAATAAATGAGATAAATTCGATGGAAGGAGACTCGTTGAAAGGAGAGAATTAGGGAATCTCTCATCAGTCATCACAAGGTACAAAGAAGGAGCTTCATTATTTGGTGGAAATCAGATGAAGAACATGTTCACGAACCAACGACCCTGTGCGTCTTTCGCGTGTGCCAAGTGCAAGAGGTACACAAAAAAGACCCTCTGAATAGAAACCAATGATGAAAACTGCTGACAAAGGTGAGGAAACCACCAATAAGGTGGATGGCATCCAAGACACTGCACAAATCCCAATGTGTGAATAGATGTCTTGCCTTCGAACATAAGAGAAACCACCCAGTCAATGACCAATGATGAGATGTCGACTGTTGGGTTCAAGGTTACCTACCAATGATGAAAGTAGGGCTAGGGTGCATGATAGGACTACGATATCATGTGATTCTGAGACAAACTAAGGGTATGGATGACATGCAAAGTCAAGAGTTCTGAGGAGTGGCCGACATAGGTTGATATAATTCCTTTGAACAAGAGCATGAGATGTATGGAGGACTCTAGAAGCATAGGCATAATGATGAAACCATAAGATGCAAGAGGCATCAATGAAACTCTCTATAGGGACTGGAAGAGTAACCAGTCAATAGAGAAGACTCTATAATGAGCTCAGCTTCCTAAGGCCATGCTAATCCCAAAATTGTGATGACAAATGGACTCAATAACTTTGTGCTATGTTCAAAGGTGACACGATTGTTGCCAATACAAGATAATACTCCCTTCCCGCCCGTCTTTTTTTGTTTTTTCATAGACAAATGAATGCTATGATACAGAGGAGGAAACAAGTGCCGCAAGTAAGAAAAACTAGTTCCAATAGTGGAACGTACCTATGCTCAATGTAGGGAAATGCATGCAGGAGATGGACACTCGGGGGGATGTTCCCTCCTAGGTATAGGGTGTCAAGTTGCGAAGGATATAAACAAGGCTCTACTTGGTCGAGGATGCAAAAGCTGCTAAGGAAAACAGTTTATAACACAAAGCAAGAACCGACTATAGGGTCAATATTGCAAGTAGGGGCATGAGATGCAATCATAATTTAACGCCAAAAAATGTCCTTTTTTATGACTTTTAGTCTACTTGGTGTGAAAAAGGGTTAAAATTGTGCCAAATAGACGTATTTTCATATCCAATTTACGAGTGTGAAAGAGACACGTTCACTCAACAATCTTTTCACTTTTTAATAACGAGTCAGAAAAGGATTAACTAAAACTCATGAACTTTCAAGTCCAATTTAACGAGTGTGAAAGGGAAAAATCACTCGACAATCTTTTCTCTTTTTGAACGAGTCGGAAAATATCTTAACTCAGAATCGTTTGGGAGAGTCTAGGAGACAAGTCACAGGTGGGGCAAGGCTCCCGTGCAGAACTTCTACGGAATGCCAGTATCTTACGAATAACCGACTTAAGTTTGGCAAAACCCAAAGCTCTCAAAGTCGAGGAGGATAAAGCAATAGCCATGGATATGGTCTGAGTTATATAACAGATAATGCCCCTTACTAGAAAGGACATAGGTGAGGGCATTCAATACCCTACAAAACCATTTCAATTGAAGGTGATCTCCTCAAAACTCGGAGGGAGAGGACTCGAGGAGAGTAAAACTCTCTCTCCTTCAAAAGGTGCAAGATTAGGAATGTTGATGACATGGTTGACAGAGTCATCACTCTCCACAAGGAGAGTAGGATTGACCATAGATTGCATGGGTACGACTAATTCTTTAATCCTAGGTTGAATAGGATGCGTGATAACAGGGATAGGGGGTGCACTACCCTCAATGACAGGGGTGTGGTCAAGAGATGATTGTAGCAGAATTACTGTCACATCAATCAAAAGAGAAACAAGGTGTGGGGAAACCACAAACGCCTCATAATCCGAAGGGCCCTTAGGTGATCCCCACACTTCTATTATCCTAGCAGTAGTTGGACATAAACGAGTAAGGTGATCTCCTTTGCAAGTCCTACAAATGAATTTAGGGTTGCATCTGAGACATCTAGGCTTCTTGATGCGACCAACATCGTTTCCAACGGCTGGTGACATGCTCTCAACATGACTGGAAGAAGTGAGAGAGTCATATCCTACATGAAGTACATAGGTTGGAGATATGACATTGATATGACTCGTGGTGACTAGAGTAGTGTCCCCGGCATGGCTAGTAGCAACTGGGTGCTGGTTATCAACATGAATCGCATAGGTTGTTGACTCATTTCCAACATTATTGGAAGAGGTTGGTGATGGAGATACAATATTACTGGAAGTGACTAGACTAGCGGTGAGTTGTGGCATTTGATACCAAGGTCTCGGGAAAGATTGGCTTTGAAACATTGCTGGACAGGAAGGGTCCTGTTTTACCCCCCGTCCCTGTCCAGAAAGGTAGTACCCTTGGTTTAATTGATTTAGAGAGGTTTGAACGAGCATCATCACTGAAGTTTGTGATGAGAATGAAGTATGATAAGGACTATTCAAGTGAGGATATAAGCTTCCCCCTTGTGAAGGGGTTCCATGAAGAGGGTAGCCCAAAGTAAAATTGATTTTCCACGTATGAAATACTCGGGGATACATGAGGACCCGTCATGTGAAAAGTGTTCGAAGGAACCAACATGGAGGACGAACGATATACAGAGGGGGATAGTAAGTAGAATAAGAACCCATTTGAGTATTGGCTCTTGAAAGAGCATAGTTAGGAATGGATCCGTAAGAGGGGAGATTCCAACCTCCCGCTGTGAAATCTGGTTGAGGGACATGACTCATATCAAATGAAGACGTAAGAATTGGGGCCATGGTGCCCCCAGATCCAATGATAGGATTCATATAAGTGGACCAGGGAGAGGATTTCAAGGGTGAAGACATATCAATAGGAGAATGACTAGAGACCCAAGGTGTGGATTGAGTGTCATAGTTCTGCATACCTTTATGAAAAGCAGAAGGATTCGTCCCCATGAAATGAGTAGGCATCATGGGGTAGGTAGCGTTAAACGAGGGAGCCAAAGGAAATCCACTATCCATGATAATGAGAACTCAATGTATACTCTTAAGGTCAACTAGCAATCAAAGATCACACCAAAAGTCAAATGACCAATATGCATACAGACGAGGCAAAGTGGCTGAGAGTGGCCTCCCTCCCTAAAGAAGGTATGTCTCTTCCAAGAGGGGCCTGAGACTCCCTGCTAAAGATCAGAGGTAACATAATAAGTTATAATGGCCCTCGTGGGCTTAAACACCAGTTGATCAGATCCCCCCGGAGAGGTAATCCTCCATAAAGGTTGTGTGTTGTCCGACCTTTATCTAACTCAGGGTACATGCAGAATAACCCTTGCAAGTAACCTATGAGACACCTAATTTAAGAAACTAACAAACCACTGTATAACCTGTTATCGCTCAGTTTGTAGGATAGGTCAAGTAGCTTGAAAGGAAAAGTCAAATTAGCGTAACAGGAGCTTCCCCACCCATTGTCACCTCGATGGGGAGCTCTTTCTATTCAGGGTGGCTAATCCCAAGGGAGACGTCCCTAGTAATCTGGGGTGTTGAAGGAAAAGGATCAAGGGTTTAAGGCTCAAAGGCTAAGGTAAGATTTCCCTTCACGGATTACTACCAAGAAGATAGTCAAAGAGAAGGTATTCTACTGAAAGGGGCACCTGTTTGCGAGACAAGGCAAATAAAACTAAAACGTGCAACAGTGGTTAGTACTTCATAGACTAATGACTATCTTTAATATACACGAGCATAAATAAATGTAATTATTGACGAAGTCAATGATTGCAATCAAAGCTATGGTTTAATATTACTCCTTCAATAAATACCAAATGATAATAGCATCCAATGTGTAAAATCAATCCTTGAAATAGCACAACGCATTAACTATCATTAGTATGCTTCACATATATTGTTGCTGCATCAAACCTGCTAAGGGTGACGTCAGCCCTAGTTCTAGGTTAGTTCTGGAAGGAAAGGAAGTGGACGTTTTGCAAATTAAGCCAATGAAAATAATCTACACATCAATGCCAATTGCTAGATGACAAAGCCACAACGTTTTATACCAAATAAGAGATCAAAATAGGCATGACGTCACTAGCTAGTTAGGGTTAGTAAAGTCGTTAGGGTTAGTTAGGGTTTCAAATTAAGAAAGTTGAAATGTTGTTTTAACACCAAAGACTCAACGTTGCATTTATTAGACTAGTGCCTTAGGTTAAATGGAGTCAAGGAGTGAGACTAAAGGCTTGGAAGGATTTAAATTTAAGGACTAGAAGGTTAGGATTTCTAGTGCTGCAATGGCAGGGTCACAAAGTCAAAACCCTAAGGGGAGGAGGCTCATTCTGGTGTAGATTAAGCTAGGCCTCATGCTCCTCCCTCTTTCCTTAAAACTCTTTGGCAAAACGACTAGCTTTAAAACATAAATCTAGGGCTGAAAAGTGTTGTTGGGGCCAAGGCTTTTCAAACCCTAAGAGTCAAACCCTAGGTGTAAAGTTAATTAGGCCTAGGACGTCTTATTTCTTCAATTTATGTTTCAAACTAACTCAAGAAAAAGGAGAAATAGTGTAGCATAGGCTAGGCTATATTCTTCTTAATCAAATGGCTAAACAATTTTTTATCATGAGGACATGAAGCAATGACCTACTTGTGTGCTTGCTCCCTAGGGTTTCAATGATTAAGCATAATAATAACAATGTAACCATACATGTAATATATTAAACCTACAACCATTCAATCAAGAAGTTTTGTATGAAAAATACACTTACAAATTCATGAAGAGCTTATCAAACCCTAGTTGTAACACCTTACAATGATAAAAACATCATATACATGCCAAAGATAATCCTCCCAAGTGTAGCGCCTCAACTCCAAGAGCCAATAATCCAAGACAAAAGACTAAAAAGGAGATCTCTCCAAGAGACAAAGTTGTGTTCTGTTCAAAATGAGGCTCAACGTCCTCTACTTATATCATCCAAATGACCTTTAATTACAAAAATAGGTCATTAAAACAGCCGACAAGGTTGACTTACAATAATTACATCATTTTTCACATTAAATGCGAAAATGCCAAAATTATGAGCTAAAAAGGGGACATCAGGCCCCTCTGAGGGAGACGTTGGCCCTTATTGGGCATGATCAGCATCCAGAAAGCAAAACGTTGGCCCTTTTAGGGCTCCTCAAGGCTGCCACACGTGCCAAATGGTCCAAGCACACTGCCACATCCTCTAGAAAATGTTCAGCCTGCCTTGGGTGGCGTCCTGTCCATCAAAAGCCATCATCTCATCTGCAATGGGCGATCCCCCTAGGTCGGGCTCTGCCAAAGCGTCTTGGGTGAGGATGTCCTTCTTCTTCTTCATGCAAGATCTCATCATGACGTTGTCCTACCTCTGCCATCCCAACAACCATCTGATGGGCTCTTCAGCCCCATGGAGGTCCGAGCTAATCATCCCCCCATGCGTACTGGTCCTCTGGTACCTGTCCTCCGGGTATGGTCCTGCACATCAAAAACTACGACCTCCTTGGGCTCATCAATCCTAGAGATCATAGCAATGTAAATCACATCTCATCATTAAAGTTATCAAATATATGCATGAAATCCCTAACATATCATCTAAGAGCTCAAAGATATTACACAGATCTACTATACAAAACTAAGGAAAACCGACAAAACAACCTATTGGGCTAACACCCACAAGAGATGGAAAGTTTCCTCAGAAGATCATTCAAGCCATGTTTTATGAGGTGATATGGTTTTAGGGATGTCCAGTCACAGTAAGACCAAGGTCAGGTGTTGTCTGTGGGTGCCTTTGTAGGAGGCGAGTTGTACCTGTCATGGATGCATTTTTTCCAAGCCCTTTATTGCCTTTATCTTTTTTTATTTTATTGCTTTTCTTTCTTTTTATTTCAAGGTCTGACCAGAGGACACTGCCTTGGCTTGGTGGCCAAAGCTGACAGCGTTACCCACTGGTATCTTCGCAGAAATGATAAGGTTGGCTCGTGATGAGACCTCCTTTCCCTTGGCCATGCAACCAAAGGTCACTACCCTAGCTTGGTGACCAGATAGTGGCAATGTCATACTGTTGAATACCTATGAACATAATGGGCCGACTCGTGATGAAACCTCCCATCCTCTTGGTTAGGTCTTGTTTCTTTTTTATTATTTTTCTTAGGGTCCCTTTAGTTTCTTATCGAGAGGCCTTTTATTGCCTTCTTGGGGATCCCCTGGGCGAAGCATCTCAAGGTTCTATTTCCTATGGATTTTATCTTTTACCAGTTGCTTTTACCCCCTGGGCCTTTAGCCCCTTCTTCCCACAAGACAAAGTGTAACCCTAAAAGATCATCCTAATGGCCGGACTAGGGGAACGGGATAGATGAGCGCGGTATAATATGACAAAATGGTGGGAGAGGACGATGGCTCTGCAAATCCCCTTTGGTGGCTAACCAAAACCCATGAATATCAACTTGCTAAGTCACCCCATCAATCACCCCAACAATGGTCAAGTGGATTAGTGTAAGATCCAAGCAGTCATCAGAAATGAAAGGAACCTAATTCATATATAAGAAGGTTATAACGATCAAATATGACACATACCATGATACCTTGGACCAATTACCTCATGGAGCAAGAGTCCTCTCTGATACAAACCCAGGTCGGTGGTGATGGAAGCTGTTGCTGCTGACAGGACAAATCCGGCGGAGAAGGAGAAAGATGGGTCCTCCAAGACCATGTTCAAGTCAATCCTACTCTCGGTACTCCATGTCTAGGACCTGTGGGCCTCGAGACATGATCTCCTAGTTATCCCTAGATATCGGGGATAACATAACCGATGCAAAGGCAAGCAGTCATAAGTCAGGTCCACCGTATGGGCATGGTAGCAAAGCCCGAAACCTTGAAAGTATCACCTCTCACGGAGGTAAAGGCAATAGCAAGATCCCCATATGCGAATAGATGCCTAGAAATATCTCTGACACTAGGAAGGTATCAGGGGGATATCCCTTCAACCAACTTCTCATGACCTCGTGATTAACTTCAATGTGAGTGGAGCCTCCTGATATTACCAATTATACAATGGATTTCTCCACTCCCTGTCTCAGACACATATGTTGATTTAATTTCCTTAGAGAAGTTTACTCACAAAATCCTATTCAAAGGCACTAAATCCTAAGCTAGTTTGTGTACCCTAGAAAATAAAATCATGACTAATCAATTTTAAATTATAGCATTAATTTTAGTGGCCTTGATTACTCAAAAAGTTATGGTAGTGAAACTCATGATGCTATGACTCTGCAAGAAAAGTAAATATGAAAATAATGCAAAGTCCTAACCTTAACTTTCAATGAATGATATGCTTCTCAAAACGAATGAAATTTTCAATTTCAACTCTACAATTCGTATGTAAAAATGCAATCTTTCATTACATGCACTAAGATAATGACAAGGACTCAAAAAGACCAATATGCCAAGCAATGAAAAATGCCTATTTTTTTGTATTTTCAATATAATAAAAATGAAAATGCATGAAATGAAGAGAACCATGATATATAAACTCTACTGTGTAAAGAAAGAGATAACTCGAACAAGATACCAAGAAACAACACACCCATCCCAATATACAAGGACAATCAAAATGAAAAGATGATGAGAAATACTCCACCCAGAAATTCAACCAAAGATAGGTTTCCTGTCATTCCACAAGCACTTAATAGGCACTACAAAGACCCAAGAAGGCTAAAACAACATCAAATCCCACCCATCAAGCACCAAACCAAGAAAAGAAAAAAGGAAAACTAATGTATGCGACTGTTTGGGAAATAAAAGCGTATATACACAACTTGTAGAGAGACATCCTACGTATGTACGTGACTGTCTGGGGAAAAAACACGTATATGTTTCAAAACAATGCCAGGCAAGGGAGAAGTGTTGAAAAATCAAATCCAGAGTGAACAAAAGTTGTGAAGAAATGATTCGATAAGAATCAAAATAGAAATGAGATCAATCTAAGGAGAAAAGTACTCCAAACGCTAAGAAAGAAGATTCAATCCCCAGTATGGTCGCCAATTCTGTTACAAGGAAAATCTCTCTATGGCTAGGGTAAACAACAACAAATGGAAATGATTGCAGAAATAAACTCTCTTCTCAAGTATGCTATGAAAACAAATATGCTAGTAAGACAAGATAAAAGGCCTACCTTGTCCAAACATTCAATGAAGTCCACCATTGAGCACTTAACCCAAAGCAATATACATGCAACTAGTCCTCAACAACCAAGCAAAGCAAGAATATGGTGATATTATATAACGTTAGCACATTCAATAGAATAATAATAATTCAATATATTTGCAAGATATCAATTGGACAATAAAAAAGTATTTCTATTAATAAATGATCAGGAGAAGTGAAAATGTTACAGGCTTTTGTGTCAGCACGGTTCAGAACTGAGAAACTAAGTTCTTTCCAGCTGGGCCTCCACCACTTCAATCCTCCACCAAAGACAAGCTCATAAGAGAGAAACAATGATGTTCTCAATCAATAAAGGAAGAACTTGGGGGTTGAACACTGTGTTCAAACTTAAAGGACAAAGGGATGCAGACTCAATATTTAGTAAAAAATTCCTCCAGAGTAACTTTTCTCTCAAAGTTGAATTCTTTCCCTTCTTTCCATAGCTCGGAATTGGCCCATTTATAGCCTTAAAAATGGACCTAAAGGGTCGATTCAGAATATTTCTAGTATATGGAAGGCCAAGGATCATAGATCTCCTGTTGTGACATGGAAACCCGACATGAATTTTAATTTTTTGGCACAAATCTCGATGTACGTGGGTTGTAGTGGAGCAACCTATGTATACGCATGTTGTATAGTGTGCAAGATGCGTACATGTGGAAAAATATTTGTTTTTAGCTCTGGATCTTACAAATAGGGATGATAAGTCTGCATGGGGAAATGGAAAAAGGCCTTCTGGGCAAGATTACATAGGGTGGGGCAAATCCTTCGATAACAAATGAGGAAATTGTTGCAGAATGGTAGCCGACTCCCAAGTGGCATCTTCTAGAGTTGTATCTTTCCACCACACTAACACTTCCTTGATGGTGTGTTGATGAAAGTGATGGTCATGGTGGTCCAAGACTGATTGTGGCTGCAACCAAATGGAACCTTCTTCATCCAACTCAGGAAGACTAGTTTGACTGTGACACTTAGTTCCAATCGCCTTATTTAAGCAAGAGACATGAAAAACAAGATGGAGCTTAGAATGATTGGGCAATGCTAACTGGTAAGCCACCTGCCCCACTTGCTTGAGAATTGTATAAGGACCACCAAATTTGGGAGCAAGTTTCTGACAATGGTCCATTTTGAGTGAAGTCTTCTTAAAGGGTTGTGTTGGATCATGTTGTCATTGATGCCAATGGTTTGATTGATTGATGTCATTTATTGATGTCAAGTGATTGTTTGATGTCAAAGGATTGATTGATTGATGACTGATGTAATATAATATGTATTTTCCTTGATGAGAATGCATAGATGAAGATGGATCAATGAGTTGTCATTGATACATGATGAAGATGGATCGATGTGGTTCCATTGGTATATGATGCATTGTTGGAAAAATGTATAGATGACTC
>ML795411.1:0-27488 GCA_009831015.1 Picea engelmannii
AGCATCTCTGCGTTTTAAAATACCCTGAAACTGTTTGGCATTGACCCAAACCCACTTCCCTGCTTTACTTGAAGAGGCAATTTTCACTTGACCTAAATGGTTTGTTTCACCCGAGACGGGTACCTCTTGCCCATTTTTTATGAGTGTTGAATGTAATGTTATTGCCATAGTTGACAAATAAAAAAGAAACACTCGTCACTGTTCCTATTCTCAGACACGTCATTGTCCACTCCCGACCAGGACGACCCACCACATTGCTGGAAACCACTAGACCACATTACGTTTCTTTTCTGTTCTGTAAGTTTATTTAGTCTCTGTGCGTTTTGGACAGCGTGATGTTGCTCTTGGACGTGCTACTGTTTTATTTAAATGTTGTATATTATATTATTTATTGCAGAGCATGGAGAACGAGGGCTTACCCAGATTTGGCAAGCAATCCTAAGCTTCTGAGTGTTGTCCCAATATTGCGCGCTTCAACTTTAAATTGTGCGCTCTCGAAGTTTTGAGTGTTGTCCTTGGTCTTTCCCTGCGTTTTCCATGTCGTTGTCCCTGGTCTTTCCCTGCGCTGTCTCTCACTGTGTGCCCACAACCTCAAAACATTTGGAACTAGTGTCGTTGAGCTGAGCTAGTTGGGATAGAACATTAAAATATTGCCTTTATCAATTGTGATTGCTCAGCCTTCCGAGGTTTCTTGCTACTGCTCTGTATTACTTTCGAGGCAAGGTTCTGTTCTCGTAGTATCACAAGCCGTAATTTATCTCAATTTCCATATATTATTATAATAGTGGAAGAATATTGATATAAAATAAAATCTTAACAATATGCATAATATAGAAATGTAATATATAATAATTATAAATCAAAATCATCATTATGAGAATGAGTTTATGTTTTAATTTTTGAATTAAAAATGCTTTTTTTTTTTAATAATATTTTATAAACTATCTTTATTTCAAAATTTTACAAAATATAACTATCTTTATTTCAATATTTTGTAAAAGGTATTAAAATTTAATTGAGATATTAACCATTAATCTATGAAACTACAAAACTATATAATCATCTTCAAAACTACAAAACTATATAATCGCTCTTATATTACAATCTATTTATTTTGCCTAAATCTCAATTGGTCTCCATTGCTATCGGAAGATGAATAAGAATTGTTGTAACCACCATCAACACCATGTAAAAGTCTAACAATTTGAGAAAAGGTAGTAACATCTTGCTCCATAATTTTCACACTTTCATTCTAAAACTCTTCTAACATATTGATTTAACACCAATCTTTGTGTGGTGTGGTTATGGTAAGTCTTTGAATAATATACATGAGTTATTGAGGATTAGCCATCTTGATTGCATTTTGAAATACTCTTGTCTTCTCTTTAAGCGATAACTTTCACCATGGTCATATAGCTTTTTCAATAAAATGTAAAATGTGCATTATAGAGGATTTAAATTTTTTTTCAAATAATTTAAGCACATTCTTTCCAACCTCCATTTTAATGGCTAGTGGGTGTTTATGTATTTCCATGGGTTGGTCAATCTTTATGATTTAGACATGGTTCAGTGATGGAAATGTAAGATATATTTGAATTAGAGGATTTTTTTTTAAATAATTTAAATACAGTTTTTCCATTTTTCGAATGAGTAAAGTTCATGCATGTATTTCCATGGGGTTGGTCAATCTTTATAATTTAGACATAGTTGAGAGGAGGAAATGTAAGATAATATTTGAATTTTATAATTAGCATTAGAGTTGTATATGATGAGATTGTCAATGATTTTAAAGTATATATTTTAATTGTTGAATTAGCACCCTCCTTTAAGGGTTTGATTAAATTAACATCATCTTCAATCCAAGATTTATAGGCAATATATTGTTTTCAAGGATGGTACTCAGGGTAAACTTTGGAATCTTTAGGGCACAAGGTCAGTGAACAACAAGACTTGAATCCATTACAATGATATACTGGTTAAGAGTTTAACATGTCACCTACAAGAATTGAACCTCGGTGGGGAGGATAACAATCATTCCTCCCAACCACCTGAGCTAAACCGAATTGACAGTTAGATAGAGTTAACTTATGAAGCAAGGGAAATATATTTTATAGTCATAAAAGTTATTATGAGATGACATAAGATAGGCATATCTAATTATTATTATTCCTCCATAAATAAAGCAAGAATGGACAATGAATATAGTACTAATGGTTGTTAGTATGTCATTCATGCCTACTTAACCGACAATTGTATTATGATGATCAAGTCTAGCATTACCCATAATGGACAACCATGGTCTTGTAGGAGAAGCTACATGATACACTCAACCCTCCAATGGAGACACATACTCCAAAGGTCATTGTCACATAGTCATTATTACACCCTATGTATGCCACAACATTGCACAAGATATTTTATATTAGTGCCTCAAAGCCCCTTATTGCAAAGGAAAACATAATGATATAGGGTTGTGCCATACAACATGACTCCTTCAATTTAGTTGAGTTGATGTTATCATAATGTGAGCCCCACACACACAACACCACCAATGAAGCATGTGACCAATGACTCCACCATGATTAACATTTTGACAAAGCATTCCAACTCCACATTATCACCTTCAAGCTTTTCTTATTATAGATGGTGACGATCAGTTATACATGTAATAAAGAAAGCCTACATATATAACAAGTGCCACATGAGACTTGTTGTGTATCCTTGTGTCTTCATATGTCAATGGGTTTATAGGAAATGGGTAAGACCATTGGAAAATTCAATAGGGTTGTTTGTAATAGGAATTTCCTCGGGAAGGGAGAAGTTATGTGGGCAACACCATTTGAGTAATTGGTGATTTGATATTCAATTCTGCTTCACATTTATCAACTACTCTTTAGAGAAATAATAGGTGTGGCATGCACATACATATACAAAGATAGCCTTGGACATTAATTGAACATTAGTTGAATCAATGAGAATGGTTTAATGAATATGCAAAAATATTAAAATCTAGTGTGGTTTATGGCTAATTGAGGTTTTTATTTTTTATCGTGTGAAAAATGTATTGATAGAAATTATTTGGAGCATGCATAGTTTGTTTGAAGCTAAAGAGTAATGTTTTTTAGGTGGTAAACAAACAAGAAGGAAAATAAGTTTCAAAAGGGGAATTATATCTTTCAACAAGCAAGATGACAACCATTACAATCAATGATTTTGTGCACGATTGCAACCAATATTATGCATTGATTTTGGAGCGACGAGATTATTGAAATGAAATGGAGGAGTTATATATGAGATCGTTTGCTTCAAGTTTGTCGCCTGCACTATCAATGCCTCGATGTAAATTTCAAACAACTATTGTTACTAATGTTGTAGAGAATTGGCATGCTTACCAAGTTACAGGTAATGATGATATTGTTCTATTCTTGAGCAATTAAATGAGTGGTTGTTTATTTCATCAAAAGTTAGAGGCCAATATCAATTTAGAAATTGAATGGAATATTATGCCAAATGCAAAGAAGGAAAACCTAATTGAAGAGATACTAAAGATGGAACTAGAGTTGGATCAAACATGAACAAAGCCTTGAATTCAACTTTAAGTGAAATGAGTTAAAAAACATGTTTGGTTGCATTACCAAAAACTAGTCCATGATTGCAACAAGGAATTTCAACTGCAAATGGATTCCTATCATAATGAAAATAATTGAAGGTCATTTATATAATTGGGTTTGTTTCTTGCCTAGGCAGTGGGATGTAGAAATAAGCAAGTGCTTAATCCTCCTCCCCTTAAATAGGAAAAGGACAATACCAAATAGTAGATTTTCTATATGTGTATTATCATAATTGCATCAATTGTGTATCTTGTGTTATCGAATGATCAATTCTATTTTGAGTAGTCAACATTTTACAAGGAAGAACTAGGTACTAGGAATACATCATAGCAAAATAATTTGCGCCCTATCTCTCCAAATCTCCTAAAGCACATGGACAAGTAAGAGTTTTAAAAATGTACAACAAGCTAATATAATTTTTTTGTTGGTGGTTGGCAACAACATGAAAAACAAGGCTACTAGGTAGC
The DNA here is from genome assembly GCA_009831015.1 of Picea engelmannii. Lineage (NCBI taxonomy): Eukaryota > Viridiplantae > Streptophyta > Pinopsida > Pinales > Pinaceae > Picea > Picea engelmannii. The sequence continues at coordinate 4,079 of ML795411.1, forward strand.
ATATACCTGCCTAATATAATAATGAAAGTATTGTTTAAGGAGATAGGGAGAGAAGGAGTGGGCATGAAATGACYAGATGGYAGAAATATTTATTACAATAACATTGGGGGAAGTGAAGGCAACAATAAGACTTCAAAGTTTTTGGCCAATARGATATCAGATAAATGAGATTTAAAATTTAAAATTAATCATTATTTTTTAAAACTTTAGATAAAGGRGTGTATATTTTATGGTCAACCATGAACTAATAGAAAGTCAAACCTAACTCAACAATATATACCATGCCTATCGRCAGGTATAATAAGAGAGGAATGTACCCCAACAAATGTCTATAATTTCCTAAATATAATAGGGGACTTGTTCAAGAGGAAAGAGTATTCTTTGATTGAGGTATATGGATTAATAGGTCCTTATATGGTCCAACTAAAGTCCCATTTGGACTAGATTGTTGTGTATGTAGAAATTGTCAAAGAGTATGATGTAGCTAATTTGAAGTAATGAAAGAACATCTCAAAACACAATTCAAATTACCTAACATGATTAATGAGCCTCAAAATATTATGATTCCTAAATATATTGTAGACAAGCAAAGTTTTATTCAAATGGAATTTGAAAATGATCTAGATAGTTTTCTAGATTTATTTGATGCAAGAGAGGCACACCCAATTTATTGGTTGTATTCCCAAATTGGGCCACATGTGTTTGCATAATCAAAGGCATGTTTGGCCATGGCATCGATAGACCAATTGAAGAGTATAATTAGGTTAGGCCAAACTACAAATGATCGACAATATGAAGGATCCAATATTGAGTACAAAATATTACCTTGTTTAAAAGTAATTTCTATTAGCTAACAAGGCTCAATGTCATTCAAGAAGAACTTAAAGATGGAATGATTTTGATTTAGACAAAGACATGGTGAAAGAGAAGTCAAACAATGAGCATACAAATAAATCAAAGTCGCATAGGTCATATAAGGGTGATGTAGTGTATGGATTTTGCACTTTGGTAGTCACATCCACCTACCCACCCAAAGATACTATGGTGCAATATAATTATGCATCGAGTCCATATGTGACCCACCTAATCATGACTTGGATACCTCTTATCCTTTATTACAGAGGCTCTTTTATGTTGGATTACTCTCCCTTTAGTCATCCTCCCTTAGCCTAGATGCATGATCCCCTTGATGTCTAGTGATTAGGTAGAGTCCCCAATCACCCTCCTCTTGTCTTTAGCCTTTAGTGATCATTTTGACTCTCCTAGACCCTTCGATGAACTCATCCATTGTTTGGGTTATAGCTTAGGCTCCAAGCCCCTTATATGGCCCACATTTGGTTACAAAGCTTCATTTCGGATCGTTAATGGCCCAAATTTGTTTGGGAGTGATTAATTGAATGTCAACGAATAAACCTTCCTTAACCCTTCCTAATTTCTTAGCACCAAGTATACCATAACTTTCTTGGATTGTATCATGCATATTTGTTGTAGTCTGCGAAATATATTTCATTCTCTGAGTAAAATAGTTGCAATACAAGCTTTTGAAGCAATGGTTCATAATCAAAATCTATGGTACACTTCCTCAGTACAAAACACTTCACCCAGTGACTAGTCCAAAGTTCACTTATGCCTTAAGGTTGTTTCATTGCCTATTTATATCACTCCTCTCCTCTTTGTATAGCCTCTTCAGATATTCTTTCTTCCTCCCATTATATTGCAAGTACAATATGGTTTAGTGCCAAATCTTGATCTAGCTCTTCTACTCCTCCTTCATGCCCTTAAACTACTTGTTCATGACATCTCCAACACATATATAAGTATCTCTTGATTTTGGCTTAGTTTCTTTTATGAAGGATTGTTGACTTGTCCCATGCCATCTCCATTACCTTTGTCTCCTCTCATAATTTAGACAATTCAACTCTTCTACCTCGAGGGAGGTTCCATGTCCATGATCAGAGTAAGAGAGGGATCACCTTTTTTAGGGCACTTTGAGTCATTATACAACATTGTTGTTTCATTATTTTATATGGTAGATATTGGGTATTTTATTGCATTGTGATGGAGATCAAGATCAAGTTTGTTTTGAATGAATGTGTAACAACATGTACATGTTCATTTGAGTGGAGTAGTGCTCTCTTGGAATCCTATGGCATCTCTCACCTTCAATGAAAGTAGCTTCAACACCTACAACAATGTTTTTTCTGAATGAATTCATTTCTTTTCACCTATTTTTCTTCTTTAGCAATTAAGTTAATTAACTCACCAAAGGAGACTAGTAAGTTAATCGTCGTTATTTTGCTTTCCTTTATTTATTTAATGTTGCTTCATGCTTATTGTTGAATCTTGATTGAATTCTACATCCCCAATGACATGATCAATCCTAAACCGTAATTAACCCAGTGGTCTTCTCTCCATATCTTTTATCCTTCTCTTCTTCACATCCAAGTTTTTCTCGATTTTGCCCTAAAATTGAGTGGCAACTCCATTCTCTCTTTCCTCCTTGTGGTAGCATGGTGCCTCACTCTAATTGAAATTCTACATTCTAATGGCTCTGGTAGGGATTTCTCGTTAACACTTTCCTCCCTTGAGCAAAGGGTCTCCTCTCTCTCCTCCCTCACTACAACTGTAAGTGTCACTTTTTATCTCATTTCAACTTAGAATGATCGAAAAAGTACTACCTTTATGAATCAAACACGGGTTAAAATCCCCTGTACAAAAGCTTTTCGAAAGTTAATTTTGACCATTTTTTCGACTTGTTTTATGACTTATCAACTAATATTTTTCAATATAGGTCAAAATATTTCAGGTCTAAATAAGCTTCAAAAAAAATGGTCGAAACTGTCATGGAAAAATTGGTTGAAATGATATAATATGACATTTTTAAGTTGAAATATTAGTTGAAATGACCATTACAAATATGGTAAAAAAATGAATTGTTGGCCAAAGTTTATTAGACAGATGTTATTGATTTGTTCTCAATGATTAAGCAAGTAAGGTCCTAATCATACGTTTGATCGTGATCCTGAGTTTAAGTCCAGGTCTTGAGCTCAAGCCTTGGTCATGGACATAGATCCTAATCCCAAGCTTTGGTCTTAGTCTTGAACTTAGGTCCTAGTCTTGAGATTGGATCCCCGTTGTATAGCTAATGAATTAACATATTTCACTTAGAAAATAAAATTACTATTTACTTGCAAAGACAGAACAAAATCACTATTGCAAAATGGGGAAAAAACACTAAACATTAAGTTAAATATAAACAAAACATCGTGAAGTGTCATACATAATATACAATTATCTAGTCAAGTACATCATTAATGTTAAAAATATGCAAGTTTAGTAAAGTAGTCCTAGTAACAGCTCAATGTCACCAATAAATGAATCAATAGTACATGACAATATAAATGGGCTTATGCCCATGATCATGGTCATTAACAATAATAACAACAATTATATTGTGGATGAATGATGCGGGGATGTAGATGCATGTGATGTGCATGTACATGCATAAATATAAATGCACAAAAGTTATGCACCATTTTGAAAATCAAATGCTTCATAAATTAATAGAAAGTATATAAACATATCAACTCATATATACCTACTAATTTACACCTATATGATCTTATCATTGTACCATTTGGTGAACCTCCCCTCCATATATTTTTCTCTTCCTTGCTTGGATCAGGCAATGACACGGTGGGGATAATGCATTTAAGGAATTGTATTTATAAAATCCCTCTATAATTGAGTTATTGTGCGACACTACATTTGGATCCTCACTCTCAATCTCAACCACAGTGACATAGACAACCTTTTCATACAAAATAGGTACGCATCTATGTCCCTACATTATTGTGCAATGCATAATTTAATACAAATTAGATATAATACCATTCAAGTATTCATGAAGCTCAACCATGGAGGAAGAGGATTTGGTGGAGTATATAGAGGAAGGGGAAGTATAACTCCTCAAAACAATTTTCGGGTCTACAGGCAAACTCATGGATCAATGGAACGTAACAAGGGCTCTCTGACTAGGGAAAGATTAAGAGAAAGGAAAGGGTAAAGATAATGGTTATGGGATTTGTCATGGCCTAAGTACCCTAGATGACATGGGGGAGAATGTTGAAAATTCTCTCCTATACCAAACGATAGAATTTCTAAACAAACTTGTGTTGAAGGTTTCAAGGGAGGAGGCTACACCACCTAATTTTTCTCTAGTAGGTACCAAGGTGTGAGGTCAAGCTCATTGTGAGGAAAATAAGGATCCTAAGGCTCTATCCTTAAAGAATTCAAGCGAGAGCTGAAATATTTCAGAAAAGTAGTTAATGTCAATGAGTTTGAAGTCTCTAGACCTTCATTTCCATGTTTAGAGGTGAAGGAGAGGGTTGGGCAGAGGGAAATATCGTGGATGAGATTTATTGACTAAGACCCATTTCTAGGTTTAAGAATGGGATTAGATTTGGACTGGGGTTAGGATCTCTATCTTGGGAGGAGATATTGGGAGGATTTAGGGTCATTGCTACAATATGGGTTTGTAGCATCACTTTATCCCTCAAACCCTCGGTTGATATTTTTTATGGGTACACATCTTGTTGTCGTGTCGATTTTTTGCATCCTTTTTACATCATAATAGTGTTGTATTTGCATTGTATTTATGACACTCAAAATACCAAAAATATTTTTTTGTTTTTGTTTTATAGCGATGCTTGATTTATAATTTTTTTGAAAAAATGACAAAATTTTATTTTTCTAGTTTAGCTAGTTTTGATGACGATCATATGAGAACAAGGATGAGTAGGCCATCCTGCACTTGACAGTTTGATGTTTCCTTGCAGGCACAGGTCTACCAGGAGATGTTGTGGTTCTCGTGCACTCTACGATGAGCACATGTTCCCAAGTAGGAGCCAAATGTTATTCCCATTTTGTGGATAACTATGGGGATGATGTCTCGAGGCCCTAAGGTTGCAGATATGGAGTGCTGAGAGACTACATGACTAGCAGTACCCTTTTGCACAGATGGAAAACCCACTCACCACTACAGATGGTCACAGGTTTACAAATGGCATCCACCACACCAGTTGGTTTCCAGAAGGTAGTGGGCCTTGCTCCATGAGGTACAAGTCAGTGTTATGGTGAGCATCATTTCAATATTCAAGCCATTTGATTATGTTTTATCTTAGATTGCTCTAGATTTCATGATATGTGCTTGGACATTATGCCTTTTTCCCTGCTTCACCTTGGTGGTTGACATTGTTTCCTAGTAAGTGGTTTTCCTTGGGTATGGGAGCCATTGTACTGTTCCCAACCATACTTACCACTTTCCATCATTATTCCCCTCCACTTCCTTATCTCTTGGGATTTTAGGGTATATTGACCCAAGAATAGGTTGTCCCTCATTTTATGGGAAGAAGGGGCTAAAGGCCCAGAGGGGTTGGTGTTGGGTAAAAGATAAAAGCCTCATATAAACCTTCCAGATGCTTTGCCTGAGGATCACCCAAGAAAGCAATGAAACACTTATGTTTGAATAAAGGGGACCCACAGTATAATAAATAAATGCTTAAAAGGTTAGTTGAAGGATAGGATCTCTCATCACGAGATGACCTATCACATCCATGGATATCTAGTGGTATGACATTGTCATCGTCTAGTCACCAAACCAGGGCAATGGCTCTCATTTGCATGGCTGAGAGAAAGGGGGTCTCATCATGAGCCAACCTTCTCATTTCCATTATGTTTTTGTGGGTGACATTGCCATCACTTGGTCACCACGCCAGGGAAGTGACCTTCAATCTCTTCTTATGCTATTATGAAAGAAAATATAAAGAAAGAAAGATAAAAGGCAATTGATGGGCTTGGAAAAAGTGCATTGCGGAGGAAGGTACCACACACCCTCTACAAAGGCACCCATGAATGAGACACTATGACCCCTTGTATGTCACAAGACCTATTCCCACTGAGTCTTGACCCCATCCACCTCATACACTTTACATGGCTTAGAGAGGGACCTCTTGGAAGCTCTCCTTGATCTAGGGCAAGATCTACCCAATAGGACACCTCGTCAACCCTCCCATATTTAAGCTTGACAAGTCACATAGTGTCTTTGAGTTGTTAATTGTTTGATATGGCGATATTTGATGCACATGATTGGATGACTTATTTATTGATTGGATTAACTTATCATGATGTTATGACTTGAGATCCTTGGAGGGCGTGTTCATTTGTCTTTGCAAGACCTAGCTGGTGGACAGTTTTGGGAGAACAAGCCTAGCTTGGGCTTCGATGGGGCTACAAGCCCACAGGTTGGATGCCAGGGGCCCGCTTTCTAGATGAGAGAGATCAGACTTGGACGACCTTGATGATGACTTGGAAAACCTAGCCCACCCCTTACTTGCTAAACAATTTTCCCAGGAGGGGGAAAATGTCCCACTTTTGAGCTTGACGTCATGACCTTCAGAGCTAGGGCATGGGGGTGAGGTGCCACACTTTAACACATGGACGTTTTGAGGAGACGAAGTTATTCATTTTGATATGAGTGCCTAGATACTTGACACATGGCCTTTGGAGGCCCTTCGATGCTTCTTCAACACCAATGACTTCCTCAAAGTGGAAAAACGTCCCCTAAAGGGGTGACGTCCTCCTAAATTAAGGTTTAATTTGTGCAAAAAGTGAAATTTTAAGTGAATTGTTTAATATTACTTTGTTAAGGGGGAAAGATTAGGGTTGTTGACCCCTAATCTTTTGTTTTACTCCTTAATTTGTGGACAAACTATGTTAGCTACTTTTAGTATAATAAAGATCATAAGATCTCATTTTGAATCATAACTCTCCCTCTTGTGAGAGACTTGGTCTGAAATTTTCGGTCCTCTTGGCTCTTTTAGATCTTGTGAACTTGTTTATGGCTATGTAATGAATGGTTGATGGAGGAAGGCCTAGCGCTATCTTTGGATGATGCTTTCTAGTTCTTGTGGTGATTTGTCTTAGCATTTCTCTTGATTTTGGTATGTTTTTTACTCTCTTGATATAATTCTATTCAAGTCAAGTATTGTTATGCTAGGAGCTAGGTGGGAAGTATAAGGGCATACACCCCCATCATAGCCTTCATCATTTTATTTGCTTCATCTTATTGATTAAGGGTTTGCTAAGAGAAGTATAAGGACACACACACTCTTAGCTTAAACCCTAGCTTAGAGAAACTTGCCTTGGGAAGTAAAAGGGATTACACCCCCAAGGAGGTAGCTTCTCTAAGCTCCTTGTGACTCCATTAACCCAATAGTAAAGGCACTAGTCATTGATTTGTTGCACTAGAGAAATAAAATATTGCATTGGGAAACGTGGTTTTCGGTCATTTTTACTTCTTGCAAAGTGGATTGTTTTCCTTGTGCCTTGGACACCTCACAACCATTAGGGCATCCCTATATAGGGGGTACTTATTGCTGCTGTTACAACATTGCATCTTTAGCCATTAGGGCTGCAAAAACCCTAACTTACTTGCTTGAATAATTGTCTTATCAACCATTGGATTTTGCTCAAACTTTGCACACTTGTTCTCCTTGGTCCAACGTATTTTTGGGCAAGGTTTGAGGAGATTTCAGTGGCTGATTTTTTTGCTGTAATACATTGAATGTTACAGCCATAAGGATGATATAATTATTTGTAGACAAGTGTTTACCACAACCTTATCTTTTATGCTAAGAGTATTGGTTTTTCATCTTGAGTTTAGCTAGTCATTTACTAGTTTTTCTCTTGCATTTTCTACTCGATCTTTAGCATTTATTGAGCAGCTTATAGTACCTTTTTCTTGATGATATATACTATTATCTATTTTTGAAAATTAGGGACAACAAGATTAACTTGTTGATCCAACTAATATATACTACTGCAATGTGTCTTTTCTTGTGTCTCGGGCAGGTACAATCATCCAGAGAAGTGTATACCTGTGGGGCAACAATTACTTGACTTGCAAGGCACCTCTTTCCACCTTTCACTCCACTTAGACTTGAACTATAAGGGCTTCATTTCCATCCATATTCATCTCCATCTCAATCCCCCTAGGGTCACCGGGATCACCTCCCTAGAGTGACATAGTCACCCTCGAAGTGTGGGACCTACATCGAGGTGACATTGGGTGTTGGATTCCCAAGTTGTAGCACTTGTTCCGTAGTTGGGTCGGGATTTCCCCAACCTACAACTTGCACTATAACAATGCTCACCATCAAAAGTAAGAGGCTTAATCTTATTCATTTCTCCTTGTAACTCATCCACCCCAGACCTCCTCTTATGCTTCCTGATAGGAGATGGACTTGAACTACTATGCGCTCTTCCAGTTGAATGTCTTGGAGAGTAATGATGATGCCTACCAACACTTCTTGTTTTTATTCTCTCATCATGAGACTCGTGTCTCCTTGATTTGCTTGACTCGGTCTCCGTATCCATTTTTTTCTTAATTATGTCCAAGCTCTGTAGCAACTTGATGTTGAAGTCGTCTTGTTCCTCCTTGGCTTTCATAAGCCTATCATTATTAGCTTTATAACTTTGGACGTCCTTTTGCAAAATTTTTATGGTCTTCACCAAATCCATGCTTTCTTCCTTTCCTTCTCCATGCCCATTTGAATCTGTACCCTCATCACCTATATTATCATACATCCTTCTGACTTCATCTTCACCGCTCTAGGTTATTTGTGCACCTTCCATGCTTCTGATCTATGTGTTGGTCTTGTACTGATAAAATTGTTGTTAACTCTGCAAAATATTTTGTTAGACTAAATAATATATGAAAACCATAGATACTATGCACATTCTCTTCCATAAATGTACCAAAATCCTTTCTTTAGATTCCTGGTGAATTTAACATCCTAATTCAAATTTATGGGTGAATATTTGGACTCCTCTGTCGAGGACTTTTCCTCCTCTTTTCTCTCATTTTCTTTCTTTCAAAGCTTGCATGTATACCAATTCTGTGTTATACACCCATATCCGTCACGCGTGCATGCTCTATACATGCAATACCAAGCGCATATACAACACACCAATATTCAATGTGCACAACTTTTATATCGACACTAATATTTACCACACTCAACTTTTGGGTTCCGTGCATCATTTTCTACTGTGCACACCTTTTGTGTCGTGCACCAATATTCCACACAAATTATAGCTTTGCTTTGCGTCGCACCAACATTCACCGCGCACCCTCTCACACCCCATACTCAGTGTGCATCTGTAGTTCTACCCATGCATCACCAATATTCCACGCGCACAAACTACACACCAACATTATGAACGCACCAATAATTTTTCTCCGTGCGGTGCTCATATTTGATGCGCGCTCACTGCACATCACCAGTAGTTAATGTGCACATCTTGCGCACCATTATTGTGCACGCACCCATCAATTCTGCATGGTGTCCATATTCATCGCGCACGTATTGCACTCCCATATTACATGTACTCCACCAGTTCCATGCCCCGCAATTCTAATATTCAATGCACATACTCCGCACACCGATATATTTTGTGCCCCATATGTCTTGCACCATGCAGTGCCAAAATTTAGTATGCACACACTGCACATCAATACTTAGTGCACGCGAGTCATTTCCCAACTTAACTGATTTTTCTTGTTTTCAGCTTGCTACCCTACGACCATCATAAAAATGTTCGCCTCACCAACTTCATGTGGATATTTGGCCATACAAGTCCAGTGTTGAACCAAAAGCTCTGATACCACTTTGTAATGTCCCCATATCTCAAAAAGTTTAAACTCCAATACCACTTTGTAACGTATCAACCTCCTAGTTGAGTCCCGTTACCACATTATAAAGTCTCCACTAGCACAACTTGCTAAATAAAGCTCTGATATCAATTATTCTCCTGAGGAAGCAACTCATTGAGGCCAACAATGCACACAATTGGCCTTGTGCTACGCGCAACTACGTTTTCCTAGTGCACCCAAATTGGTCTCATACCACATGCATCATCTAAGTCTTAGTAATTATGTGCGCTCAACCATGATTGTGATGGGTGCGTCGAATGTCCCTCAACACGCACCTTGGTCAGTGCTATCATGGATCCACAATGTATTGGTTGACGACCATGCTATGAGCCTACTTTACACTGAGCATGGGAATGCCTACCTCAAGATGATTCATATATATGTTGTTTGATGTTTACTTGCAGCTTCCATCCAACCCTCTTATTCCAGCACCCCTTGGCGCACATCATTTTGTAAAGTGTTTCGAGCATCAATGTTTTTCTGACCTCACACTCTAGGGGGAAATCTATTACACCCAAAATTGTCACATTTAAGTGTCACACCTTGGTTTCACATCCCCGATGCCATGGAAAACATTATGTCATGTTCCCTAGCTATCAAAGAGAAGAAAATCCATTTTCTGAAGGTCGAACACATCATCTTCCCCCTTGTTAATTGGATTAGTTGGAGCACTGACACCCCCATACCATGGCTTAGGGAGTGTCACCCCTAGGGTGATGTGACTTGCTAGATTAGGAGGGAGCATCCATGACGCCATTTGTCAAGCTTGTAGGGAGCGTCAATCCTGTTAGGGTGGTTTTAACCAATCTCGCCTTATTCTATGGGTCAACTCTGACATACTTCAGGTGGTTATGATCGAGGGATGACTCGTGAGCTTGAGTCTCTCCCTTTTGGGTAATCAATCCTAACTTATGGAGAAAATATATCAACCTTCCCTTGATATTCTAAGTTGGTTAAACCTCCCAAGATTTTATATAAACAAGGCCTCTGAAGGGTGGATGGATTAGATGAAGTTAAGGTCTGAAGCATTAAACCTCTAGTTCATTTGTCAACATATAATAAGGGGCTAGATAGGAGAAGCATTGGAGGAAGCTTGCTCAACACCGAGGTGATTGTAAGTGTTGTCCATTGTTTCTGATGACTATAAGATTGGCCTATTCACATACTTTTGTCTCATTTAGTTTATATATATGAAAGTTATGTTTGTTTCATTTAGTTAGATTTGCTTTCATCTAACTTCAGGTAAGTAGTAGACGAGGAAGATCGTTCTGTTTAAGTGTAGGAATATCGTGTTCGAGCTAAGATTGGATCTAACGCTGGAGAGACAAGGAGCAGCGAGGACAAGCTTTGAAAAAGGTGCACTCTGATTTCCTTTTCCATCTTCTCGTTTTCATGTGTGAATAGACATGAGCAAGGGATGTTAGTGTCCACTTGCTCTATTCTATCTTAGCCGAAGAAAACCCGACAAAGGGGATCTTAACCTATCCGTAGGGTAATATTTCTCACAACAATGGGCCTGAAAACTCACTTCTTCGACAAACACGGGCCTGACAACCTGCCTCTTCAATAGCGCACAAGCTTCCCCAAGCACAAGGTTATGTGATGGAAGCAACTTACAACAAGATACATATCCTTAGTAGAGGAAAGTTGGTTTGCTTGATGAAGAAATGAGTGAATCCCCCTCGAAATACACTAAGGATCAACAATATATTTGCATGATTACAACTGAACACTTGTCACCTTAAGAGCTAACTTAGCTCCACTTTGTGACCCATTCCCATTCCTTAGGAACTTAGGATAAATACATATCCCATAAATATACTTTTGGAAATATTATTAAAATATTCCCTTTAAGCATCACACCCCTTTCCCATTCTAGTGGAGTTTTAGCCTCCCATCTCTTTTTGTTTGATTGGTCTGCACACAGTGATACGTTTTTATTAATATCTGAGTGCAATTACATTTTACAAAATTAGGCACACTGGCCTTTGTCGCAATTGAAGCTCTCCAAACTAATAACTACACAGGCACTTTGGTCTCAATATACATATATACAAAGGCTCTCCAGCCTAAAAAATATATTGGCTACAAACACGGTCTGGTGTGCACTTTGAAGCGATCCTCGCGCACTTACTCAGGTACATGTAAAGCTATGAAATGAGTGCGCACTCTTCCTTGGTTTGCATGCATGACAATCCTCGCGCACTTACTCATGTGTGCACAAAGCTATAAAATAGGTGCACACTCTTCCCTTGGTGTGCGCGCACTAAACTGTAGCCAAAACTTGCACGCCCACGGCTCACTAGCCTATATGTACATTTACATTTATAATTGGGGTTCGGGCTAGGGTATTACACTGGGCTTCAAATTCGATAATGGATATAGTCTTGGGTCCAAAGAGGGTGGTGGGTAGCTTCATGTAGGAAGAGTTATTCCTACATTTACCACCACCCGCTTCCAGTTTATGGGTAAATGGTACTCCAGATTTGGAAATGATACATAGTCCAAGCTTCAATGTCCAACACATAACAATAATTAATGACATTTTATCAAATTTGTCACTCTTCATAAATACTAACCAAAATTCATGACGTTTTACCAAATTTATCGCACGTCAAAAAATATGTGTTATTGACTTGGTTACCTATTCTAGGGGACAATGACATAAACGTTTGGTCGTATTTGCCGGGAAAAACGCCCTATGACAGACATTTTCCCGTCAAATTCCAAGCCTGCTTGGATAATGACCATTAAGGACTGCTTAAGAAGGCATCTATGAATAGGTTACCTCGTCGTAGAAGTAACAACATTTAAAAAGTATTATAGCCTTTGTGTTGATAGCAAATATCTTGAATGTCGACGTTGATTCTCATTGTATAGGTCTATTAGAAAATATCTTGAACCTAGTTTTGTTTGATCTCTTCTTTATTTAGGGTTTTGTCACTTGGGTTAGTGCTCTTGAATAATAACTTTTCTATTACTTCTATACACTGCAAAATTGTGTCAAGAAAATAGAAAGTGCTCAAGAAATACTTGTTAGATATAAATTATAGGCAGTTTTGATATTTTGTTAAGGTCGAATGGTTGAGCTAGGCTCCCTGCTATTGTAATATTTTGATTGAGAACAACTGGTTCTCTGGTTATGTATTTGTTTTTGAGACATTTTGATTAATCTAAGTCAACTTTCTTACTCCATCTTATTTGCCTCTGATACTGAGAGAGTTCATGTTTGATTGATTCACATGGATTGTTGTGACATGGATTGTTGTAACTATATTATGATAAATGTTTGATTATAGTATTGTTATGATCTCTTTCAGCTTCCTTGAAATTTGAATCCAAGAGGACCTTGTGTTTAAGTTTTTCCTCCTTAGGCTGCTGGAAAATCTGATGTTCATAGCAGACCTCTACACCTTTCTCACTAAATCTTCCTCTTACTCACCCTTAATCCAACTCACTGACTGAAGTTGATTCAAGATCTCAATGGTTGGTGCATGCTAGTCCAGATTTCTAAGTTAGAATGCTATTATTATTGAGTTTTCTCCATTTGACCACTCAAAACTCAATTACTCCTGACATATAAACTGATGGGTACTGGACTTACCTTCAATGCAATCTGAAGGTGACTTCTAGTGCTAACATTTCTGGCACCGTTGTCGGGGAACAAATTGAAGACATTTCCCTCGGATAGAACGACAAAGAAACTTTGATTCTGAAGGTGCATCAAATATCAGTACCATTGAAGATTACAACTTGCACCTGGCGACTCCACTGTTTCAGTTCTGGCTCCTGAAGGCAGACATACGAGGTCCATTTCACTGCTGCCTCTAGCAACGTCTGAAGCCGGCCCGGAGGAAATTATCAGAAAGGGAAAGATCGCTCATAAAGGCACCTCTACTGTTGTACCAAGTTTTTCTGATAATTTGCATAATCCCTCTTTACAAACTCCAGTAAATGTTTCTGATTCTCCTATTATACAAACTGTCGGAGTTTCAAGAAATTTAAGTTTTGGGAGTTTTCCTGCCGATATCTCCCCTCCTATTCTTGGTTTGGAAGGAGAGAGATTTGACACCCCTTTCTCCCCCGAAGTTGTGAAGTGGAAGGAGAGAGCTTTAACCTTAGAAGACTTTCCTACTCCTCCTCATATTAGAGTTGTTGCAGTTGCGGAAGGGGAGACTTTTGTTCACTCAAGTCCCTTGTCTTCACCTCCCAGGAACACTGTCCCAGTTTCACATAGCCCAACTCCATCCCCTCTCGGTTCTCCTCCAGTTCACATACAAATGGCAGGAGCTAATCCCCCCAGAACTAGAATGGAAGCTATAGTAGCTGCTAGGTATGCCCCTCTTGTCCTACCGCAACCTCTGAATGCTCTGCTAGCGGATGGCTACCTTAAACAGTTGCCCAAGTTCACAGGTGAGGGAGACAAAACTGCAAAAGAACATCTTGAAGCCTTTTATAGTTATACAGACAACCATACCATTGAGAATGAAGATGCATGGATGAGGATTTTTGTTCATAGCCTTGATGGTGAGGCTAGAAAGTTCTTTAGGGCTTTTCCCCTTGGATCTATCGCTAGGATTGAGGCTTTAGATGATGATTTTCTGAGGCAGTGGGGGGACAAAAATGACTTTTTGTATTATATCACATAATTTGGATCCCTAAAGAGGAAAGAAGGAGAGTTTATCTCTGATTTCTCTCAAAGATTCAACAAAATGTACAATAAAATCCCTCCTAATATAAAGCCTACAGAGACCTATGCCAAAATCACCTATGCTAGTGCTTTTGACCCTGATTTTTGTCGTTACTGAGAGAAAGGAAATCTGCCTCCTTAACTCATATGCAAGATGCAGTCATGGAGGTAGAATCTAACATAGTGGCATCTGATCAACTTAGAGGGAAATATGATAAGGACAGGAGAAAGAGTAGAACTGAAGCCTCAACCTCTAATTCCGCTATTGTCCACCCCCAAGTTGATGAACTTACCAAATTAGAAAAATCTCTTTCTGCTGAGATGGAAAAGTTAAAGTTTGAGGGAAAACATACCTATAGAAATACACAAAATGCTGATAACAGAGGTGGTTTCAGGAGACCTAATAATGCTCCTCATACTCTTACAAGAGATCCCATAAACAGAGAAAGGGATGACCAAAAGATCCAAACTCCCTTACAAAACAACTTTTGGATGACGAGGAAGGAGAAGATGAAGAAGATGATCCTGAGATCCATTGCTTGGGTGACACCCCTCCATCCCCTCACTTAACCCAATCTACATATGGGAAGTCCTTAATGGATAATCAAATAAATGAATTAAGTAAGGGAGAGAAGGAAAAAAAGAATCCTAGTAGATATGATCTGAGATCTAAAAATAAAGGGGAAAAGACTAATGTTTCTGATCAACCCACAAAAACAAAATTTTTTTCCAAGGCTGTAACAGTTGGAAGCAAAGAGAAATTTGCTCAAAGCCCCCGAGTTTTGGTTGAGGATCCTATCCTATAAGTCAAGTAGATTCTGAAATCTCCACCTTCCTTCAGTTATGAAAACGAGATCCAAAAAATCAAAATACCTGTGCCATTTTCGGAACTGATAAAAATTGAAGAAGTGAAAAAATATCTTTCCAAAATGTTGTTGTATGATTCCTACTCAAATACCACTTACTCAGTTAATCTTCAGGATGAAAATCCAACAACCATCTTAGGTCCTTTGATAGAAGATAGAGATGATTCATACCATCCTTTCTATACATCACTAAACATACATGATAAGGTGTTGCATAATTGTTTGATGGACTCAGGGGCATATCACAATCTCATGCCCAAAGCATTCATGGATGAACTTGGATTGGAAATCACAAAAGCCTACCATGACTTATATTCTTTTGACTCTAGGAAAGTAAAGTGTCTCGGGGTCATCAAAGATCTGGTTGTGACCTTGTTTCAGTTGCCCATGAAAAGTGTGGTCATGGACATTGCAGTGGTTGATGTTCCCCCCAAGTTTGGTATGTTATTGTCAAGATCCTGGATAAAAAAACTTGGGGGAACTTTGCAAATGGACCTCACATATGCCACCATTCCTGTGTTTGGCAGTGAGCATAGAATACTTTACAGGGAATCTCAGTTGGCCTACATCATTAGTGATGAAACAGACCCCACCAACCATCCTATTTTTGCTATTGACACTGATTTGGGATCCAGCCTATTGCAGCTCATTAATACTCCTGAACATCCTCTTGAAATAAGAAAACAATCCACTACTCTTTGTGAAATCCCTCCTCCAACTACCTATGTTTGGAAGATGATCTTTTATAGAGCCTCTTCTAAGGAAGGCGATGGTGCTGGAGTGGTCTTTGTTTCACCTTGTCAAGAGACTATACCTTTGTCCTACAAGCTAGAATTTGAAGCTACAAATAATGTGGCAGAGTATGAAGCTCTTGTTTTGGGTTTAAGGGCTACAAAAGACATGGGGATTGAAGAGATATCAGTATTTGGGGATGCATAACTAATTGTTCATCAGATCAAAAATATTTATCAAGCCAAGCACCCTAGGCCGAAGACTTACAGAAATGAAGTATGGGACCTAGTTGACAGTTTCTTCCTAGCTTTCAACATTTCATTTATTCCAAGAGAGGATAATACCATGGATGATTCTTTGGTTGTTTCAACAAGTCATTTCAGAGTCCCATTGCCACCTAAACTCAAGTATGATGTAGGGGTGAAATATAGACCCTTCGTACCTGACAATATCAAGCATTGGAAGGTGTTTGAGGATGATAATGAAATCAAAAAGTTTCTTGAGTCTGTTGATGAGTTCT
Organism: Picea engelmannii; assembly: GCA_009831015.1. Lineage (NCBI taxonomy): Eukaryota > Viridiplantae > Streptophyta > Pinopsida > Pinales > Pinaceae > Picea > Picea engelmannii. The sequence goes on from ML795411.1 coordinate 20,662, forward strand.
CTGCATTACATATTGATCAGGATCATGATTCTGAAAGTAGCCCTCATGTTGATGTATTTTTAAATAAAATTGCTAATCAGCATATTGTTCAATTGCCTAAGAACCACATTCTGAAGGGACTAGTTCCTTTGGAAAGATTGTTTGATGGAATGATGTGGCAGTAAAGTTTAGAGGTTCAACTGATGATGCTGAAGAATCTGAGTACAATATTGGTACATAGAAGGATCCCAAATTTGTCAAGTTGTCAAGCATCTTGTCAAGAGAGCAAAGGGCCGAATATGTTGAGTTGTTAAAGGAGTTTGTTGATGTGTTTGCTTGAACATATGAAGATCTCATAACATATGACACAAGTATCATTGAGCACAAGATCCCATTGAAGGAAGAGTCCAAGCCATTTAGGCAGAAGTTTTGACAAATGAATCCTATGTTGCTGCCCATTATGGAGAAGGAGCTTAAAAACCTTTTGGATGCCCAGATTATCATTCCTTTGAGGTAATCTGAATGGGTGACCAACTTGGTCCCAGTAAGAAAGAAGAATGGATAAATTAGACTTTGTGTGGATTTCTGAAATCTGAACAGAAGCTCTAAAAAAAAAAATTACCCCTTGCCCAAGATGGAACACATATTACAAAGGGCGAACGGGGCATCCAGGATGTCTATGATTGATGGATTTTCTGGCTATAATCAAGTCTTTGTCTTACCTGAAGACAGAGAGAATACAACCTTCACCACTCCTTGTGGTACACTCATGTATGCCAAGATGCCCTTTGGATTGATGAACGCAGGAGCAACCTTTCAACGAGCCATGGACATAGCTTTTATTGGAGAAAAGGACAAGTTTTTGGTCATTTATTTGGATGACATAACAATGTTCTCACAATCTGATAAAGAACATTATGATCATCTGAAAAGAGTCTTCTTGAAATGCATAAAATTTGGTCTCTCTTTAAATCCCAAGAAGTCATTATTTGCCATGAAAGAGGGGAAACTGTTGGGACACATTGTGTCAGCTGAGGGGGTAAAGATTGATCCAATCTTTGTCGCTCCCTAGATCCAAGAAAGAAGTTCAATCTTGTTTGAGGAAAATTAATTTTCTGAGAAGGTTTGTTTCAAATTTTGCCAAGTTGGTAAAGTATATCACAACCATGCTGAGGAAAGGAAATGAAATCAAATGGACCACTGAATCTCGTAACTCTTTTGACCAAATAAAGAAGGCCTTGAATGAAGCACCTGTGCTCGTCAGTCTTGACTACTCCAAGGAGTTTCTGATTTTTTATTTTGCTTCATTTAACACAGTAGCAATTGTTTTATTGCAAGAAAACGCCGAGGGGTTAGAGCAGCCCATTTCCTTTTTCAGTAGGGCACTGAGAGACGCTGAAATAAAGTATGACATCATGGAAAAACATGCCTATGCTTTGGTTAAAGCTCTCAAATCTTTCAGATTTTATGTGCTACATTCAAAATTTATTGCATATGTCCCTTCAGCTTCTGTGAAGGAGATCCTCATTCAGTTGGACATAGACGAAAGAAGGAGCAAGTGGATTGCCAAAATCCTTGAATTTGATCTTGAAATAAAGCCTACCAAATTGGTTAAAGGTCAAGGTTTAGCCAGGTTGCTGGTTGAATCTAATTATAAAGCCTTAGGGTTCAATTTCATCAATAATTGTTCAGAGGATCAACAAGCTGAGTTCTCTGATGAAGATCCTAAAGTTACACCCCCGTTGGCAGGATGCACTTGGTACAAGGACATTATATTTTTCCTACAAAATTTACAGCCTCCTAATGGCATGGGAAAGAGCAGGGTAAGAGCTTTGAAGCTCAAATCAATCAAATATTGTTTGATTGATCAAGTTTTATATTGGAAAGACCCTTTAGGAGTGCTTTTGAGATGTCTAGACCCACAGGAAGACCAAAGGATTATGTATGATTTTCATGACAGTTTATGTGGGGGGAATCACTTCTGGAGAACCACAACCTACAAGATTCTCAGGGCTAGGTATTTTTGGCCTAGTATCTTCACTGATGTCTATGTAAAGATCAGGTCTTGTGTAAAGTGTCAAAAATTCTCTGGAAAGCAACAACTCAAGTCTTTGCCATTAAACCTGTAGTCGCTTCAGGACCCTTTCAGTAGTGGGGCCTAGATTTTATTGGGGAAATTCATCCTGCTTCAAGTGGTCAACATAGGTGGATCTTGGATGCCACATACTAATTTACTAAGTGGATAGAAGCTATCCCCACAAGAAATGCTTCCCACAAAGTAATCATTGGTTTTCTTGAGGATATTGTGGCAAGATTTGGTTGTCAAAACAAAATTGTCACTGATCATGCTTCAACTTTTAAGGCTGAACCACTGATTAAGTTTTGTGAACAGTTTGGAATCACATTGATTCACTCTACTCCTTATTACCCCCAAGGGAATGGACTGGCAGAGTCCTCTAACAAGAGCCTTATTAAGATCATCAAAAGATTGTTAGAGGACAATAAGAAAGCATGGGATTCAAAGCTTAAATTTGCTCTATGGGCTGACCGAGTGACAACAAAGAGATCTCTTGGTGTCTCTCCTTTCCATCTTGTGTATGGAGTTGAGGCCATATTTCCTTCTCATCTCGCCTTGCCTGTGGCAAAATTATTCCAAGACTACCAAGGAGAACCAAATGATATGATTAGAAGAATACAACAACTGGTAGAAGTGCAACAGACTAGGGAGCAGCTACTGGAAAAAGCACATGACCATCAACAAAAGATCAAGCAGGTCTTTGATAAGAAGATAAACAAAAAGGATTTCCAACTGGGAGATCTAGTACTCAAGTGGGATACACCTAAACAAGATAAAGGCAAGCACGGTAAATTTGAGGCCTTATGGATCGACCCCTTCAAAATTTCTGAGGTTTTTTCAAGTAATACTTACAAGTTGCAGGATTTGGAGGATACTGAAGTTTTTGGTAGCCCTGTAAATGGGCATTATCTGAATAAGTTTTTTACTTAAGCCATGAGTGTCTTCCCATGTCATTGTAAATATCATTTTTCTTTTGTTTTTTGGTTTTTATATGTGATGTAGGAGCATCGCAAGCAGCCAACCAAGCGAGCATGAAGGCAGAAGACAGCTGGAAAGTGAAACACACATTTTACATGTTTTGGAAATGTTTTTGAAGCATTAATGAAATGGTTAAAGGGAAGCGTACTTGCGTATTGTAAACAGATCATGAGCGATTCGCTCTCATCTGTAGGAGGTAGAGGCATTTATGCATAGTTAATGAAAGTAGGTAGGTTTGAATTAGAGATTAGACAGTTTAGAAGAACATGAGGGAAAACGACTATAGACACCCTCATCTTTGTATCATTGTATCATTAGAACATTAGCATAGAGCAAGAGAAGGGAGAGATGTAGCAGAGAGTTGAGAAGAAGAACTCATGCGCATGAGCTTTGAATTAATATATGAAGTTTTAATTCAGATTTATGGTGTTATGATGTTTTAATATTTGTACATGTTAAATGGTCTGCTTACAATTGTTTTATGCTATCTGTTATGCATTTGCTTTAGTACTGTGAATGTATGATTTCATGTTGAATGTTTGAAATCTGAGAGAAGGAGAATGAGTTTCAATTGTTTCTCTTCCTGAGTGAGAATTTCCTGCGAGGAGTGCAGTGAAACATCCACAAGGAGTGCGTTGACGAAGGTTCAGAGTTCATCTCTAAAAGCTCAGGAGGGATACCGTTGTTCTCATTTCCACAGAAGTGTAGGCAAAGCACAGGAGCCGTGCAAGGTGTGCTCAGGCTGGGCGAAACCTTAGAATTTATCAACTAAGGTTGAGAGATTGAAAGATTGCTATTGCAGAGAAAGTGCATAGAGTCGGGGGTTCAAATACGCTAAAGTATTTGAAGGATTGCCGCAAAGAGTGCGTGCAGAAGTCTTCTTGAAGACCTGAGTTGTGAAGAAAGCTCAAAAGGGTTAGGGCCTTCGAATCATCCCAAGTGGTTAGGAAGCCCAAGTGGTCTGCAGAAGTCACATCCCAGAGAAGGATCACAGAGTCAATTTTTTTGAACCAGAGGTTCTTGAGGAGGAATTGAATGGTCGAAATTATCCGAGGGGAATTCCCGAAATAGCGAGGACCGTAGGATCCAAGAAAGTTGCGGGGAAGTTAAGCGTTGGACAGATCCACCTTCGAAGGGAAGGATTTAACGTGGACCGTTGATTTCGATCATTGGACCATCGAGATCATTTCGACATTTCGAGGGTCATAAGTCCGAAGTGTGGACGAAACCTGTGGTTGATCAAATTCCCGAAACGCGAAAAGAGTTTTCGAGTATAAAGGTGAAGAACAACGAGGTCAGAATTTCGGAGCTTCAGAATTCGGGGTTTCGGAGGTTCTGAGGACGAGTGATTGGGACACAGGAGGGAGCAAAGTCCGAAATTAGAAGTCGCGACAAGATATTTTTTTAGCATTTCGGGAATCGACATTTCGGCATTTCCATTGACAAGGTGTAGGGTACTCCACATTAGAAGCTTTGAAATCGCGAAACACGAAGAAGTTGCGGAGGAGCGCTTCGACATTTCGGCATTTTGGGATACGGGATTTCAAGGAGACAGTGATTGGAATCGAGAGTATCACGAACTCCCGGTGCACAAAATCGCACCAACCATCAGATCTAGGGAAGAACCACAACTGTTGATCTTCTTAGAAGTGGGATAGCACCATTTCGGTGTTTCGGGGTTTAGCTTATCGGGAATCCTGATGACAAGGGATGAGACATAGTGAAAGGGAAATCTTGAAGTCACGAAGCGTGATAGACTTAAAAGGGATTTTCGGGATTTTGGCAATTCGGGTTTCAGGACTCCAGGAGTCGAGAGGTAGAGTTGCACGTCATCACAACTCCCGAAATCGCGAAGAGTAGGAAGCCAAAAAGGCAGGGTCCCAAGTACTTGTTGGAGGACACGTATGACGAAGGTCATAGGGTTGGTCAAACATCGGGGAAAATCCCGAAAGATCATAAGGGGAGGAATTTCGGAAACCGAGAAATCCTAAGGAAAGAGGGACGTGTGTTGGTCATCCACTCAAGTCCCGAAAAGCCGAAATAAGTGGCAAGAAAGGTCGTGAGTTTGGTATTTTGGGTTTCGGAGGTCAAGAGGTAAGGCGCTCCTCGACAGGATTCGCGAAATCGCGAAGCCCGAAACCCTGAAAAGATGGAAAACCATTGAGGAGCCAAAGATTGATGAACGTGTCAGGATTCGGGAATTTGGCACTTTAGGGAACAAGAGTTCAGTGTGGTTGTAGTAAAGATCATGAGCGGACCTTGGCTCGAGGGCAGGGGGTCTGCATCAGTTGTGGTATCAGAGCCTAGACAGATTTCTTTGCTTTCTGTAGTAGAGAAAAGAGGAATTTTACAACCATGTCACCGAGAAGAAGAGATAGGCAAATACCTGATCCACCAGAGGAAAGGGAAATGCCAAGAAGAAGAGATAGGCAATTACTTGACCCGGCAAGGGAAAGAGAGATGTGTGAATTACGTGCCAGGCTTGATGCCATGGAGACAGCACAGAGGCGCACTGTTGATGCTGGGGATATCAACGAATCTGAAAGTGAAAATGAAGCTGAAACCGAGGAAGTTGTAGTCGAAGATGTTGCGAAAGAACGCCTATTCAGGGTTGTTGCAAGGATAGGTGTCAGGGAAAAAATGGAGATTCCCATGTATGAGGGAAACCTGGATGTTGAGGAGCTTCTAGACTCGATTAGAGCTCTAGATAAATATTTTGACTATGAAGATGTCGAGGAAGACAAGAAGGTCAAACATGCTGTCACAAGACTTAAAGGACATGCAACACTATGGTGGGATGAACTGCAGGCTGAGAGATGCTGCAAAGGCAAGCAGAAAATCAAAAGCTCGGATAGAATGGTCGCAAAGATGAAAGCTAAATTTATACCCAGGGATTATCAAATTACTCTGTTTCTGAGAATGCAGAATTTGAGACAGAAGCTGATGTCAGTGAAAGAATACACTGAAGAGTTCTACAAGATAAACATCAGAGCAAGTCATCGGGAAAGCGATGATGAAAAGGTTGCCAGGTACATGAATGGTCTGTGGTATGACATTCAAGATGAGATGAGCATGATGAGCTTTCAGAATGTGGAGGATGCTTATCAAATAGCTCTGAAAGCTGAAGAGAAGCTGAGCCGGAAGCAAGGTCAGAGAGGCCGAGGCATAAGTCAAGTTAGAGGCAAAGCAGTTGCCCAAGACAGAACTCATAAATCTAAAGAAGAGGGGAAGAAACCTCAAACTCAACCTCAACCTGAGAGAGGAGGAAGTTCACAGAGAGGGAAGTATGCTGATAGAAACACTTTTCCTCGAGCCAGAGGAAGAGGAAGAGGCAGAGGTGGTGAAGTGAAATGTTTTACCTATGGAAAAACCGGACATAAATCTTATGAGTGTCCAGATAAGAAGAAAGAAGGTGGTGAAACTCACATTGTCGAAGCTCAAGGATGAAATGTTGAGGCAGAAGATGTTGAGGGCAGAAGATCTTTAATGATGAGGAAAGTTCTCTTAACTCTAGAGAATGAGGCAGAGAACCCAGCCCAAAGTAACAGACTTTTTCGGACTGCTTGCAAGACCATAGACAAAATATGCAAAGTCATCATGGACAGTGGTAGCACATACAATCTCGTTTCTACAGAGATGGTAGAAAAGATGGAGCTAGAAACTATTGAACATCCCAGCCCATATAGAGTTTCGTGGTTACAAAAAGGGCATCAGGTAAATGTCACTAAACAATGTTTAGTTGAATTTAAAATAGGAGGATATAAGGATGAAATATTATGTGATGTCATTCCCA